>FN649741.1:4188501-4209566 GCA_000310025.1 Ectocarpus siliculosus
GGTTTCAAAAAAGCGTTCCATTGCACCCCCTTTTTTTTCGTTCGAAAAAAAACCACAACCCCCAAACTTGTTCCCGGAGGTTGTTGTTTGTTTTACCCGGTTTAACGCCGTTTTTTTCGCCCCCAGGGTTCCCCCCCAACCCCAGCGCCCAATTTTATTCCCCCGCCAACCAAAAACCAAAAGATTGTTGTTTCCCAACCATTTCCCAACGACCCCCCCCGAGAACCACCACCAAAAAGAACCCCTTTTCCCAAAAAAGAAAAGAGCCACCACCAACCCCCCTTGGACCATTTGAAAAAAAGACTTTTTTCCGGGTTCCCACCCGTTGGGCCCGGGGGCCCCCTTAACTTCGTTGGGCGGGTTGGACCCCATTCGGCCCGGGGGGGCCCCGCGTTGGCCTTCGTTGACTTCGCGGTTTTCCCCGAGTTCCCCTTGGGGAAGGTGAAGCCCCCTTTCCCCCCCCCCCGGGGGGGGGTTTTCCGCCAGGGGGGGGGGGGGGGGGGGGCGGGAGGAAGGTGGTGGCAGCAAAAACAAGACGAGTGAGGGGAAATCGTCGCTCCGGGGAACGCAAGTCGTTTTGAAGGGCAAGAGAACAACGGAACAGCAATCGGAATGTCGACTGGCCGGGGGAGTTTGGGGTTTGCGTCCTGTACAACAGTGTTGTGCATGTTCGAAGACAACCACCAGGTGCCACGACGTAAAAGGAAAAAAAAAAATTGGACGCACCAGCTCCAGGGGGTGGCCCGGGTTGTCCTTGAGGAAGACGCTGATGATCTTGCGGATCATCGTGTTCTTGCCCATGAGCACCGTGGCAGAGCCGCGAAGCGCATAGCGGATCTTGGCCATCTGGTTAGACCCCACGTTATCGGCCTGGAAGAGGAAAAAGGGACCGACGAAAGAGTCACGGTAGACGGGTTGAAACGAGGGCCGGCGAGCGGCAGCGGTCGCATGGCGAGGTGATACAGGGCCACCGGCGTGAATCCAACCGGCGCCACGGCGTACCCACGTGTTCTCCTCGTCGCGGTCACGATTCCCCCGCGTGCACCCAGTCAGGTCCTGTCGGCGCCCTCGACCCAGGCAGCTGTGTGCTCGCCTAAGCGTACCGATCTCGGCAGCACTGCACGGCTCCGAGATACACAATAGTCACATAGCTGCGGCATCTATTTTGTGCTGTTGCGCATCCACGAGCCGTACAGCAGTGCTATTGAGATCGGTACGCTTCGACAAGCACACGGCTGCCAACAGGCACTGCTGCGCAGTTCGGCAGCTGCCTGGTTCGAGGGCGCCCACAGGACTGGGTGCACCCGCCATCGTGTGTACTGCTGCTGGTCCCAAGTAAACATGCGAACGGGACGGGGCACACGGCTATCTATCTACTGCTACTGCTGTACGTGTATGCAAAGACGACGGGACGCACCTGCACCAAGAAGATCTTGGTGTGGTTCTCGAGGAGGTCCTTCAGGCGCTCGAAGTACCATGTCTTGCGTTCCGGGGAGAGCGGCATCTGGACATCGAAAACGAGACACGCGCACAGCCAACGGAGATGGTGGATTGAGGTTAAGCTTAAGGTGGCACCGCACGCGAGAACCATGCTACACAACGGTTGTCTTTACACTGCTGCTGTGTACGTAACCGTTACAGCAGTACGAGCCCAGCAGACAAAATTCGCGACCAATACGACCCTGACAAGGGGGCGAGTGGCCCTGCTCGTCAATCACAGTTACACACCCACGACACAACAATTTGATGATACACAAACACACAGAACAAGAGCGGGGTAGAGGGCAGGTATGGTGTGCAGGTGGCTACATCAGTCGATGGGAAACGGGTACCATGTGCAGCAGCAGTGGACCTGGCAAAAGCCAACAGAGGGCTTGTACAAAGTATCGCCGTAAATATGTAATGAGTAGAACCCAAAGGACCGGGGGGTTGACGGAGAACCTGGTACTTGTCCCAAGTCTGGGACTGAAGAAAAACAACATCATACACTTCGTCCAACGTTGGCGGGAGCAGCAAAAAAAACCAAGCGATTGACTCTGGATGCCGGTGTGCACCCAAAGGCAGGACGGCGGTTTGTTGTTGTGTGTTGGGTGGTTCAAAAATCGTGCTCGGTGTCAACAGCGTATAGACCTCGCAGAGAGGCATACACCGCCCAATGACAAAAGGGCAAGCCCAGAGAACTGTTGAGACAAGCCCAGTGACGCACTTACTCACTGCGCCTTGCCCAGTCACACACACGGCCTGGCTCTGTGTGGGTTGTAGCGGAGTTCGTGGCTGAGAAGGGCTCTACCAGCAATCATCAGATTCTTACGGACACGAAAAAAGTAGCTCAAAGAACACCTCGCCAAAACGCATTCCAGCAACTAAGGGGCTCACCTTGAACGACGAGGTTGAGGTGGCAGAATGGGCTCCTGTCCCAAACTATTTTTAACCACACTCAGCACTTTTTGGACCGGATGAGCAACACGGCGCACGGCGCTCCAGAGGCGCACACTCGATGCCATTCATTCCACGGAGCTCCTCCCCCCCACCAGTACAGTTTTGGTTTTCGCGGAGCTCCTCTGGTTGCGCCGCATGTTGGTTCCGCATCCCACATCCCACATCCCACGCGACGCCAACGCCAGCGTGCATGTTTGCGGAATGCTCAGCGCTGCCTTTGTCCTAGCCCTGTCAAGCTCCTTCGGTTCCAGGGTAGCTGCTTTCTCCGGGGCATCGTCCCAATTCCGATCGGCGGCCGTCCGCAACACCAGCAGACGAACATCCACAACAGGGAAGGTAGCACCAACAGCAGCAGCACCAGCAGCAGCAGCCGCACGGACCGTCATGTCGTTGCCAGCAGCGGCATTCATCGATATCGGGGCGAACCTTCTGGACGATGTCTTCCAGGGGAGGTACCACGGCGGCTCACAGAAGCACGAGCCTGACCTCGACGCGGTGCTGGAGAGAGCGAGCGCTGCAGGGGTGGAAAAGGTGCGGCGTTGGTGTGTTGTACGTCCTTAGACTATGCTTTGAGGCTGTTCGCGAACCCCTTCTTTGACCTTTGACAGATGTACATGCGGTCGCGTACTCCAAGCTTGGCCCAAATACTGAACATGCCAGCTATTTCGGGTACCACTTCCCTCGATCACGAGAGAGACAAAAATTGTTGTCGTTTCTTGCACAACGGTTAGCACGACCGTGTTTGAGGGTCCTCTGGAGCTCTTTTTTTTTTTTTGTCTTCAGGTTGTATATTAACGAAGAGCCGAAAATCAAAATCCAAATGGGCACAATCAAAATCAAAATGCGTTATCGTGGAAAACTGAAAAAAGAGGGTCGTGTATGTTAACGAGGATAGGAGACAGATGAGGCAAAATATCAAAAAGACCTGGCGCCAGGGGAAGAGCCAGCAGCGCAGCGGTGATTTTTCTAGGGTGCGTTTTACGCTCTTCTGTTCACGTGTTAATTTAGCCGATATCTCGCCAAATACTGAACGAGTTGCCTCAAGAACGGTATCCGGAAGGAGCTGGAAACATGGGCTGTTGGGCAATGCCAAGGTTTGGCGCCGTGAGGTGCCGAATGCGCCGGAAAAAAAAGGTTGTGTTGAAGCAAAAATGCCAACGGTTGCGAGCGGTCACTTCAAGTTGGGTGTTTTGGGCCGCCACGGGTTGTGATATCCACCGATAACTTTCCGAAGAAGGAAGCCACAGCAACAGCAACGCCACGCGGCAGGAGGTACGTATCTGCTCCATCTTTCAAGCCCAAGGTCTACTACCGTGGGGTATCGTGCGTGTAGGGAAAATTTTTTTGGTTGACTCTAAAAAATCCACGTCAGAGAGCGGCTAGTTCAAGTTCGCGCCGAATGTCTGCTCACAGTTTTGTTTTTCAGCGATAACTCTTCGAAGGAGGAAGCAACGGCGGAGATAGCTTTACCCACCATCTGTCTCGTACAAGGTTAGATGCCTTGGGTTATCGTGAGTGTGGAGAAAAAAGGTTGAAACTACCCTCTCCCGCACGGAACAGCCCGAAAAAGCCGCGCAGCCCTGTTCTGATCGTCAGTCCGTTCATCGCTTGTCACGATCGGCATTTTCTCCTCGAGCACCCAACGAGCCGGCCCGTTTTATGGCTTGCCGGCGAGCAGAGTCTTCTGGCTACAAATAATGGCCATGGTCTCGGTGGTAGGGTGCCGATAGCCCCTCTATGAGCAGTGTGCAGCAGGTTGTGTCGTACACTTGCTTTGCAGCGGCCTCGCGGCAGGTGCTCCAAGCCTTCGAAGTCTTGAACTCCTTGCCTCTTTGATTTTGATTTTGATAAAAAAAGTCCCCTGGGGACTTCTTCCCAGACAGAGGAACTTCCATAAAATCAAAGGGCGTCGTCAGGAGGTAGCAGATATTCGACCAATCAGATCTCGATTTTGATTTTGATTTTCGGCACTTCGTTAATATACGGCCTCACTGCAAATCAGCGCTCACAGCACTAGTGCCGTTTACTCCAACCCGTGGTCACACAGAAGAGCTCCTCTCTACTCTCCCCTCCTGCGGTACTTTGCCTTTGATTCTTAATGCGAAAAGAGTTCAGCCCTCTCTTCCCTCTGTGTACACACAAACTAGCGCTATCCACTAGGCCAGGAGCGGAAGCGAGAGAAAAACTCACTTTGCAAGAAAGCTCGCTTGCGCCGGGATTCGAACCCCTGAACCGACCTCTACAAGGTTTCGAGGATACCAACTAGACCACCGGGGCGACCGGTTATGCAGGATCTCTATATGTGTAGGATCTCTGGATGCGGCCACTAAATGTGCGCATGTTTTCTTGATGTCCTCCGTTGCCCGAGTCCCGAGTCATCTTTGTTTTTATGGGAGGAAGTTCTACAGCGTACAACAGCCGTAGAGCTTCATGATCGAGTTGGGCCCCCTGTTCTTTGGAGTTGGCACAGATGTAGTGCGGAGTTTTTGGAAATGCTATGCTGTGGTCTGGGGCGAGTGCCGCCCCCCTTTGGTCTGAAGCCTTGAGACTTGCGCATGTAGCTTCAGCAGAGTCCACAAGAAGAGCGAGTGTGCCAGTCCGTTGTTGTGTGGAGAAGTATGCACAGGAAGAACTCCAGGACAGCACCGGTAAGAGTAGTTGAAAACCTGGTTGTTAGAGAGATGTGGCATCCCAGGAAACCCTGACCAAGCCTGTCCCGCGGTTTACACCACAATAGACGTACAAGGGCCACATTTAGCGAAGCTGCCGGATGGTCACGTATACACACGAATGAACCAATCACGAGAGAGTGTGAGATTTGGCCAGAAGAGGTTCTACATGTAGGTTCTATTCTGCGGGTGAAAGCCGATCAGATCAAACCCCAGTTGCTGCAAAAGGCATTCTGTCCAAACGTACATGTGACGCGGGCATATAGCCTCAGGCCACAGCTGTACTCTCGAGAGGTGCACGCAAGTTTCCTCACACAAGACAACCGCATCTCTCTTTGCAGCCAGCTATGCAGACATGTAGTCAACCACGCTTACCGGTGTTGTCTTGGGCTGGGCTGTGTCGTCACACAATAAAAAACTCTTCGGGGACGGCGTAGTCGCTCTTGTGGACTCTGCTGGAGGTATTAATGTCGATCTTAATCTTCGTTCGACCAAAGGCGGGCGTGTACCTATCATGCAAGGTTCCCGATTACCACAAAACGTTCCGCGGAACTCCCGGAGAAAAAGGGGGATGCGAGTGGACGTTGGTTTTTGTTTCTATCTGCAGAGCTTCCTATAACACATGCAAGTGCTGCTCCGACGTACTGCTAGTCCGACGCCCCCCTCCCCCCCCTCCGGGGAGATTCATCGTACTTCTAGTGTACATTGCGCGTATTTCCGTTGGATCGATGAGGTGCCCAGTCTCTCCCTCGAATCACCCCTAACTCGCGCCTCTCTGCCGCACGACGGACGAACACCACCGGAGCAGATGATCGTGACCGCTGGTACCCTCGAGGAGAGTCGGGAAGCGCTGGCGCTCGCCAAGTCGTACCCCAACCTCTACAGCACCGTGGGTGTGCACCCCACGCGGTGCTCGGAGTTTTTCGGCGGCGACGGCGGAGGCGATGGCCCCGAGGCACACGTGGCGGCTCTGGCAGCCATACTGGAGGAAGGCAAGGCAGCCGGCAAGGTGCGAGTTACCCCACGCAGCAGCTGTCGCCTTGCGAAGCCTTCTTTCTGCTGTGCTCATGTCTGTGTGCTCGTTCGATGCACGCGTGGACAATATTGCCTGAGCCACGAAATTTTGCGTGTGTTGCTTATCATGTCGCGGTACGTGGAGGATAGCGGGACCTGGGCGCCTTCAAAAACGGGTATTTGGAGATGGACAACCTGTTGTACGGCAGGCAAAGTTGACTCCAGGATCTTGTAACATTAGAGAGAGAGAGAGAGAGAGAGAGAGAGAGAGAGAGAGAGAGAGGAGAGCGTGGTGCCCTGCGGGGGGGGACGTCGCCCTAGCGCCCTACCATCAACCCACGTAACCCCCAGGGTCCCCGCAGATCAGTATCGATCGGTCCTAAGGTTTTCGTTGTTTTTGCGCTTCTGCATCCAGGTGGTGGCGGTCGGTGAATGCGGCTTGGACTACGACCGTCTGCACTTCTGCGGCAAAGAAGACCAGGTGGGATGGTCTTGGCTGTCCCGTTTTTCTGGAGGCAGTGGGGTATGCAAGCGCGTAATACGAATGTTGGCTTCTTGGCGCGAAGACCCCTTTGAGCACTACCCTGGGCACGTTCATGAGCTTGAGCTTTGGGGCGACGGTTGATTTGTGCTGTACTTTCTCCGTGGTGTCTTGTCGTTTTTGTTGAGATGTTCCCCTCCCCGTTACCACCTCCCCCCTGAAATCGCCACCGTAGGGCAGCATCCTTCTGACGTCTACTCTGGGATCGACTGCTGAACACTGCCACTTGGGGGGCCTATCTCATCTCGCACTCACCTGTCGCGCTGCATATTCATTTCCCTCCGTGAACCTGCCCATGTACCTACCTCTATGACAGGCGAAGGGGTTCGAGCTGCAGTTCGAGCTGGCGGAGCGGAGCGGGCTGCCGGTCTTCTTCCACTCGAGGGCCTGCAGGGAGGACTTCGCCGGGCTCGTGAGGCGGAATCGGGATCGGGTATCGGGCGGGGTGGTGCATAGCTTCACGGGCACCAGGGAAGAGGCGGAGGAGCTCGTATCAATGGGTGCGTGTTGTTTTTGTTACTATCATCATTTTTTTTACCCACTCGTGTACTACAGTATCGCGCACAAGAAAGGTCTACAGTCCTTTGCCGTTGTTTTTTCTCAGGGGGATTTCCAAGGTGACCAGCCCAGCACTCGTAGCAGCAGCGGTACACGTGCGCGCACACGTCAGTCGTACTATCTAGCTAGTGACTTTTGTGGAACAACACCGTTGGCGCCTGCACGTTCTGATCATGGCTGTAAACTGCACGGTCTGCAGCACAGGCACTGGAAGTGTGCAACCAGTCTTCTCGGCACTCTGTATACTCAGCCGTGAGTTGATTTCCCGATGATGCCTGGTTCCCCTGAGGCTTGATGGAAATGGTTGGGACCCGTTTCGAGAACCCCCCTCCCGCCCCCCTTTCCGTCTCATCCTCGCAGGCTTGTACATCGGCATCAACGGGTGCTCACTCAAAACGGAGGAAAACCTGGAGGTATGATGCGTACGAAACCCGATGAGTGCCGTGTGCCGTGCGGGGATGGATAGGGGAGAGTGCGAGAAGCGATTGCAATATATAGTAGAACAGTAATACGATTGAAAATGCTTCGCGCCGGCGCCGTCCAATGTGATTGTCCGTTCGCACGTGAGCCGTACACGGGTGGTATTTACCCGAAGGGATGCTCTGATTTTCCGTACCTGGTACATGTACTATTCCCGGACCTTGTGGAGGCGTCGGTCGATCGTTCCTTCATGTATTTGTGTGTGCAATGTGTGTGTGATTTGAAGTGAGACGGAATGTATATGTATGTGTGTGTTTCCTCTCACATCACCCTTGAGCCATTTGTTCGTTCGATACCGGTCCCTGTTCTTGGTGTCGTGTGCCTGCTGGTGATGACAACATTGCTAGGTGCCAAACAACAGCACCACCGACAAAGTCAACACTTAACAGCATTGTCATGAAACGACGATAACAATATCACCAACAACCAACAACACCAATAACCAACAACACCATCATCCACAGCAACAGTATTAGCAACAACAACAGCAACAACAACAACAACAACCCTTCAGGTGGTGCGCTCGATCCCAGGGGACAAGTTGATGCTGGAAACCGACGCCCCCTGGTGCGAGATCCGCCCGTCGCACGCGGGATCCAAAACGATCAAGACGACCATCCCGTGCCGCAAGAAGGAAAAGTTCGAGGCCGGGTTTTGCGTCAAGGGTCGCCAGGAGCCTTGCCACATTGTCCAGGTGGGAGCCTGCGTGTCTGTCAGCACAGCCCGTCGTTTGTGCGGGGACGTACGCACACGTGTGAAGGGGAATTATTTGGCGCCGATCTTTTCTGTGGTTGGAGGTGGTGGCGGTGGTGGTGGTGGTGGTAGTGGTAGTCGTCGGTGGGTACGTTTTTCACGGGAAGCTGACTCCTGATTGGTCGATCCTTCTCGCGGATTGTGCACATGTGACCAAGGTGGCGCGCACACGCTCGCGTTATTATAGTGTCTTTTTTAGTGTATTTTTTTTGTTAGCGTCGGCCGCGCTTACCGGCTGACCATTGAACTAAAGGCCAGGCTTAGGCTTAGTCCTAGCGAGAAAATCAAATGCGAGCACACGTCTTAGTCAGCGAGTCCCCTCGACAGAGGCGCTGGGGGGGAGATTGGACGACAGGGTCCAATTCCGCATTCAGCGTATGTGCAGCTGGAAAACCATGAGTGTATTGTGATGTGCTGCTGTCAGCGGCACATCAACCCCATGTTCGACTTGGATGTGTACTCCGGCAACCGGAAGTGCCACAAGTACCGGGAGGCTCTAGATGTTATTCCTCCGTCAAAGTTGTAAACATCCAATCCAACATTCCCAAAACCCCATCCTGCAGGTGTTGGAGGTCGTGGCAGCCGCTAGAGGTGAAGAGCCGGGCGAGCTTGCCGCGCAGGCTCTGGAAAACACAAAGCGTCTCTTCTTCCCGAGCGAAGTGTAACAAACCCGCCGCTTGGTCGTCGTAGTTTTGGAGCCAATTTTGGTTCGCGGGAACGCCGTCGCTGTGTCGGAGTCGCTTTCGTCTGATGTTCGGCATGAAAAACTGTCTTCTTTTGAGTTTTTGTGTGGAGTGGAGGAGGCATTGCCGGAAGAATGAGTCATCCGCAGTCACCTAGTACATCATACTTCATGAAATATTTCATGGAATTACATGCACTTCCATGGACTTCCCGGTACGGTCCATGCACTTGCTGGCCGCCTGTAAATAGCTGCGTGGTCTCAGGCCTAGACTATCTCTGTTGTGCACGCACTTGTAGAGTGGTGGGCAGGAAGCTGTGCAGTTTATACTACTGTACGCCGAATAGAAGTGCTACAAAGTGGTACTATTAATATAATACCGTGGTGCTCTTCTTTGGGTCCGTTTCGACGAATCTTCTTGCATCGTATCGTACCGTACCAGTACACTGAAAAGGGCGTGGTACCGTGGTGCATTTCTGAGTGGGTGGAGGGATGCCCGGGCAGCTGTGTTGCTGCTTTCAGGACGAGATCGTTGTTGTGGGTGGTGTTCGGGCGGATAGACTGGGGCTGGTCGATGTCGTGGACAACCGTCGGCGGCGCCCCTGCTGCTCCCACCAGCAAACTAAAACCTGTTGTAACACCGCCTGACTGCCCAGAACGTTGCTTTGAGTTTTTTCGTGACTCCTCGAGTGGGAGGGTGAATTCGTTGGCTCTTCCGACCGCCCCAACAAAGTGATCAATAGTAGGTGTCGTATGTACAGGGCGGACGAGGAGGATGGCGGGAAGACATGCGCCCCCTGCACACAACGACGAGTAGAACCACGAGCGAATGAATGCATTGGGCCTTTGACAGGGAGAAGAGAGGAAGGACCCTCACGGGAGGACAGAAATTGCGGGCAAAGAGATAGGAGGGTCGTGCGCGAGTGTAACATCAGAAGACGATGCCATCGTTGGTGGAGGTCGACTCTCTTTTCGAGGGCGGGCACCATTCTCTGCCGTCGGGACGATACATTGCTGCTTCTGTTTTTTCTCAATGGATGCGCATCTATCGATGCCAGAGAGTCAAACGGTTGGAGATTCAAGGCGAGTCGTCGGCCACGTCACGGGGGAAATTCGTTTCGGTAGAGTAGATTACCACTCGTTCCCCCCCCCCCTTAAACGGTTCTTTGGCTTGCTTCCGGGGGGGGGGGGGCGACTCGTATGTTTCTTTTTGGCAATTTTTTTTTCGTTGGTGGTGGTCAGATCTCCTGGCAGGTATCGTTACACTATCTACCACCTAGTCTACATGAACCCTTGCTATGGGTATGATGTCTAAAGCAGAGAGCAGACGGCGGTGTGCGCAAAAGAAAGCAAACCCAACACCATCGATCTTTTGATGGAGGGGGGCACCGGCTTTTGTCTACCCGCCCCCCCCCCTCCCCCCGTTCTGCACCCACAGGATCACAGATCACAGGCCACAACACAGAATCGCCGCCACACTTTTTGGCTGCGTCCCATCCTGAAAGTCGAAAGCATGCGCACAGAGAGGGCGGGCATTGGCGCTGCGTTGATCGGAGCTCTGATCTGCCTCTTCCCTGCTGTCCAGGCGTTCACACTATCGACAACCATGTCTGCCGTCCAGAAGCCGAAGCTGTGGGACATGCCCGTATCCAACAACGGCGCACGTTGCAGGTACAGTCTGCTGTACAGCAGTATTAGTCTAGTACCTCTCAAACCACCGGTGTAGTCTACTATTTTGTGTGCTTGCTTCCTTTGCAGCAGGCTGCCAAAGGAGTACTTGTAGAGGCGAGACGTTTGATGCAACTCTCGCTGCTGGTTGCTACTGCTGTAGGATCGGGTGTTGTTGGCGTGGAGTGTTTGCCTAACCCTGCAGCAGCAGATGAGACGGACCGCGGTTCGTGGACCACATGCACACGCAAGCAAGCAGTTTGAACAGAACAACCTTCTGGAGATGCACAGCCATGGTCTAGTCTCCTCTCCTCTAGATATAGTCTACAGCTACGGTCTACAGTGCATTGTAGACTACTACTGTACATATTTAGTCTAGGCACACACGCTGCCGCTGTAGCCTTGACCGAGCACCAGAATGTACGCAGCAAACACCAGTAGCACAAAAACACCCTCATGATATATAGTCTATTCGCTGTTTGAAAAAGTACGCAATGCGAGCCGGGCCATGTAGTCCTTTAGCAGTACCGTCCTCTTCTTGAGCGTACACTGCAGCAGTCTACAATAGTGCAGTAGTCTAGTCTACATTAAAAGTCGTTCCGCGACAACTTAATATTTCGATGTCGTGCCGCGCTACGGTACTGTCTGTATGAGCTGCCTACACGCACGTCTAGACTATGTGCGTTCCCTGGATTCTCACGCAAGGCAGCTGCAGCGGCAGCAGGAGCAGCAGGGAGAGAGAGAGAGAGAGAGAGAGAGAGAGAGAGAGACGGGTGCATGGCTCCTTTACTCAACATATTGCAGTAGTTTGTTGATGGGGGTGTTGTCGTTGTTGATGACGTAATTGTAGTTGTTGTTGTCGTTGTTGTCGTTTTCTTCAGGGAATACGTAATGGTGTGTGGTGGTAGCTTCACACCAACAGACGTTCATCATGCTTATGTACTCATGTTCGGGTCTGTTGCATGCACCTGCCTGCTATACATACTTGGGCTATTGGTGCACGCAAGACATGTGCAAATTCAGAGAATCTTTGTAGCTGAGGGTTTAGCTTTTGGACACAGCAAAATAACGTATTTCTTTGTTTGTGCTTCGCGCTTACAAGTAAGTGTAGTGTCCGTGGTGCTGCCTCCCCTTCCCCCCAAAAATACAAAAATACAGCTACACAAAATACAGGAAACTATGCGCCACCAGCGTAGAAACCACTTGCGTGCGGGCGGGTCACTTGTACCCCTCTCTACACCGAACCCTAGGCTATTTATATACATGTAGTCTACAGTCATACTTGGGCTCACATCACGTATTTTGGCTCTCATCACGTCAACAAACTCTCCTTGTCGGTCGCAGGTTCATCATCTACGAGAAGGGCATCGAGGACAAGGTGGACATTGCTCCCCCCACGGACGTCGGCGGCCTCAAGTCGGAAGAGTACCTCAAGATGAACCCGCACGGGAAGGTTAGCCAACGCCCGCCCAATTCGCTGGCTGACGTCTTTGGCCTGTGAACATAAGCACCTGGGCGGTGGTTGTAGATACTGGTACGGGTTGTTTCGCTGGTGGTACAATATACGTGGCGGCGGTAAGGGAGGTGTACTCATGTAAACGCATGCCGAGTCCATTGACCTCTCGCATCCCTACAAAGCCGGGACGGAGTGGGGGGGTGGCAGGACCAACACGGCCAGCGGCGTGGGCACTCGGCACCGAAAATGATAAATCACGTTGGACCCAAAGCAGACTACTGCTGGCTGTCGAGGGATCCAACTTCTTCGGACCTTGTACCCCGCGACATCAAGAATACCGACAACCCCCCCTCCCCCTTCACGAGTACGCCCCCTCCTGGGTGGAGAGCATGAAATCACCTTTCCGGGGATAGATAGTGCCTAAGAATGTACTGAGATCGGGGGTGACCAATTGTAGACGCGTGGTTTCACCGTTCTCGCGCCCCGCCCCATAGATGCCGTGCCTGAGCAGCCCTGACTGTGGGTCCATCCCGGAGTCGGACACCATCTGCCAGTACCTTCTCGACAAGTGAGAAAAAGATATCGTTCTGCATTGAAATGGGAGGCCCGTTGTTGTTGTTGTTGTCGTCCTCGTTGTCCTATATGTTGTTGCTGTTGCTCAGTCGTGTTTGTGGGCATCGCAATTATTTGCTGTTGTTGTTGTTGATGGGCCTTCGTTTGTTGGATACGCGGCCGTACAGTAGCACCGAGAGCACCCGTATCCGAGTGGCTAGACGACCACCATGCCCTCATGTTCTCATGCTCGCAGTGCAAACCACGTACTCGATGCCGTGCACCACAGGTTTGAGCACGAGGGCAGCTCGTTCCGACCGCAGACGCTGCAGGCACGCATGAAATCGGCGGCCATCTGCCGGCTCTTCGACACGTACATCCATCCCATCCAGGTGAAGGTTATTCTTGAGTCTGCGTATGTATATAGTAGATGCGTGCGTTGTCGCTGTGCACACGTGCGCATGTGTGTGCCCTCTCCGCCCCGCCCCCCCCCCCACTCCTCAAGAGTTCGTCTGCCCCCTCCCTGTAACACGCCCCTTGTCTACCATCTATCTGTACTTCATCTGCCTCTCCGTGTCTCACGTGCGCTTCCTTCCTTCCGTCCTTGTGTGTCTGATTCTCGTCCTGGTTCGGGGGGAAGAAAAGGGCTCTATGTACAAGGCTGTTCCTCCGTTTGGGGTCCACTCGGACAGGATCGCGGCCCTCGACGACCTACAGGTGGGGGGAGGGTGGAGGGTGGGGGGTGGCGGAACTTCACGGAAATCGGAAAGGGTGCCTCTCAGGGGTCCGCTTCAACGAGCACCCCTCCATGATAGATACCAGCTGATGTTTGAAAAATATTGGTCACTGCTGCTCTCCTTCTTCCAAAACTGTTTATTGCCCTGCACAGCAGTAAATACGGCATAAATAGGCATACGTACATGCTGTCGTTGCAAGCTTTCTGGATGAAGGCAACGAATCCGTTATGAATATTAAAGGGGAAATACCTCCCGTGGCTATGCGTACCGTACCGGGGAACCCTTTTGGTGGGAGCTAAGGGTCATTGTTTTGTTTTGTTTCTTGGTCTGGGGCGGGGCAAACAGTCACCACAGGAAGCGGTCCGTGGACACCCCGTCGTGTGACACGAACCCGATTCATTGGTGCCTAAAAACGCGAGCTCCTAAACCTGTTCCCTTACCCCCTTTGCAATGCGTTCTGCCTCGCGTAGTTGCCAAGAAGAGATATAATCAGGACAAAAACGACGACAGGCCTACCTACGCCCACCCGTGCTAGGCCACCATCCAATAAATGCCGCTGTTTCCAGCGATACTCCGAACGAAAACTTGTTGAATGTACAAGACGATGTTCTATACATATGCATACCTACGTGCTTAATACAAACAGACTCAGCTGGGTTACTTGGAGGAGCTCGCCAGCCCCGACGGTCCGTTCCTGTCGGGCAACGAGCTGTCCCTCGCCGATGCCACGGCGTGGCCCACCATGATCTTCGTGAGGGAGATGATGCTGCCGAGGTTCGGCAGGACGCCGGCCCTGGGACCTCGGCTGCTGGCGTGGTGCGAACACATGGACCGGCACCCGGTCGGCAAGAGGTGAGCGTCCCGCTTGCTGTTTTGGTACCCGTGGTGTGCAGTGTTTATAAGTTGCAGGGTGGCAGGGAAGTTCATCGCTCGTTGCCCTTACTTTTGTCGTCATGGGAAAGTTTGCGGTGGTGTGTAATGTCTAGTTGCAGGGTAGCAGGGAGGTTATTCGCTCGTTCCCCTTGCTGTGTTGTCATGGGAAAGTTACCGGTGGTGCGCAGTGTTTTTTAAGTTGCAGGGGAGTTGCTGCCGTTGTGTGCATGGTGTTGGAAGACGGTCGCGCGGCGGAGATGCATATTCGAGGACGAAGTTCCTGAGTTTTTGGTGTGTAGTGTGTGATAGTTGGTTAGCCTTCGTAGGCATCTATCTGCCGCGCTCACCATCTGGCCAATGAAAGAAAGTGATACGGCATGTGTGTACAAGTATGCGTGTTGGCGTTTTGTGTGCGTGCGTATCAGGAGCCCGGGCTTCTTGCCATCTTCATGTTGCCACTGCTGGTTTAGATATCTTCGTTTTGCCCATGTTCGTTGGATTTCTTGTGTGTTTTTTCATAGGCATCCTGAATTGTTTTGCGTAACGTTGGGAGAGGAGAGACTACATTTCGCATGTAGTTGGTTTTGGGGGTTCCGCGGCTGACATCTTGTGGACATATTATTCGCCGATTCTTTTTAGCTGCTGCCCGTCTCCTCCCCCGGTCCCCTTTCTGTACACGAGCTTCCTACGTAGAACACCTGGCTGGCCAGCGAAGCTGTGCATTCACTTCACTACACTGCTGTACGTGTTTAATTCCGTAGGGATACAATGTAGGGTTTGGTTGTTTGACCTCGGCGACAGCCGGCCGTGCTGCGGACCACAGGACCTTTGCTACGCTGTATACAAAAAAAACGTACCCATCGCCTCCGTGTGAGTGAGGTGCGATGTGTGCGTCGCTCTTGCTTCCCTGTCGTCGGTGTGTGTGTGTGTGTGTGTGTTTTTTTTTTTTTTCTTAATATGACACAACGAAACCATCTCTATCATAGAAAAGAGTCTGAGACAGATTAGCAATGGATTCATAGCGTCAGAAAGTACCTGTATGTCTACGATTTCCCAGACAGCATATAGGGACATCTCCCCTGCGGGTAACAGGCTCAACAAGACAGTTTGGTAGCTGCCTTGTGTGTCTCATATATGTTATGTTGGGAAGGTGCAGATGAAATGTGTTTTGTGTGTGAAATTGTCGTGCGGTGCAATGATGAACGTTTCGTCTCCTGGTTGCTTTTTTGTTGTTGGTTGTTCGGGCCTCCAGGATAGCGGACGAGATCAAGGCGCCGCTTGACAAGTGGGGCGCCAACGGCCGGTGAGAAATCACACCTCTTTTTTTGTTTTTGTGTGTGTTCCGGTGGTGCTGGTGGTCGTGGTGCTAGTGCTACACACGAGGCTTCGTGTCGTCCTTGTCATCATCTTCGTGTCGTCCTTGTCACCCAATCCATTGTCTTCCACGCGTTTGTCTGCTGCTTCCCTGCTACTGGCTACACGGAGCGCGTGGAAGGCTGGTACTTTGAAGGGTGAAAAGGAAAAGGGCAAGTCTTCACACGACCACTTACACGGGCTGTGAATTTTAGGAGTATGGAGGAGAGACCCCTCGTCTCCCTCGTGTTGCGTGGATGGCCCCTGTGTGTCTTGCGGCTCGCGGTTTCCCTCCATCCTGGTTGACGGGGAAGTGTACGCGGTGCGCGGGGCTCTACTTTGGCAACACACAACACGCTCTATCGGCTTGTGGAGGCGATAACGCTGCCATCCCCGGCCGAAGTTGGTTGTTGTTGGTGGTGGTGTTGTTGGTGTTGTTTTGTTTTGTTTTCAACCAATCCGTGGAACTAGTTGTAGTAAAACCCGCCGTGCGTGGTTTACACACCACACCACACCACACCACACCGTCGCTGCCGTCTCAAATGTACACACATGATCAGAAAAGGGCGGGGCATGGGTAACGACAAAAACGAACTTTTTTTGCTCGCGGGAAACGCCGATTGCCTGGAGTGTATACCTCCACATCAGGAGAGGAAGGACGGTGACTTTGTTGTTATACCTAGAAAGTAACGGATCGTCGCTCACCCCCTCCCCCCCCCCTCCGACACCACATCGTGTCATGTGGTGTATGTAGGTGGGACACCATCCTGCACGCGGGAAAGCGGGACACGGAGCCCCCGTCGATTTTGGACAAGTTCTTGGCCAAGGAAATCCCTTCGACGGGGGTTTTGGGGGACGACAGCGTGCGGCCCTTCCGGTAAGCGGGGGGGGGGGGCAGGGGCGCCGGGGAATAGGAAGGACGTGTCAGGGGAGACGGAAATAAGAGGGTCCTCTGATTAGCTCCTCGTCCAGTGTTTTCGTGCCGTCGTGGTCGCAATGTGAGCCAGTCGGGGGACGGGGGCTACAGAAATGGATATGGTTACCGTTTCTTGAACGTTTGACGGCCGTGGTAAGCGAATCCGGGTGATACCGAACACCTGTCAAGGTGAACACATACTCCTTCAGTGCGTGCGGGCGGGCGGTGGGGCGGGGCGGGCAACAGGGCGAACCGGTCAGGTCTGGGGCAGCACATTCCCTTGTTTTGCTCACTTTCGACCAAGACAAGACAGTAGAAGGCCGGGGGAAGGAGAGACGCGCGGATGGATCAGTTTCGTCACATCAAACAGGCACATTTTGCATTTCCTTGTCTTTTCTGCTCTGTTATATGCTTTTTCGAGGGCCATCCTGGGGCAATAAAACAAAAAAAAAAGCTGAAAAAAGCTTTCGTGTGACCTTCCTCTTGTGTGACCCCGGCTGATAAGTCAGGGATCTACGCCGAAAGACCTGTAAACCGGCGCCAGAGCAGATGGGACGAACACACAAACACACACACACACACACATCCTGCCATCGTGTCGAATGCTGCCACTACACAACCAACCACTATCAAGACACGCTTTGTCAGTGACCCGGAGTCAGCCGGCTAACAACGCGCTCGATGCCGAATACAAGTGGCACGCCACGAACGAACTAACACAAGCACACGCTAACAATGCACACGAACAATCACCCCCGCGCCCAGGGACATCGCTCCGGTGGCCCCGACCCACGTCCTCATCATCCCCAAGGTTCGGAATGGGCTGACCCAGCTCCGACACGCCACCGCCGACCACGCCGGGGTTCTGGGTCACATGCTCGAGGTTGCGGCTAAGATCGCCAAGGAGGAAGAGCTAGAGGGATTCAGGTGTGTGTGTGGGGGGGGGGCAAGCGCACGTTCGTTGCTTGCATACATGCAAGCGTTTTTTTTTGCCTACATGCAACCTGAACCAAGACTTTGTGGGCGTGTCGTTTTTTGTGTTTTCGTCGTTGTTGGCGGTAAAAAATTGACGTACACCCTCTGGCATGTTTTCGCTCACTGCTGCTGTTGCTGCTGCTGCTGCCACCTCTCTCTGCTGCAGCGGTTATCTCGTCTCGGGTTGCGTTTGTTTCGCTGACCTCCGCTCTTCCTACAAACGAACGCTGATATAAATTGATTTCTTTGGACCACTGCTCGCTGCTCTTGCTACTGCTACTGGTGTTACTTTTCTGGAAGGGTGGTGGTAAACGACGGCGCCAAGGGGGGGCAGGAGGTCTTTCACCTGCACATGCACCTCATCGGTAAGTCAGCCCATACGAGAGTGTCGTGGATGTCTGTATCTCCCGATGAAATGCTAAAACAAACCTCGACTACTTCTTCTGTGATGATGTTGCGACCGACCGTGTCCGCACTTTTTTTCCGGATGGCAGCGAGATTTTTTTTCAACTCTCTTTTATCTCCTCCGCAATGGTATCTGTTGTTACGGCAGTTTATTCCACCTGTTAGCCGTGGCGCACGATGGCGCCTTATCTCGGCCTTTCTCTCTTCTCAAACGTCTGTCTCGAGTTGCTTCTTAATTAACCCTGACGATCTGCAGGCAGGTCGTGCTGTCTTCCTTTCTTTCTCACCCCCGCGACCGTCATGGCTCTTGTCCGGTTGCGGCCCACCCTGTCCCCCGTTTTGTTAACCCCCGAAAGCAACGCCTGGGAGCCTACGGTAAATATACTACATGTACGTTCGTATGCACATGAAGAGCAAACAAGCGCCCAACGACGTTCGTTGTAATCCGTCTCCACAAAGTGCAATGTGTCTGTATGTGTCTACGTTGGCTGAAGGTTGAGGTTGATGACTTGTTATTTCGGTTGGGCGACCGCCGACAAGAAGTAGTCTACAGCGGTAAATAGTAGTGTGTGCTCACTTACTTGCTCTTGCTGTTGTCTTGTGCGACCATCGCTGCTGCAGGAGGAGGAAAGGACATGGAGAAGCTTGGAAAGATGGCGTAAGCCTGCTGTACCAAGAAAGGCATTGGGTCGGTTACTTTTTAGCCTATATGTACCATCTCAGGCTCGTGACATGCGTTTGTTCACCGTTTGTGAGGGAGGTCCTCCTTGGTGGTACATCTAGAGGCGGAGGTGATGACCGGAGGGGGGGGGGGGTGTACTCATAGTCGTGCATGCCGCAGTCGTTAGACCATTGAACTCGCATCCCTAGAAAGCCGGGACGGAGCACGCCGGGTTCTCACCGGACCAGGCTCTCACATCACCAAGCGCGAAGCGCCGACGGGGAGGGGGGTGTACTCATAGTCGTGCATGCCGTAGTCGTTAGACCATTGACCTCGCCGACGGGGAGGGGGTGGGGGTAAATCGATACAAGACGATCAGTTAGTTTGCCTTTAACAACAAATTTAATGCACTTGGTGGTTCCATCATCCATGGAGTCTATAGTTCATTGTAGCGTTACGCATGGATCGAACAAGCGAGGTATTGAGCGGGACGTGACAAGGGCTGTTGATCTCGGTGCTGTAAATCGGACCTCTCTTGGCGAGGACGAGATAGTGGCATTGGCTAGGCTGGGCTACAGTAGATACTTGGCCCGCACAGTCAGACAGCCAGTCGCGTGCTTGTTTTCCGCGAAGGGCCACTACTGTAAGCAGAGGTCACTCCGAACTTAGAGGTCTTGAGTTTTCGGACAAGGCATCTATCTCGCTGCCCAAACGAGTGCTCGTATATTACGCGAACCGCTTGTTCCACTCAAGTTTCGTATGTATGTTGGATGCATGCACATGTGAGGCATGGTTGGTGTCCGTGAAGTCGGCACGGGGACACTCCGTGGAACCAAAACGGGGACAATTCTGATGAGACCAAAACCCACAAGAAATCGCCGCAACAGGGTCGCTTTTTCAGTGTATACACCCTCGACAAGAAGAGCGACACACAATACATTGGTATGGGGGGAGGGGGGGGGGAGCTTCCACGCCACTTTACTACTACTATCGTCGCTCGCAGTTCCGTGTGTGTTTGTGCTTCTCCGGCTGGAGAGCTCCGATCGGAGATAACACATGAGACGAACCCCCACTCACTCTGTACCGTGTGAATACGGTGCATGCGTTCGTAAAAAATGTGGAAACGGGTCCTCCTGTAGTAGGGTGTGTGAATCCTGGAATACAAAGCATGATTAGCGAGGTGCACATGATGAACGAACGCCGCGCGACGATTCGTGAGCTCTCTAACTCATCGGCATCATCACCCCCACACTCGACAACACCCGCCCCCCCAAGAACCACCCCGTCCTAACCGCTTAAATTGCGAAAGGCAACCGCAGCAAAGAAGGACAACGAAACCCATAAACAGGACAAGACAACATCCGCCCACGCACGCGTCCACCCAAACACTATTTCCACCCAAATATTTTGCAACCAATGATCGATATACCACACGAGCGGGGCCTACCGTTCTCCCCTGACGCCCCCGCCCGGCCCCGCCCCGCCCCGCCGCACCCAGCTTGCTCGCTCGCTGGTGCTCTCTAGCTCTTTGCAGAGTCTCTTGATAGCATGCCTCGACAAAAAAACACACACACAAAAAAGCCACCCAACCCCGGTTGACGCGCCCACCGCGCATCTGTCCGTTCGATCATCCATTGTACGATAGCCGACAGGGGAAATCGAAACAAGTAAGCATGGTCTGGAGAAAGGGGGATACGTAGAGGAATGGGATAAGCCCGAGCTTGTGCACCACGAAGGGGGCTCACCTCACCATCAGACCCCCCCCGCTACGCATCCCACCCCTTGCCCCGCCTAGCAAGCAGATGTGGACACGACCTGTCCAGCAGCCTCCCCTACAAATACGTTCACCAACCCACGATCGCGGTTGTTTTTGTTGCCCTGTGTATAGAAACGAAAAAATCACTCTACCTAAAACCTCTACTTTACTAGGATACACGTCAGACACGCGCGGTGCGGTGCGGTGCGGTGCGGTGCGGTGCGGTGCGTGCGCACAATACAACAGCACACACCTCTCTCCCGAGCCACGTTTTCTAGAACCCCGTACCCTTTTCACGAATCAACTCATACCAACTCAAAAGGGAAGAAATTTCCGTGCAACCAAACCGCGCACTCGTCCGTCTCCCCCCCCCCCCTTCCGCTCAGAGCGGCCGAATGCCCTACCCCCACGCCGCCAGCAGCAAACGCCTGTCGAGAAAGGACGACGCACACCAACTACACCGTCCGTGGTACTCAATATCAGGCCTTGATGGCGTGCGGGTGCACCAGGATCTCCCCCGAGCGGCGCGACGGGCGGGGCTGGTCTCCCCCAGAGGGAGGCGTCGACCCCCCCCGGG
>FN649741.1:4216216-4227692 GCA_000310025.1 Ectocarpus siliculosus
GCTCTGCAACTCCGATCTCGCGGCCGGTGGCGGCGTCGGCGGCGGCGGCGACGGGAGGGCTGCCCGTTGGGCTGATGGCGTAGCCCGCCGCCGGGGGGTAAGGGGGTGGTGAATGTTCGTTGCGGGGTGGTTGCAGCTGGTGGTGTTGGTTAGCCTGGTGGTGCTGGGCCGAGCTGGGGTAGGGGGCGGCACGTGGCGACGAATCAACCACCGTTGAGGGGATAGCAGCAGAGGTCCAGACGGGGCCGCCGCCGCCGCTGCCGCCGCCGCCGCCGTCGCCGGATGCACCCGGCTCCACGGAAGCGGTAGCAGGTGTGCGGTTGCTTGGGATCGAGGAGCTCCGGCCCAGGTCTCTCAGCTGCAGGAGGATGTAGGCCGAAGATGTCCGGGACGTACCATCCTCGTGGCTTCCGTTCTTGCCGCCGTCAAGCTTGGCATCATCTACCCCGACCGCCGGCGGCATCGGCGACGGTGATGACGTACTGGGTCCGGGACCCTGTTCGGTGGAAGTGGCCCTCGCTGTTTCCGCCGCTGCTGCAGCCGGGAGTCCGTTACCCTGGGTCCGTCCGTCGGTAGTCCTGCTATTGCTCCAAGGGGCGTCGCCCATAAGCGGGTTTGTCTGTCGCTCACGGCTTGTTGCCGTACCGTTTCGCACACGCAAAAAAATCTGGGTCGTTTGCAGCCGCGGGAGAAGTGCGGCAGGGATGGGAAAAAACAGGACCGCTACACGAGTTAGGGGAGGTGGAGCACGAACCAACGTTGAACGAACTCGAGAAACTATGCTGCTGTAGCTAAAAAAAGCAAGAAAAAATATGTATCAGCTGCCCCGAGTAAAGAAGGGCAGCTGTCGAGCGCGAGAAGACGCGCTTGACCTAACGTGGAGACACATACTGCTGTAGCACAGCGCCAGTGAAACGCGTGCTCAGGTCCCGAGGTGCTCTCTGGCTCCGTAAAAAAATATTCCAACGCACCAAGTGGTAAATGCAGTGCTCTGTAGCCCCGCCCCCTGGTCCCTTGCCAAATGAAAAAAAAAAAAACATGCGTGACAGCAGTACGTACGCGAGAAACGTCAGAGGAGTATCCATCTACCCGGGTCACCACTCCGTGGGGTGCGACGTTGTGATTGGCCATTAAGAGCGCCTGGGGGGGGCACTGCATTGATGAAGTAAATTTCTCGGCAGCTCGTTTCTCATTATTTTCTCCGCGGGGTACCCCAACAGCGACTACTGCTGTGGTAGGTTTTTAGTGCAGGCTTCCTCGCTAGCACCTGTTCTTACACAAAGCTCGTACATACCTTGTTGTCATCCAAAAACCCAAAAAACAACTAAATAACAAACAAGCACCAGAATATTGTGTCTGCTATTTTTTTAAGCGTGAATTTCTAAGGTACAGGTTCAACTATTATTATGTTTCTGAAAAGTCTTCATAGTACATTGTTGATGAACAACGTCGTTCGCGACGCATATATGCATACCAGGCAAGTTATGCGTACAACTGCATATTCGGTATCCGACGGCGCCGACTTGAAAGAAAACAACAGCACTTCAGACTTCAGACACCTCCACTTGTCGCGGAGGCATGTGAGTTACCCAAGGATTCTCCGCGGTCAACGCCGTCACTAGATGATTGCTGTCCCACCAACCTTCATTCTCGAATTTATGTACCATACACAATATGCTGCACGCAAAAAAGAGAGAACCAGAAGTACACAGCAGCAGTGCATGTGTACACGGTGATATTGTAGGAAAACACGGGCGGTGACTATAGCTTGCAGCTTGCCGCTTGCAGCCCTTCTCTGCTTCCCATTGCTTACCAGGTATGCCGCAGATATTCTACTCATGATCAAACTCTGAGGCCGCTGCTGCACTGGGCGCGCAATACAAATAATCCGCCGCAAACTCTGCGTACAAGCAAGTAACGGCACTACAATCGTACCGTCGAACTACCCCATTAATGTGTCTACGTATGCGACAGACAGACATTGTTGACATGTACGATGTAGTACTCCGGAGTATCTACCGTCCGTGTGTTGCACAAGATGTTTCCGCCACTCCCCAATGATATTGCCTTGGAACGCACTTGTGTTTACAGTAGTGAGCATACGGCCGGCAGCGCGGACCCCCGTGTGTCTCTTTCGTACGTACTGCATGTGCTCGCATGCACATGCATATGGACAGCAGTGATACATTCAAAAACACACGGACGGCCACTTTTTTCCGCCCCGACTTGAATTTTTAAATGTTTAAAAAAAATCTGCTGCTGTGTTGAGAGAGAGAGAGAGAGTTGAGGGAGAGAGAGACAGAGGTCGTGTTTTGTAGGCGAGGTGAAACGGGCCAACTCAACATCAAATGTCTTGAGAGGAGAAGGAAAAGGGGCCAACTCAAGCTGCCCGACGACCGATCCCAGAGCAGTGGGAAGGATTGCTTTCACGGGAACTGCATGGTGCATGGCCGCACACACGACGAAGGCTCTCCTGCGCTCTGCTGGCGAATGCACACACCTCTATTCTACAACTAGTCTCGCGCGTGATGGTTTGATTTTTTGTTTGCGAAAAAACAACACACCATCCACACTTGAAAACAGAGCCAGCATTGAACGACACGAAGTCAGTCGTTCACAAAAAAAAGGGGGGCAACGCGCACGGCACGTGCGCGGTTAGCACGAAAGACCGGTGTAGTAGCGCACAGACGGAAGTTACGCACTTGTCTTTGATTGGGGAGCCCCGGCAAAAGCTTTGTGCGTGCTCTCATTCCCAATTACCCCCTCTCATTTTGAACACCTCCTGCTGTATGCGTGGGGTGTTGTGGCCGTTTTTCAAGCGTCGGTCGACGGAGAGAGAGAGAGCGGTTCAGAACCGTGATGGAGTAGCAGCAACAACGCACCACGAGCTTTCGCCGGGCAGAGCCCACAAGGGCGTACGCGATGGACCTTCCTCACCTCTACCTCTCCTCTCACCTGGGATTTCGCCCGCCGCGGAAACGAACGCGTGTCCTGACCTCGTGGGCCCGTCGCTCCGGCACCCAAGAAGATTTGAAAACTCAAAACTTGGGAAAGAAGACAAACTTTGAAAAAACACAAACACGAAGTTGTTTCCGGTGTTTGCTGCACACCTCTCAGCCGAAAACAAGCGCTTTCGGGGTATCTCCCGCCGGCAAAAGGCCAGGTAGATCAGTCGCGATCGCACGCTTGCACCCCTTTGACCTTCCGTCTCTGGTGGAATCGCTTCTGTTTCTGTGCGTGCGGTGTCGGCCCCACAGGAGAGAGATGATGCAGAAAATTTTGACGGTGGTGGCCCCGTCGTTTATTTGATGGGGTATGCATTGAGCATTCTGCGATCCTCCCGGTTCTGGCCGCCATCATATAGGAGGATGCCTTCTGGACAGAGGGGCGTCGAAAGGAGAGAGGGTATCACTGCGCGCGCGTCCTGCGGAAGAGGAGAGTGCGTGAGCCCCTCAGGACAGCCCACGCTCCGGTGTACCCTTGCTCTTCAACCTGGGAATCAACGCGCTGGTTTGTACATTCCTTGGTAAGCGTGAGCGGGAGAGAATTTTGATCCGAACAATCACCATGGTGTTCCCCTTGTCCGCAAAAGGGCGAGGGTCTCCGCACCGGCGGCAACAGAACGGCAACGGGGGCGGCGTCATCCCTCGAGAAAAGGTGTCGCGGTTTGTCTTTTTGTCCGTGCTTCTCGTTGTGTACTCGGCTTTCACGCTGGGGTTGATCCTCTGGAACAGCAAGAGTAGCAGCAGCAACGCTCCCGAACCTTTACCCATCGATCAAAGCGGCGGCGGGGGATCAATCCATCTCGGATCGGAGGCATTAGCAGGAGGAGACAAGGTGGCTTCGTCATTGCCAATAAGAGAAGGAAGAAGAGCGGCAGGAGCGGGCGAAGCACAAGCGGGGTTTGGCGACGAGGGAAAGTCAACGGGGAGACACTCGCCTGCTGGGTCGGCAGGAAGCAACAAGTTGGTCGGGGCACCGGGTGGGGAGGGCATCATGGATGATCAGAGGCACGGCGGTGGTGGTTTCGGTGCGAGTGGCGTGATAGCACCAAGATCAGGCGAAGCACGCCCAGCCGGTGCACATAAGGTCAGGATGGAGGATGGGCCAAGCTTTCTGCGACAGGGTGGGCAGGTGAGAGGAATAGGAACAGGAACAAAAGGCCCGTAATGAGAGTCCAAACCCCCAGAATGTCAACGCGAACGAATGGCGGAACAAATCACTACAACAGAGTTATTTAAAACTCGATTCATTAAGGAATAATAAAAACACACACAGAAAGACTACCCATTCGAGATATGCCCACAGTAGTCGAACGGGATGTGGTGGAGTCTTTTCAGTGAGTGAAACTCGATTCATGGACCGGCTGGACTTTTTTGGGCCTTTCGCTGCTTTGTACATTTTTGGTGAAAAACTCTCGTGATATAAAACTCGAGAATAGGACTGTTAGCGTGCGCCAATACATCCTCGGACAGCTGGTGTTGGGCAGGTGGGCTGCCGGGTGTGGTGCAGCCAAATTTGGTCAAATCACAAACAAGCAGCATGCGAAATTAGAGTGCCTTTTTTCAAGGTGATACGAATATGCACACCCTAACGTAGTGAACGAATAGCGGACAAGGCGCGTTCGTCTCTGCCAAGAGCGCCCCCAACCCACGCTAGCTGATACTCTGTATGTTGGCACTCGGGCACGTTGATGATAGCAAACCGTTGGTCCTTCTTCTCTTTTTTTCGTGCCAAAGAGAGAACGAGAGAGGGGTTAGAAAAGACACGCAGACAGACAGGCATATTCGCACACCCTGTGCATCAACGGCAACAACAACCTCCAGCCTCCCCGCCATGCCGACTAGGAAGGGCCGCCCTCCCCCCCCAAAAAAATAACGGGGCAGCCTATAAGCTACGCGGCGAGCCTTGTGGAACTGTGTCTGTTCGTTAGTTCGTCTGTGCTTGCGTGCGATGGCGGCACCAGAGAAAGCGAGAAAGAAAAAGGAGCACGATGAGAGAGGAGGACAGAGGGGAAAAGAGAGGGTGCAGCAGCATGCAGCAACCTCACGTACGCGTTGATACGCATGCAGCACAAAAAAATCGTTCGGGCAGTGCCCGAAAGCTTGGTTGGGGGCTGGCGGTGGTGGCGGCGTTGTTATGACTGTGTGCTGTGTCTTCGCTGTTGTGACGGCGGCGATGTTTGCTGCAATAGCGAGGAGAGAGGAGAGGGAGAGAGGGAGATAGAGAGAGCAGTCTGTTCGTCTCGGAACACAAATATATACTTGGAGCTGTGGAGCCCCAAACATATTTTTGCTCACGATTCATGCATTTTTGCCCAAAAGTCCCCTCCGATATAAAACTCGATTCATCCACTTTTCGGCACAGCACCCATACGTATGGCAAAAATTATGTTGTACCGGAAGAATACAAAAAAAAAATCTATGTTTTAGAGGGGCATGCCGGGTAGATACCAGTCCTCCCACCAATCACATGTCGACTATGTAGTACGTTATGTAGTACAGAGACAGCTGATTGGGCGATGGCCACGCCGCCGAGCGGGAATCCTCCGAAAGACGCAGCACAGCAGCAGCAGCACATGACACACGTAGACAACACGCGAGACAACCAGCACAGCAGCACACGAGACTGCTGTGGACCAAGGGCAGCCAAAGGCACACATAATAGGAGGTAGGGTTCGACTGTTAGAGCCGGTTGGCTGCTGTGTCGGCAGCACCGCAATAAGCGAAGGAGGCGACACAGGCCAAATCTGCTGCTGCTGCTGCTGCTGCAGGCCGATCTTTTGAGCTTGCTACACAGCAGTGGTGCATCCCTCACCCAATGAGACGTACAAACTGCTGCAGGCCAAGGCGGCCCAAGGAACACATCATACATACGATGCATCGAGAGCGATTTGTGAAGCCCGTTGCCTGCTGCTAGAGCGTATAAGCGAGTGCAGCAAGTGCACACAAGTGAATCAATCTGCGGCTATCTTCGCCGGGCGGATCTATCTTCTCTCCATCCACAACAGACCCGCGCAAAAACAGAGAGACAATGAGATGTACACACGCTGCAGGCCAAGGCGACTTCACACACACATAGAGGGCATCGGGAGCGATTTTAAGAGCCCGTTGCCGCTGCTACGAGCCTAAGTGGGGCACATCATCCACACAGCGACAGCAGCAGCAGCAGCAGCAGCAGCTGATGATGATTCTTGAGAGCTTCGTCCACACCACACAACACTTTCACTCTTCCCCGCGCTGCCAAACAGCAGCAGTCTGCGTACACAGCTGACTGGTGGTGTTGGGTGAGGTGTGAGCGTGTGCAGTAGCAGTGGTGTGGCCTCTCTGTGAGGCTCCATCCATAGCTATTGCGCCTGCGTCTCTTTCTCCGCCCGTTCTTTTTCGCGCTTCGCGCGAAATAATTTAATTATTTTTTGTTGTACCCCTATGTATGGGATCTGAGCTCACTTTTCGGGCTCTTCCACTGGTTTCATGCATTTTTTCGAGTTTTAAATAACTCTACTGCTGCACGTACTGCTGTTTGGTCTTGGAAGCCATACGCCGCATGCCTGTATCACGACTAGGCTAAGCTTGATGGTACACCGCAGCTGCTGCCAGGGCGACATCGGAGGAGCGTGAGGTGTTTCTGATTATGTTGCTACCAATACATGAACTGTTGGAGTGTGATCTACATTGCTAACAATTCTGCACCTGGGAATTACTGTAGTGCTTCAACCATGTAGAGACTAAGGAATGACCGACGGGGAACTAATACTGCTGTAACTGGTGAACCAACAAGTCCACTGAAGAGCGCTGAAGGCAAAGACAAGAGACACAAGACAGGTTGCTTGGGTTACTACATGGTTACCGCCTCGTGTACGCTGAGCAATATGTAGCGGTCTTTGCGTGAACTATCTCCACAGGTTGTGCTACGAGAAGTCGCATGCTGCACACACAAGTTCTCGATTTTTCTCTCTCGAATCTCGGGTTCCCAACAAGCGAGACTTGCGTCTGCAATGATGTGTAAAATCTATACACAAGACATCCAACACCTTTCGGGAGAACAAGCGAGTGGGTTCTGTTCGTGGACTTGTTTTTAGGGAGTAGGTCGTACCAGTTGAGATACCCGCACCACTTCTCTACATGTGCTGATAATGTCCTTCACTGCTGATGTTCTACGTTCTCCAATGTGGATGCTATTGAGGAAAAATAATTACACGCACAGAAAGACCCATTCGAGATATACCCACAGCAGTCGAACGGGATGTGGTAGAGTCTTGTCACTGAGTGATGCTATCGAGATGGATGGCTTCAACGAGCCGACAGGGGCTAAATAGACGCGTCATCCAACCGAGCAAGACACAGGGGAGTTGATCCGCCTCGATTTATTTGGAAAGTTTGCCGCATCGTATGAACAGCAGCAATATAAATCCAGCAAGTTGTCGTTGATGACCCGTAGGCAGAGAAAACTACGGGGGAGATGTCTTGTGGTATTTGTACCTATGCAGTGATTTTGTGATTAGCACCTGCTGGCATTACTGATGAACAATTTTCAGTTCATAGGCTTAAATAGACTCGAAATAAGCCCAGTACCCAGCCGGTTTCCCTCCGTTCACACCAAAGACTTCAACACATCCCGCTCGACTGTGATAATATCTCGAATGGGTAGTCGTTCTGTGTTTGTAGCAGTTTACCCGAGAGTACTGGCGACAAAAATCTGCTCCTCGTGTCCTTTCGGTGATTTTGACGCACTGCCAACTAACTTTTGGATATACCCGAGCGCTCGTGTGTTGACGGTAGGTAGGTAGGTAGGAGCACTACTGCCTGACACGTCTGTGACACGACCGAAACACAAGTCTCGTATGAATATGTACAGCAGAAAAATCCAATTTTTTTACTTCAAAATAGTTGTAGGAAATCCCCGAATGTTCGCTTTTCCTACTGCCCCCAGGGCCGTCCAGTCTTCCTCAACCCTCAACAGCTGTCCCTTGCAATGGGGATGACATCATCATCCGTCTCTTTACATAAACAATCTCAAGAAATTTCTCGACTAACCTTTGACGTATTTACAAGCCAGCTCCTTCAATGGACTTATTTGTCGAGGTGGGCCACAGCGCTGGAGTTCTGATCCTGAGTTTCTCTTACAGCACAAGTTGGAGTTTATATTCTCTCCCACCACGAGCTTCCTTTCAACGAAGTTGGAGGTGGACTGCATAGTACGACTGCGTTGCAGTAGTACTGCCACGATTGAGATCACAAGTTGTGCAAACGACAGAAAACGGTGGTATACTGTACATACAAAACGGTGTACACAAGGAAAGACAACACGCTGATTGGCCAATACCGTTTCAGGTTCCGCGACCGGGTTCTCGACTCGGCTTTCACCGTTTTCTGTCACGCAAACCGATACGGCCGAACGGCATCGCAACCAAGGGTTATCTCAACACCTTCCGATTTGCATGGAGAACGCGACGCAACAGCATCGAACACAGAGGCATGTGCATCCATCGCGTGCGAATAACTAACTGATCATTAGTGAGCCTTACACCCAACGTGGTCGCAAGATGATGAACGAATCGTTACTGTTGTGTGGGTAACCCGCATGATTTTCAGCGGATTTCGTTCAGATCGTGCAGCATCGCCAAAGCCACGGGTGTCGCACACTTATGACACTCGGTGCTACAGAGGATGTTGAACCGCTCCGCGAAGTAAACCGTTCATCTCCGTCAGGACGTTGTTGCCCTCGAGCAAACCGCTCTGCGGAAAGGGTGCTTCTCGAATAATTCGCTCTTTGCTCGCACCCTCCAGATCTCAAACAGCGAAACTACACACACGCTTAGTGCACCGCAGATTTTGCATCAACCAACAACCTTTGGTGCTCTCCCGAACAGAAGCTCTCTCTGTCGCACTATCTCTCTCTTTCTCTTATCTCTCTCTGCCTCTCTCATTTTGCTCTCTCGAGCCACAGAGAGGGAAGGTCCCTCAAGCTGATTGTTTGGGCCTCCCGCCACGCCCGCGTGAAACGCCCGCAATAACAACAACAACGCTGTGCTCTGTCGTGGAAGCTGTAGGAGGCACTTACCCCCCCCCCCCCCCCCCCCCACTCCCCCCTTGCCTGCCCACCTTGGCATCACCCAAACCGTGCAACAATGTCCACATGTATCCTACGCCCCTTCGCCCCTCGCTGGTGGTAGCGATCTACTTCGTAAATGTAATTTACCACCTTTGGAACGTTGTTTAGAGCGGTGGGGTTCCTGTAGCCGATACACCTGGTGTGTGCTATTCCACCTTATAGCAGTCATCCCGTCTTTAATGACACTCAGTCTTTTTGGTTCGAGGAAAGTGTCCTCAAACCGGGCACGTGTCCCTAGTATGAACCACCATGACTGGTACGAGTACTTTGTTTTCTTTGCAATCTGCGAGACACCACGCTTCTGGAGTTCTGGGAAACATGGTGTCGCTAAGGCAGGGAGTGACGGCAGTGTCTTGTGTCCTTTACCAGTATTGCTTTTTTTTTTGCAAATCTGCGAGGCACCATGCTTCTGGACTTCTGGGAAACATGGTGTGTCGTTAAGGCAGGAAGTGACGGCAGTTCTTCGTGTCCTTACCCGGTACGACTGCTGTGCTCCCGGGAGGGAGATGCAAGCTTAAGCCTCCGCGGCGGTTTCGTTCCCTCAAGAAAATGTGACGTAAATTTTTCAGGCCACTTCTTGGAAAGTATTTTTGTTTTGTAGTTGTTGTCCTTTTTGTGCAAAAAGGACGCCGAAGAAGGGCATGTGAAAAGGACGACCCACATTTTTTGCGGTGCAGTCGATCTTTTTTAGGTCCATCCGAGTCATGAAGCCAAAGAAAAAAGTTTGGAAAGGCCGTTGGGATCGATCGCCACGCGTCATACATGTACCTTCCCACCGATTTGGTTTTTCGGTCATTTCTCTGCACGAAGTGAAGCAGCAGCAGCAGCAGCCGGTGTAGAGCCGTCCCCCGCGAGCTGTGTGTATGTGCTGCGTCTTTGTGTGGCGGCTGATCGAGACCACGGGGTGATAGGAGGCACGGAAACTGAGGGGGGCGAGAGCCGAGAGCATGCGACAAAAAGACCGACCGCCTCAAGAAACAGACTTTCTGCCTTTAACATCAGGTTGTTTTGCCAGTGATCCCTCCCCACCCACTAAAGCAACAGGATTGACAAAACGTGCTCGCCACACGAGCTGCGTGTGTGATACTTGTTGTGTGTGGGTGGGTGGTAAAGAGACCGGAAGGCTATATAGGACGCTCAGAAATCTAGCTCGCAAGAGTTGAGAGCAGACGAAAACACACACACACACACCGCGGCTGGCTGCGTCCATCCCTCTCTCTGGGCTAGTTTGCCGCACACATCGGATTGTTGGTGTCCACCGAACCCAACCGATGCTACCCACTGCGAGCAAGCCACATAGCACAACTCGTGTAACCACCGTTAGAGGTTGCGGGAATCAATCGTCGAAAGGTTCATGGGTCATCCTCTCAGTGTGGGATGTAGAAGAACCATATGGGCTGAACACGAAAGGACAAGGTATTGTGACAGCAGTCCAACCCTGGCCTTAAGACCAAGAGGGAGCTGTCCGACAGTGACGGATTGTGACACATGTAGGAAGTGTTTAGTGGGTTAGGTGCCCTTCTTTTACACAGAATAAGGCCAGCCGAAAAAACATCTCGAGAGAAGTCACCCCAGGACAACACCCGCGCGTTTTGATCATTTTTTCTATAATCTAGCAAAACTCAGGGATTTGGGGCCACGAGCGGGAATAGGGAGGGGCGGTGGGGGATTGATCCACGGAACAGATGGAAGCATGGCGGGCTGGTTTCGTCTGTACACGTTTTCGAAGCGAAGACCGGCTGGCCGCTGCTGCTGTGCTGGCCGATTTTCACGCACGGCAGCAGAAAAGAGGATCTCCGCGGGATACAAGAAGTAACTTTCTTTTGCTACCCGTCGAGTATTTTTCGTGTTGCGCTCGTCGAAGACTGCATATGTAGGGGGCTCTCGTTCAAAAGAAGACGACATGCGCAGCAAGCTCCATCCGCGCGGCGCATGTAGCAAAGCCAAGCATTGCTAGCAAGCATGACCGCACGCACGACATGTTATTGTTGGCATGCCAATACATACAAACCTCACTCGTATATTCGTCGTGTTCCTATCTGCCGGTCCCCCAGACCCCCCCCCCCCCCCCGGTGATGTCTAATGATGCCTCCTTCTTCCCCGCCCAAACCCGAAACCAAAGGGTGCCCTGGAAGGTACGGGGGCAATACCCCGCGCTGTGCAAAAAACGGCAGGAGCTGCTCCCGCGACATCCCCCCCCTTAAAAGAACCCTTTGACGTCCCCCTTGTGTCTCAGGTGAGGCAAAAGCAAGGGAGGGGAAGAAGGAAAAAAAAGAAAAAAAACAGGGGGGGGGGGGGGGGGCTCCTTTTTGGGAAAATTTCATGGAAACCCAAAACCAGAAGGTTTTTCGGAAAATAAAAC
>FN649741.1:4231452-4276452 GCA_000310025.1 Ectocarpus siliculosus
GACGGGGGGGGGGGGGGGGGGGGGTGTACTCATAGTCGTGCATGCCGTAGTCGTTAGACCATTGACCTCGCATCCCTACAAAGCCGGGACGGAGCACGCCGGGTTCTCACCGGACCAGGCTCTCACATCACCAAGCGCGAAGCGCCGTGAGATATTTGGCGAGTCGCACGAAGGGTGAGCTGCATCCTGCTAAGGGTGTTCGGCATCTTGTGCTTACTTCCTTGCGTACGGATGACAGCTGCGTATGACTTAATTTATTTTCTGGTGCTTTCACTTCCAGAGACAGTTGTAAGCACTGTGTAACTGCCTCGAGGATGCTTGACCATTTTAACACAACGTGGTGCGATCATCCCCCGTTGCGCGGAGTGAGGGTTCTCCACCCCGCACAACATGATCTACTCGACCACCATTATGGTTACCGCCAAAAATCAAACGAGGTAAAAAAAAAAACGGTAACCTGGTTGCCGAGTTCACGAAGTGAATTGGATTGTTTAAAAAGGTGGGGGCAAAGGGAGGAAAAAAAAATCAGGAGGGAAAAAAAGGAGGGGAGGGTTTGAGGGGGGGGGGGGGGGCGTACTCTCATGTATTGCATGCCCTAGCGGTTAGACCGTTGACCACGCGTCCTCGAGAAGACGGAGCATTGTTCCCACAGCACCGATCACCGATGGCCAATCGTTCCTTCCTACTTTGCTGCTGCTATTGGTCGGTGTTAATTGTTGCTACGGTGCAGGGTCGAGGATGCTCGCAGCGCGATCGTGTTTTCGGCGTTTAGCCGGCGACGCTTCTGCGAGGAAGAGGATTGTTTGCAGGTGACAACACGCACACACACACACAATAGAGGAAGGCATGTGGAGCACGTAGAGTCCCTCTTGCCCGCTTGTTGATTGGCTGTCGCCATGGGTTTGCCTGATCTCCTCTAGTTCTCTAGTCTCTTCGCCGAGATGTATCTTGTGGTGTTGCCGAGATGTATGTTGTGGTATGCATACAAAAACGGCGATTGCCGTGGGTTTGGCGGGTGACGACTTACGCTTTCTGGTGCCAAAGTTGGCGGCTGCTTGATAAATTGTAGTCCTCCTGCGTAGTGTATTCGTTGGAATTTCGTTTTTTGTGTATGGAGTGGTGGTTGCGATGGGGAAGCTGTACTACGACTACTGTAGCGGTGCAATCGGTTTGCTGGCTTAAGTCCGAACGTTCTACGTATGTAGCTCTAAAGTGCCTCCTCTCGTGTACTCGAAAGCGATCCTTCGTTTCAAGAGCATGTTTCATGCCCTCCCCCCCCCCCCCCCCCACTTCTCATCTCTCCTGTCGCGCCGCTGCCCTCCGTGTTTCCTTTCTGTCCTTTGTGCTTCCGTCGTGTGCCTCTCTCTGATGCGCATGCGGTACTGCTGTACACCGAAAACATCGTTTCTGTCTTGTCGACTATTCCCGGGAAACGAACGAACGGCTGGACCAACAACAGTACGCGAATGACGTTCCCGAAACGATCGCGGACCTGAAGCCGTGTCTGGAGACCAACACGTGCGGGAGGTTCGACGCGGCGAATCAGTCGGGGCAGGGCACGGCGTACGTCTACTACTGGCGAAGCATGCTGCGGCAGCCGAACCAGCGAACTATGGAGCACATCTTGTGTTTCAAGTCACACAGGTGAGATGGGGCGGTGATGAATGCACGTTCATTGTTTTCTTGTGGTGCAGTCACTCTTTACTGCTGTTTTTTTTTTTTTTTTCTTTGTCCTGTTTTCGTTTTGTTTGATGAGGGTGTTTGTTCGAGAGAGGGAACGGGTGAAAATGAAGGCCAGCCATGAATGACTTGGCACCTACGCCTTGTAGTCACTGGGAGGACGGCATGTCGTTCCGGGACGTTTTTTTTTTTTTTGTGTGTGTACTCACACGCGCGCCCGACCCCATTTTCACCCCAGTTGCCAAAAAAAGTGTCTCTTTGCGGACTGCGGACCGTAGCCCCTCGTTAGTCAGCGCGGGGGGGGGGGGGGTTCGGAAATGCTCGTGTGGCAACAAGTGTTTCCGAACAGATGTGTCGGTTATGTTGAACGCACGCAGCCCGTGGGTCGCCTCCCCTCGTTTCAATACTACATGTCGCTGTCGCGAATGGAGAACGTTAGCCATACCCGTGCTCGTCTTGTCAACACAAAAAACGGTCCACGTCATTCGACAACCACCCTCATGTCCAACTGTGATTGGCTTATTTTTGCCAGGTTCGAGCCATACCTCGTGGTGCGAAAGACGGCCTTGCTGCCCAAGTTTGACGAGAGATTCTTGGGGTACGGCAAGAACAAGATCCAATGGTGAGACAGTGACAGAGACAGGGAGACAGACAGACACCAAGAGAGAGAGACAGAGACAGAGACAGAGACAGAGACAGAGACAGAGACAGAGACAGAGACAGACAGACAGACAGACAGAGACACACAGAGACAGAGACAGAGACAGACAGGGAGACAGGGAGACACCGAGAGAGAGAGAGAGAGAGAGAGAGAGAGGTTGTTCCCCCGCATTTTTGTTTCCTTTGATAACATAACACCTGTTCTTGCGTACCACCACGCTGGAGGGGAGGAAACCCTGAAACCCTAACCCTTTCTTCTCGCGCCAGTGGAGATGGAAGGCGTGCACCAACGATAGTATTTTTCTGCCTGACCCTCTGATCTTTTGTACAAGTAAATAGGCAAAAGACGAGCCGTATGGCACGTAGGGAAAGCTGGTGCAGGCGAAGGTTCATGAAATGGGCGAAAAGAGGTTCTTCGTATCAACTTTTTTTCTTCTTTGTTTTGTGGTGAAGGCTTGTGGCAGGGAGGGCGCTTGTATGGGCGTCTTTCCTTTTGACTCGTTGTCCCGTCGGTCCTCGGGTGTCCTGTTTGCGAGTCGGTCTAATCGTCGGCACACACACACACACCCAGTCCCCGTCTTGTCCACCCTGGCAATCTCAACCCCAGCACACAAGCGCCCGCCGTGCCTTGCCTACCAATAAACCCCCCACCCTGAAACTCTGCCTGATTTGCTGCTTCCTCGTATGCATGTTACGGCGATTTGTACTTGGTTTTTTTTTTTTCCTTTTCTTCCAGGATCAACCATCTGCGATACAGCGGGTTCTCGTTTTATGTGATGCCGGTCAATTTCGTAATCCACGCACCGCATCCCAAGTCTGTCGCGAAGACTTCGTGGGAAAAGACCGGGGGCGGCAAGCAGGTGAGTGTGCGTGTGCATTGAAATTGCGTCGACCGCGCCAACCGGCTGAACAATGAAAAGACAAGGCGTCAAGTTTTGTAGCGGGATAGAAAGCGCCACCACAGTGGTTCCTATTCAAAGGGTTCGTGTGTGTAATGGCTGTTGACGAATCAAACAAGGGACCCCGTTTGGATGATGATACGTTGGGGAGGAGGCGTGTCTGGGCAGGGGTGGTAAGCGAGTTCATACAACAATTGCGGGGTGGGGTGTGCAAAGAAACGGCGAGGGAAACTTTGCGTGTGGGCGCGTACTCGTGTGCTGTGTGCGCGCCCCTGTGTGCGCCCCTCCTGGTAGTTAGCATCGTCAGGCTCGCGTGATCCGTGGACAAATGTGCATGAGCGTGTGTGTTCGTCTTTGCGTTGCTCGCGTCGACGGCGCTGTAACCGGCTGGCCAATGAGAAGACGCCGGTCATACGTGCCGCTAAGAACGGAAAACGCCTCCGGCGTGTGATATTGTGTCTTTGGTTGGCATCGACCGCGGTAACTGGCTCATGTTTGGGGTGATGTCAGTGTGTCTGGTTGCGGTAGTCGAGACCATGCACATTGCGGAATCGTCGCCGCGGTTTAGGGGCGTGTACGGCTGTAGGACCTCTCTCTCTAGGCCCTCACGGGGTACTGCTTGTCATGCGTGATGATACTAACGTCTTTTTTTCGGTCGGCCGAACAACGCCACCGATTTTTTCGATTTTTGCTGAAAACACGCACACGCGCGCTCGTGCGCTTTTGCCGTCCGCGTGTCACGGTCGAGGCCATGGCGGTTTTGGAAAAACACACACACACACACACACACACACACACACACACACAAACCGACACCGGTATTGCTTCTGTCTTTCAAGGGGTGCACGCGGTAAGGACGAATTGTCTCAGTGCACATGGCAACAAACGAAATGCCCCCCCTTCCGCCCCCGGCCGCGCGTTTTTTTTTCAACTCCTCAAAAGGGCAAGGGCAACAAGCTCATGGACCAGACGTTTGAGACGTTCATGGACGAGCTGCGAGCAGAGAAGGGGCCAGAGGAGGACACTATCACCAGCCTTTGCCAAAAAGACCGGCCACGTACGGGGGTGAGTGGGGCGCGGCACAGCCGCCGGGGGATGTGGATCTAAACCGCTTCCAAATGCTGGAGATGTGGGGGCTGTTGTGGATTCAAGCGCTGCAATTGATGTTGTGTGTTTGTGTTGTGGATTTGCCTGCATTCATCGACAAGAGTTTGGATTGCCAAGCATGTAGGTCGTCCGATGTGCGCATCAATTTCTCCCCCTCCGTCTGTCCGTGCCTTATTTATTTTTTATATGCGTGGAGCGTGGTGCTACGTGGTTTGTGGTGTGTCATACGTGGCGCAATCCCATCCCCCCCCCCCCGCCTTCACTAGCCCATCCTTTTTATGCCCGTTTCACCACACGCACACACGCTAGCATTTTGTGTTTTCAACCTCACTGAGACTGGCGTCTTTTCATTGGTGAGCCGGTTAGCGCGGTCGATGCTAGTAGCAATAACACCACACACGCTTGATGCAATTTTTGCTTTGCGTACACCTCCTGACCCTGCACCGCCTGTTGACCTCACCCGTGCCGGAACATATGTTTATCCGTCCGTTCCGCAGCAGAAGAAGATATCCCAGTTCAGAAAGCGCGGGGACTCTCCAAAGCTTTGAAGGTCGTCGAGCAAGTCACGAGTGGAAAGTGGAAAGGCTGTAGTGCTTCCCCCCCCAGACCCGGCAGGCGGGTGGGGCGAGAGAAGGGGGGAGGGGCATGAAAACGGCGTGATATTGTTAATTTTTTTTTGCGAGGATAAGCGTGCTCTTGGGCGGGGGCGGTAGTCCGACCAAGAAAATGTCGTTGTATGTGTTCAAAACTCGCCACAGATCCTGTTGTTGCTAGCTAGATCCCATACCTAGCTAACTGAGGCAAGGGAAGGATCATCGAAGTAGATCGGGGCCGAGAATTTGAGCGACGTGGCGGGTGGTTGCTGCGCGCTCGGCGTCTTGTCAGCCGGGAAGATGAAGTAGGTTGGGCCGGCGTTTTTTTAGAGTACTTGTCGCTCCGGGCCATAGCGAGACGGGAGCGCGGGGCGGAGACTCGAGCAAAAAAGGGGGGCTGCTTGCTGCCTGCTGCTCGGTGTAGCACGCACACGCGTCGTGGCTGTTTTTGTGGTCTTGCTTTGTTTCGTTCGCGTTCTCTCTCTCGCTCTCTCTCGCTCTCTCTCGCTCTCTCTATCTCTGGCACGGTTGGTTCTTGTTCTATGTTCCGTGTACTGCTGTTGCGCGTTTGTGTGTGTGTTTTTTTTTGTTCTCTATTCTTCTCTGTCCCGTTCCGACCTGCAAGGTCTTTGGTCTAGTAGTGTGATATAAAGGTTTTCAGTCGTTTGCAAGGCTAAAGGGTTTCGTGTGGTGTTCTGGTATTTGTGCCGAACTTGTAAGGGACTGTTAGACCTTTAGCCACGCATCCCTTCGAGAACAAGCGCAGTTTGGGGTGGGTGGGGGGGTTGGGGGTATCAAATCGTTTAGATAGTCTTAGGCTTTAGGATATTAGATACTCCGTCCGATGATAATGTGCTGTGATATGAAGCGTTTTCTCGTATTTCGGTGGGACGCATGGCTTGTCTTTGCTCGAACTGGCCGGTCGACCGGAACTCTTTCTGCAGGGCGGCGAGGTATCGTTTCGTGTTCATCATGACATGGTGTGAAACGTCTTCTCGCGCTGATGTCTGCTCGCGGGTGGTGGTGTTTGCGTATTTCATGTGTAATCTTGCCCCTGTGCCTCGTTTTTAGTTTAGTTATACTCCTTTAGGCGGACGGCCGTCGTCTTGAGCAGACAAGAAGTGGTGGTGGTGGTGGGTGCAGGAGGAGGAGGGATCGTATTTTCGGCCGAAGAGTGAGATGTACCGCCTTTGACGGGGAGTCGCTCCGGGGGGGAATCGCACTTTCCAGCGGTGCTTGTGAGTGCGTGATGACTGGAGCAAATTCAGTTACCTGCGAGAACGGGAGGGAAGCGTGACTCCTCTTGTCGCTGCTCTTTGGTCGAGTTGGATTCATTGACCTGCTGCTGTAGTAGATTTGCCGCCTCAAGTCAATGCCCGCCTTGCGTGCCCGCACGAAACGAAACAAAACAACGAGAGCGAGCCTCGATCCCCAGCAACTCGGCCGGACGTTGTGTGCATGTGTGTGTGTGTGTGCAAAGGTCCCATCTGTTGCGGGCGGGCTTTGATATCTGTTGGCTGTGTTTCGTTTGCACGGTTGTGTTGCATGTGTGCGCGCTTGGGTCGTTGCGTGCGTGTGTAGGTGAGACGTTTAAAACCGAGGAGATTTGGAAAACACACAAGACAAGATGTACAGCAGCAGGGAGTGTTCTCTCGCCCCCGCGCGTTGACATCGGAGCGAGCTTTTGACTCTTGGGCTGGAGTGCGGCAGTACATACAGGCTTCCACTCGATCGAGCCCTGCGGAGTGATTCGCCGGCTCGTGGACCCGCACGCAAGAAGCGTGTTCGCGCTATTTTCATCCGGCTACATGGCCGAGGCCATTTCATTGGTTCAGACGATTAATCGCGCGGTCGATCCTGACTCAAGAACAATTACACACGGAGCTGGGACGGAGCAGAACACGAGGTATTAGGTGCGTCATGCTGAAAAGAGCTCAACAGTCCCGTTCCCTGCCCGTTTATCTGTGCGCCATGGGCACGGCCTACACTACACACTCCTCCTTCGTTTGGGACGGGATTGGAACAAGCGTGTAGGCGACGGATCCAACAATGAAACCGGAGCCACCCGTGCTTGGTTGTTGCCTCGAGGTGTGAGAGCGGAAAGCACGCGAGAATGAATCCAAGGGCCGTTCGAGAATCCGTGCGTCGGAGGGGGTTTACCAACAAAGCGATGGGAAATAACTGGCACCTTTCCCGTCTGCTTTGAAATAAACAAAAATAGAACCAACCTCACACACGGCAGGTAAAAAAAATTGAGTAGCACTCTCTTGGCTGTGGCGCTGTGGCTATGTTGTCGTTACAATGCCGGTGGCCGTGTTTCGGATTGGCTGAAATGGAAAGGAAATTTTTCGTGTCGAGCGTTTGAAAAGCTTTGCGAGGGAGTGGTGGTACCAAACCATCAAGCAGCTGTGAGCTTTGAAAGTGGCAAACTATTCCGGCCGGCCGCCGAACAAAGAACGTCTGGAGCACGTGGGCACATGATGGGGTCATAATCAAACACAGGCACACCCGCCAAAGGTTGAGTACAAGAAGAAGGGCGGTAGTCTCGCCAACGCACACCCGCCTCCTTTGACGGCGCACCACACGGAAGTACCCCATCCCGTTCCCCGAATATGGACGCTCAATCACGTGACCGCCGCTTCACACAGTACTGTAGCCCTACTGCACACAACCTTACCAAGCCACACCCACGCACCCGCATCACTCCGAGGACGAACGGGACATAATGTACGCATGTAGCCACATATGATACACATCAACCGGACGAATGGGATATACAGCATAGGCGCTCTGCGGATTCAACGCTGCTTGCCTGCCCAACCAAGAACGGTACTTCACATAACGGGGAAACCCGAAAGGTCAGGGAACAACATCGTCAACTCTCTTGCCGAGCTTTTCCTCCAGCACGGACTCCGTGACCTCCCACAGCCGGGGCGGGTTGGCGGGATCCAGCGCCAGCTCCGAAGGCGTCTCCTCCTTCATGTTGCCCCAGTACTTGCCCGAGAGCTCAGGGCCGGCCAGGGACGGGTCCACCGCGCACCGGACGGTGGTCAAGGCCCCGTCCAGCGGCCCCTTGAGCCACACCCACCCCAACGCGACGTACCCGGCGTTAACGATCGGCATCATCAGCTTGCCCCCCCCGATGCCTCTGTGGATTTCCGTCTTGACCAGCCCGGGCTGGACGGCGTAGGTGTTGATGCTCCGGGCCGCCAGGCGCTTGGCGAACTCCTTGGCGTCCCAGATGTTGGCGAGCTTGGACCTGCAGTAGGCGGACAGCCGGTCGTAGGTCTTCGGCTTGTCGAAGTTTACGTTGTCCCAGTCCCAGGTCGTCTTCGGCATCCCCGGCGGCCGGCTGTGCGCCAGGGAGGAGAGGAACAGCACTCGACCGCCGTCGTTCATCGAGGGCTCCATCAGCCTCGTCAGCAGGTGCCCGCCGAAGTGGTTCACGCCGATCTGCATCTCGAGGCCGTCCGCGGTCTCTCGACGATTTGGGACGCCGAAGATCCCGGCGTTGTTGACGAGGACGTCGACCTTGGTGCCCGAGGCCTTGAACCTCTGGGCGAAGGCGACTACGGACTGCAGGGACCCCAGGTCCAGGACCTCCAACCGCACGTCGACTTCGGTCAGCCCGTCGAGAAGGTCCACGCCCTGGGAGAAGGAGGTGTACGAATGCGACAAGCGGGCAGGAGAAGAGAGGTTGACAGTGTTGTGAGGTACCGTTTGGTCGGATGGCAAGAGAAGCGCCTTCTTTTTGTAACGCGGTGTGGCTGCGTCGAGTGCATTTCAGTCAAAAGACGATGCAGATGGAAACGTTCAGAGCTGCTCGCTTTACCGGCAACGTCAAGCGGAGATCTGGATATCTTGGGCTAGGGCACCCAGGCGCGACTTATCTTTGACTACAACCCTTAAAGCGGCACAACGTAGATTCAACCACCACCTGCTGCCGGTTAAATGCTTTCGAAGGAAGGACTGCATGCCGGTCCGGTAGTGATTGGAACTGCTGCATCGTACAAAGTGAAGTACAGGACGTGTGTAATACTAAACTCCACGTTGAGGCAGGTTCGGAACATGCACTCAACGGTCGAGTGCGATTCTGGTCACGCCTACCAATATCTTGAACCAAGTGAGAATACGTATCGATCTTGTGAAGCATCCGCTAGAACCGGGTGCGGTTTTGATGTAGCAACAACATGGCCGGCCTCGAACTCAACTTGTGGAACTCAACCAAAGCGCATGTGTTGAAAGCAAAGAGTCCCGCGCGGCCGCTTAGACTGAACCTTGTACACGCTGGTCTTTGGTCCATGTCTTCACCGAGGTGCATACTCGATTCACAAGCCTCTCCCCACTCCCGTGCACACCGCCAAGGATTTCTTTTGCATTCTCTTTGGCCCATTCTTACGGCCTGCAATTCCACGTTCCCGTTCCCTTCGCGCACACACGTTTGCGCGGGAAAATCCATCCCCAGCTAATATATTCTGTGCATGACTCCCACCCCGCGTAGACAATACCTCTTTAACAGGTTTCTCCAGTGCCTCCGCTTTCATCTTGTCGATCGCCTGTTGCCCCCTCTCCGCGCTGCGGCAAGCCAGTGTCACCTTCGCCCCCATCTTCGCGAGCTCCCGAGCGGTAACATACCCCAATCCAGTGTTGGCTCCAGTGACGATGAAGTGCTTCCCCCGGAGATCTTGTCTCAAGGACTTCGCCTTCCGTGTGGCTTTGGAATCCCCAAACCACCCCATGCCTGCACTTCTAGACTTATCGCTGAGGCAGAACGCGCGGAAGCCCACGCACGGTAGGGTATCCAGCAAAAAGACAAAGCCTACCCACCTACCCACTTGGCCACAGCCAAACGCATGCGGAGATAGATAGATGCAGTCAGTGGAATTCGTTGTCCACTGTTTTAGACTCTTCGCTGCCGTGAGCAACACGTACCCACACCAGGCTACGTTTTCACACAGCTGTAGAATGAGGTCTTGCCTAGCACTTGGGTTGGGCGAGACCACGGCAACTCCACCACAGGGTTCAGGGTTAGGGTACTGCGCGGCAGGCGGCAGCCACGGCTCCGTGGTGCATCTCGAATACCTCCCTGTGATTGGCTGATGTGGACAGTCACGCTGAAATAGACTCGTAGGCTCGTAGAACTCGTAGACCGCAGCAAACTAAATGTACCGCTACTGCTGTGTACTCGTACCGCAGCTGTACACCAGATCCCTAAACCGCTGTGCAACGTGCAACGTACAACCTAACCTACGACCTACGTTTGCAAACTCCCTCCCTCTCTCCCCCTCCCTTATTTTGTATGGCTTCGTGGTAAATCGTCCAAGTTGCAGGTTGAACACTTCATCCAGACTTGAAGTGCCTTGCTTGCAATCGCTCGCGCGTGTACCACCGTGTGCCTCCTCTTCTAACCAACACAGATGGTTAGCAACACCTCGTAGCTGAAGTTTTTCCATGGATGCCACTCGACGTGATTTCCGCGACTGTAGCATAGGAACCGCCGCGTGTATGAATATGTAATATTGCATAATTAATTGCCCACCATTGACTGAATGAAAAATACGAGGACGATATTCCAGCGCCACCGTTGACTTCGATTCCACTGCGTTTCCTGAAGCAAAACTGATGCGTTGGGTGACAGCTCAGTAGCTTCTACGTCAAACATGTCTCCACAAGGCGCAGCTAGCTTCATTGTAGGTACAACCCGGTTCCGAACCGATTCAGACAGTACAGCAGAGAGGCGCTGTCAACGAAGCAAACGGCGCTGATGATATAGTGATGATTGCTACATATACCAACCGGCGCGAGGCTGGAAGTGAAGGAGGCACCAACTACCTGCCAGAATAATCATGTTTGGGGTGCTCGGCAGAGTATACTGTCTACGGGACCTCCGGGGGATACGCGGATGAAATGTGTTGATGGGCATGCTGCATGGCGATGGTGTTGCCTACCGCATGTCTCTCACTCTCTAATCAACCAAGGTCTTGAGTCAACCTTCTTTCTCTTTCGGCCTCTGACGGGCTACCGCACCCAAACACAATATATTGTGCGGCCTGGTGTTGGTAGTGGGTATTGGCGTCTGAGCTGTATGTGCCGGGCCAATGGGGCGGCGAATACGATATATATAGCTAAGCTGGGACGTGGCCAACGGGAACGGGACAGCACGGCAGCGGGTAGTGTATAGCTGGGACGGTGGCCATCGGGGACCGGGACAGCGGGGGGTGTATTGCTGGGACAGCGCTTCAGGGCTGGGACAGCAGGGTACGGGATATTTTTCAAGCGTAGACTATGGCGGAGAGAAGCGGCGGAATAGGAAGAGATTCGCAAAGGGAGGAGGGTACAGTTGTGCGCATCAAGATGGAGGAGAGGTCGCGCAACGCAGCAGAGAAGCTACGAGCTGCCGAGTCGGAGGTGGAGAGGCTGGTGAAGGTGCTCAGAGCTGCGGAGGCTGCCGAGTATGAGAAGGAGAGACTTAGGCGGCAGCAACAACAACAACAACAGCAGCAGCGATGGAGTGCTCAATGGCAGCAGCAGCCATCGCAGGTACAGCAGTGTTCTCGTGGTGGTTTTGTCAGTCAGCAGAACCAACACTGCGTTTTCACTCAGAGCCACCAGGCGAGGCAGCACCAGCAGTTGGCGCGGCAGCAACAGCAGCCGCCGCCAACCGGAGTTGGTGGGATATATGACTGCGGGAGCAACGCCGTGTATTTCCAGCAGGAATCACCCCCTCCGCCTGGTACGGTATACCATTGCACTCGGTGCGGCAGGAACGGCCACCACGACGAAGAATGCGCCGCACCCCGCAGGTTCGAGGGTACGTGCGGCGCATGTGGTCAGTACGGCCATATGTGGCGGAACTGCGCCGTGCATCTTCATGGCAGCAGCGGCGAGGATGACGGCCGTATCGTCCGCGGTGGCTGCTGGATGGGCGTCAATGGCGGCGGCAGCTGCATGGACATCGGTGGAAGCTCGGTCGTACAGCAGCAGGTGGTGGTTGAGAGCGAGTACCGCTCTGATTTTGTCGACCTGGTTCACGTTGGGGGCGAGGTGATGGCAGAGAGCGAGTGCCGCTCTGATTTCGTCGACACGGTTCACGCTGGCGGCGCTGTGGACGGTGATGATGACGGATGGTTTGGATGTAATGATTCTGTGGACATGGTTCACGCTGGTGGCAGTGTCTGCGATGATGTTTTCCCCGCTGCTGGGGCGGGGGAAATGGTCGGAGAGCCTGCGTTGGCGACTGGAGTGGCGGCATCGGCAGCAGCTCCAGCGGCGGCGGCGGCGATCTCCGGCGGCAGTGTTTTCCCCGCGGCGGCGGCGGGGGGAACGGCCGGGGTCCCCGCGGTGGCGGCAGGAGCGGCGGCATCGGCAGCAGCTCCGGCGGCGACGGCGGCGACCTCTGGCGGCAGTGTTTTCCCCGCAGCGGCAGCGGCGGGGGGAACGGCCGGGGTCCCCGCGGTGGCGGCAGGAGCGGCGGCATCGGCAGCAGCTCCGGCGGCGACGGCGACGGCCTCTGGCGGCAGTGTTTTCCCCGCGGCGGCGTCAGGGTGGATAACCCGAGTCCCCGCGGTGGCACCACGAGCGGCGGCATCGGCGGCAGCTCCAGAGGCGACAGTGGCGACCTACGGCGGCGGTAGTGTTTCCCTCGCCGCGACGGCGGCGGGGGGAATTGCCGGGGTCCCTGCAGTGGCGACAGGAGCGGCGGCATCGGCAGCAGCTCCGGAGGCGACGGTGGCGACTTACGGCGGCGGTAGTGTTTCCTTCGCAGCGACGGCGGAGGAAGCGCCCGGAGGGCTCGTGGCGACAGCTGGAGTAGCGGCACCGGCGGCGGTTCCAGCGGCGACGGCGGCGGTGCCCGGCGACACTGTTATCTCCCCGACGGTGGCGGGGAGAACGACCGGAGCGCCCGCGTTGGTGGTTGGAGCGTCGGTATCGACGGCGGTTCCAGCGGCGACGGTGGCGGCACCCGACGGTCTTGTTTCTCCCGCTGCGGCGGCGGGGAGAATGGCTCGAGAGCCCGGCGCAGGTGGCTACAGTGGCGGCATCGGCGGCTGGAGTGGCGACATCGGTGACGGCACCACCCGCGACCGCGGCGACGGCACCGGTCGCTACGATGGCGACCGTCGGTAACGTTTCCCCCACCATATCGGTTGGGGGGGCGGCCAGCAACGGAGAAGCGGTGGTCAACGGCATCGACGACGGCAGCGATGATGGCGGTTGGTGCGCAGGTGAGGTTGATGGCTGCTGGGATGACAGCGTCTGTGGCGAGAGGGGGGCGTCCACGCACCCTTTCGATCCCGGCACCGTGTGTTCGGGGGTGCGCGGCGCCAACTATCCCGGGGTGGACGACCTGGTCGATGGTTCCAGCAGCAGCAGCAGCAGCAGCAGCAGCAGCGGCAGCGGCAGCAGTAGCAACGACGAGGCAGAGGGGATGGATGTGGCCTGGTTTGGGGCACTGCTGCGCCCCTTCGACCCGGGGAAGCTGTGCCGGCTGAAGGCTGGGAGAGTGGGGCTGGTGATGGGGATGGACACCCCGTTCGACCGTGGAAAGATGTCGCGTGGGCAACGGCCGGGGAGCCCGTGTTCGCGACCGGAGCAACGACAGGAGGATCATGAAGCGGGGAAAGGAGTTCGGAGGATCGGGCGAGTCCAACAATGACGGCAAGCAGCGCGACTTCTGCTGGGGTCTTAAACTCGCCAAGGCACGTGACGTTTGTTTGCGTATTCTTGTCATTTTTCTGAAATTTGTTTTGTGCACGATGTTGTTCTTGTGTTTTGATCTTCAGATACAATGCTGCATTTTTCACCGTCTGCAAATCATTTTTCCTATCGTTGGCACATTTGCAGGTTTGGATTTGTTTTTGTTTTGTTCTGTAGAGATGCCCACCCGCGTTTTACCTTGCAGGGACACTAATTTCCACGGCCAAATGGCAGGGAATTTCCATGGCTGATTATTGTTGTTTTTCTGGGAGACAAATGGAATGTTGCGGCCGGGGGGCTGTTGTTTGTCAAGACAATATCTCAAATGGCGGTGGTAGTATTATTTCTGCGTACGGTTTGTTCCACTTTGGTTTTCCTTCTTTGTTGGGATCACATTCTCTCTATGTTTTTCTGATGGTACTGGATGTATGTAGTAGGAGGCATTGGCTTGGCGTTCGACGTGCTGGGTAAAGACGTTGGGGGGCACGCACCGTTTCTCTGTCCCCCCGATGTACCGGTACCCGACGAGTCAATCCTTGCGGAATACCAATTTTCCTTTCCAAGTAGGCCTGTACGGCAGGCTGGTATGTGCTGGACGTGTGACGCCTTTTCTTTGATATGTTTTGTTTTCTTGTTTCGGTTTGGAGTTGATGAAGTTGGATGCAGAATTGGCATGCTGGATTTTGCGGAATCACGCCTGATTGTTGCACTGCTGTCGGAAATCATGGGGGGGGGAATGTGATACCATGCTGTCCGCCGCAGCACAACAAGCAGTGTTTCTGACATCGGGTTTGGTAGTTCATGTTGAGATTTTCCGTGTTTTCCCTGGGGATTTTATATGGAATTGATGTTGGCTGATGGGATTTGGGTACTTCATGTCTGGATCGTTTTCCGCGTTTTACCTGCGGAGGTGACATGGAATTGAATATTGAATGGGATTTTCGTTGCGTTTATATGAGATGTCCCAGCAGGGGGGATGCGGGATTGTTGATTGTCTGTTTTGGATTTGTTGGTTTCTTCATGTTTGTTTCGGACTTGTTTGTTTGGTTTCTTCGTGTTTGGGATGGGTGTTACAGCAGGGAGGCTGTTGGACTGGTATGTTTGTCAAGGTATTGGGTATTGGAGGAAGGATTTGGCATGTTCTCGTAAGTCATGGTTGAAGCCTTTGTGCTTCCGAAGGTTATTTGAGCTGGTCAATGAGTTGAAACATGAATGTTTATCTGAGGAATTTGTTCTGAGTAAGTCAGGACGTTGGACACATTTTTCCGGAGTTACCCGTCCCCGTTCTGACGTGATTCTGATGTAATGTGTGTCTTTGCTGGGTATTTTTCCAAGGGTATTTGTTTGTGTTTCGACTTCTTGAGAATTTGGTAAAGCATTTTTCTCAAGAGGGTGAATTGTTTAATGACAGACCTTTTAGGAGATAGTAATTTGATATCATCAGAAGATTTGAAAGATTTCGTAGAGCATGTTTTATTGGGAGATCGACAGATTTCGTAGAACATTGTTTTATTGGGAAATTGTTTGAATTGGAATGAATGGTGGACGATTTCCGTGTGGATGCGTAGCTTGATTTATCGCCGTTTTAACTGGCAATGATAGTCGTGACGAGGATTTCGTAGATCGTATCTCGTACCGAGCAGGGGGGCTGTTTGGGGTGCTCGGCAGAGTATACTGTCTACGGGACCTCCGGGGGATACGCGGATGAAATGTGTTGATGGGCATGCTGCATGGCGATGGTGTTGCCTACCGCATGTCTCTCACTCTCTAATCAACCAAGGTCTTGAGTCAACCTTCTTTCTCTTTCGGCCTCTGACGGGCTACCGCACCCAAACAAATCAGAAATTTGAAAGCACCAGCGTCAGCAAGGACGAGAGTCGCCTATATAGTGGTGCTTTTTTCTAAGATTTCCAGCGGCAAAAAAATTGTTTTTAGTGGTGCTTTTTCCTAGGATTTCCAGCGGCAATAATCGCATTTCAGAGTCCAACTCTTGCAATCATACCTCAACCTAAAAGAAGAGTCCGTTCAAAGCCAAGAACATGTAGACTGCCGTTGTTCTATGGTGGCAAAATGCTATCGTAAAACGAGCATGATGACTAAGACTCAATTTTTCCCGTATTAGATGAATTCTACAGTCTACAGCGCGCACACACGGCAGAGAGAGGCGGCCGGGGGTCTACGACACATCTTGGACGTCGAGACCAAAGAGGTGTGCGTAGGCAAGCGTCCGTTGAGTTGCAGCCGCTTGCGATCCTGCGTAAAAATGAAGCCGCTCCGCCTTCGGAAAGGGTTCGGCCAACACAGGCGAGGGTGTTCGTGATCGGTGGGTGTTATAGTTCTGCCTTGCACCAGATCCGTGTGCATTGTAGACCGAAAACCGCATGGCAGCACACGCCCTGTTAACCGAGATCACTTTTAAGCAGGCATCACTGTGAGCTTAGGAATCATGATTTTTTGGGCGGGGTTACTTGTACATAGCAGCAGAAGATCAGCTACTTTTGAGAGGACATCACATTTCACCATGGCAACCCAAATTAAGCGAAATTCTTAATTTCGATCCCGATACGTTTATTGTCGACTTCCTCCCAACCATCAGTGTCCATCCTGCTTGACTTCTTGATTGAATACATCTCTCCTTCTACATAGTCCTGCCCACGAAATGAAAGTTGCGTAATGGATCTACGGTAGAAACGGTGTTTTGTTCGGACCTGTAACAAGAGCTTTGGGCAGACTTGAAGAATGGCGCATATGGGCCCCTCGTCGCCCTTCACAATCGCCAGTCGCAGAATCCGCCGCCACTCTCCGTCTTGTAGGTGTTGTTGGGCTGCGAGCGACACGAGGAACGGAACAAATTCACATGAAACAGGCAACACGGCTTCAACGCAAAAAGGTCCGAATAGTGCAGTGCCTACCGTGTATCTCTGTATTCTATAGCACTGGCATCAGAAGAAATTCATACCTCATGCCGTACCATCTTTCAACGTTTCGTCCGGGTGCCCGTTGATGGTGATTTTTGTTAAGGCGGTCCGTATTTCGATCATTTCGAGCAAGGTTTGTTGCGACGGTGGCATTTATTCGAACAGCTTCAACTCGCCCCTTGTGCAGAGTCCTGTCGTCGATGATGAGTTGTGTTTCCATTGCGCAGCTTCGAGCTGGTGTGCATTATAATGTTTCTGGGCAGCCGGACTTTCACAAAAGAAGTGCTTCAAGTCTCGTTGTTTCGCCAGGTTGAGATAAATCAAATCAAAAGGTGTTTATACCCCTTCGATGAGGGTCTACCTGCTGCCTGCTATGCCAACGCAACTGACCGTAGCTTGTCAGCAACCGCAGGCACTCCTGACCACGCCCGGAAGCCAATCGTGCGCAGCTGCCGCTGCTGGTAAGGCCTTCCGCTCCCGCCTCGACTGCTTTCACAATAGCGTTCTCGAGCACTCGGAGATGTGCCCACGGCGGGAGGCAGAAACGCTCGTGGTCACACTGCTGAAGTGCTTGCACCCTGCACCTGTCGGTACATGATCGAAAAAGGCCCAAGAGCAGGTGGGAGGTTTCGAACCACGACAAACAAGCATTGTATGGAAACGAGCGCTGCTCAAACGTCGAAGAAAAACCAGGTTACGTCGGGGGGTACTGTAGGGTGCCAAGTCCTCCGTCGGACGTTTTCATTGGTCCACACCTACCTCTCGTCCTCAATCAATCGCGATGCGCACCCCGTGCTGCGGGCTGCTCCGCATTCCACTAGCGCGAACCCGAGAAACCCTTTCGGTGGTTGGAAGAGGTTGCTTCCGAGTAGCATGTGTACGACCTGTTGAGCAAGCGCACTTTAGGTTGTTGGAGCGCTTTGTTGTGTCACGCTTGGTTACTGATGCTCCAGTACAACCTCTATTGCTTACTGTTCACGGCAATAACACTACTTCTCCGTGGCACAAGCCCAACATGTTCGTATACCCTAAATAGTGTGTGTTGAAGATGCTTGTATTTCACCGTCTGAATAACTGTTTTTGCGACACCGCCAACCGTGCTCGAACTGTGCAAGACTACTTGAAAATACTAAAGCACGGTTCCGGCACGGTTCAAACCCTATAGGACGAACCGTGTCAAAAAAATGCATGGTTACTCGCACGGTTCGATCACCCCCTGTAAACTGCCTCTTGCATACTACACGACCAAATCTATGGGGGTACGAAAAGTGTACAGTTCACTGCACGGTTCCACGCCCCCTGTAAGCTGCACGAAATACGATCCAGGAACCCCTCGCGTCTCTTGCCGAGTCTCGTGCGACACCTGCAGCAGGCTAAGCTGGAAAAATGCGAAAAGAGCGGAGGGGGGGGGGTAATGACGCACGCACGATGGCGGGCAGTGCACGGAAGTGCTACGCGGTGCTGGACAGTGCGGGAAGGGGGTTGGGTAGACATACTTAGAACATACGTGTGCGCAGAATTTGGCAGCGAATGGTCCGGGGCGCGTGCGGCGGCGATAAGTGGAAAAAGGGGGCCCCGTTGGTGCGATTTATCACGGAACGGCGGTTACAGTACGCTACAGACTTCACATTGCACCGCAATTTTAGCGGGGATGGATAGATATGGCCACAACACCCGTGCACGCCAAGTTTGGGGGCGAGACACGTGTGCTGGGGGCAAACCGGCAGGGAAACGTGCTGAAGAGTACAGTTTTCGGAGCTTAAAAATCCAAAAATGCTCCGATTTCGATAAAAAAAATCCTGGAGATGCGCACAGGGTAGGGGAAGCCTCCTGCAAAGTTTAGTGAGGAGACTCGAAATTGGTGAGGAACTGTGCAGCCAAATGTCTAGACTTCTGGGACCGGCACTGCTGTAAAATCAGTATTTTGAGTGTAAAAAATCAGTACGTGCTCCGATTTCAATGAAAAAAAATATGGAGGTGCGCACCGGTCAAGGGCACCCCCCTGCAAAGTTTCATCCTCAGATTCGAAAGTGGCGGGGAGCTGTGCAGCCAAATGTGTACACTTTTCGGCCGGGGTACTGCTGTAAACAGCTGAAAGTCTGCTCTCAGCGTTGGTCTCATGTGAAATCCAAGCTGTGTGCACCAACCCACCCACATGCATTATTTGGGGTGTAGGTGGTGGATACGGGTGCCCAAGTCTGTATTTGGATGGGGTGGGGGTGCTTTGGCGCCAAAAAAATCAAATTCGAAAATTGGGGGGAGTGTTATTTTGCGTAGCAGATTACGAAAATACAGTCAGGCAAAAGCGATCAACTCAACATCACAGCGCCGCTCAAAAAATAAAGAGGAGGCGCGCACAAAGCCACATACACATCACAGGAGGCGAAAGCGACCGGTCTCGCGCGCCGCGGGGGCGTTTCATGAGCGCGCGGTCGCCAGCTAAGCTCTCAAATGCGCGACGTGGTACGCCCCGCCGCCTGCCATGGTTGAAACAAAAATGAGAACGTGCCCGAGAGCGGAAAGAGAGACAACACCACATACCTCGCTTCCTCACAGCTCTCCAGATACCTCTAAGCTACTGCTGTGTCCTGCTGCCCGATGTCCGCGGCGCGCGTGCGAGAGAGAGGGGGAAGGAAGAAAGGTGTGAGAGGAAAGTGCGCTGCAACTGCGCAAAAAAAGGTTCGGGAAAATGTTACGGTTCGGCAACAAATGCGGCGAAAATCACAAAAACGGCGGTTCCTCGCCGCTACGGGCTCCGTTTGACCTCGGATTTTTTGCACGGGTTGCTGCCGACCCCCGCGCATCGTGCCAGCAGTGTGCCCAGACTGAACTCGGACACGAGGCATGCTTATACCTCACACCGCATACATTTGTGCCCTACGGGCGATCACAAAAACAACGACCCGCTGACCAGACGGGGCCGAGAAAAAACCCCGTGATGTCCCGATATGACTCTAGTGATGACGTTGGCCAAATATGGGGGGCAAACTCCCTATGGTGGCGCTTTCCGCACGGGTACTGCACCATGCAGCAAATCCTATGATTACAACGTACGCCAGATAGCGAGAACCGGGTGGAGAATGGTGGACAGTGCACGCCTTGCTGTCGGATCCTAAGCGGTGATGTCGAAAGACAACAACGCCGAGACTCTACCGGGACAACAGCGGTGAATTTCGAAAGATGATCGCACCGAGACGCTGTCGGGACAAAGGCAGTGCCACTTCTGGGCGCTCACATTCGCCTGCGCATCGCAGCCCTGCCCTCACAACGGCCATTTTGGGAAACTGTATTGAGTGTTTATTATTGTAGTCGAAACGGCACATTTGCACCGCGGCCTGACCATCTACCGGTTCACTGCACTACGGCCCCAAACCGCGTGTCGTCGATCGATAATTTGCGTTTCCTCAGCGCACTAAAATTGGAAAACAGATTGTCAGGGTGTGACCGGAGGACGTTCACTCTCTTTGAGCTATGGTATACCCGGAACGCACACTGGATCTTCGTTGCCGACACCGACTGCTTCCTGTCCATGTATTTCCGATACATGTTCTCCACCAACTTGGCGAGGACCTTTCCACTGTACTGTTGGGCGACCTCGGGATCACTCTCGGATATCGCGCGGGCCATGTAGAGCGCGGTACCAGCCTTTATACATTCGTCCATGTAGCTATCGAGACACTCCTTTTCATCCCACACCTCTTCCGTGTAATCTCCAGAGGAGAAAGCATCACGAAAGTATACTATGCATCTGTACACATCACAGAAATCCTCACGTTCGTATCCCTCACTCAACCAGTAACACAGCGGTAAACCTGAATTCATGGGAATTGTAATGTACTTGCGCTTGACCATCTCTTTAATGGTTTCCTTGCGATAGTTGTCGAAAACACCTGAAGAAGATATCATCAGCCTGGATTCTATCCATTCGTTCCACTTGGAAGCGTCATAGGGGATACACGACTCCCAAGGACGTCCCGTAGCATCGGAGCCATCGGCGACCATCCAGTCGGCGAGTTAGAACGCTTGGTATTGTACTACCACCGCCCAAATAGTCTCCTCCTCTTCCGCAGTTTCATAATGCGCGCGCTCAATGCGACTTATTAGCTGGTGCTGGTCCCACCAGCTGTATAGTGGTCGTTCACCGATCATGCATGAGATAAACTCTTCGTGCAACATCTCGTAATCCGTGATTTTATGCAAGTGTTTGAAGGGAATGGGGTGGGTAGTGCGCTTCACGAGAGTAAATTAAAACCAACAACTTTGTCTGTGAACACACCTCGAACCCCTACACCCCTCGTGCAAAATCGGTCTCGTACGCGTGCCCCCCACTGCATTCTGAACTAATAACTTTTGTGTGGCTTCATGCCCCATCCAAGCTCACTCCCCCGACCTCGACCATGGCTCCTGTTTCTCCCGCACCCAAGCGCATTAAAGTTTCAAGTATCTCGAAGGCGAAGAAACAAATCACCACCCTACAAAAACCGAATTTCAACGCAAACGAGGTCAAGCGCGCGACCAAGGAGACCACCAGCTTCAAGTGTCCCGTCTCGCCGAAAAAAATATTTCTCGAGCCCACCGACGGCCAAGTGCGTCAGTTCTACGGCGCCAGGAATTTTAGTGGCACTCCATATGATCGGTTACCTCAAGCCGAGAAGCTCGCGTGGCAAGAGTCTCTGAGAGACAACCTGACCCTGATCGGCTTTCACGTCTACTCCCAGCTCTTCCCGAGCCTACTCGAAAATCGAATCAAACTGAACAAGGCGAGCCACCACTACAGAGACATCGACCGCGCGACGCCCGAGGGTAGGAACCAGCTAGAGCAGCGCCGAGAAGCCCTCACAAGACTCCAACGGGTCGGCTCGGCTCGTTCGGTGTTTCACGGGCTCCCGTACGGGGTGGACAAATCGAAGAGTATACTACAGTTCATGAAGATGGATTTCGACGACGACGATTCGAGGCAGCGGTTCTTCCTGCAGCGAGATTTTGCCACAATATCTGGGAAGCGAGGGGAGACCAGCTCGTCTAGTGTGTATGCATCATGTTCTTCTGCAATCGGGCTTATGTGGTTCGCGACGGTCATTCTTGGGAGGCCCACAGCTTTCGAATCGGTCGTCTTGCCCCTGAACGTGATGGAGCGTCGCGTGCTCGAGGAGAGGTGGCTTTGCCCCCCCTGCCACTTGGACGGCGCTATCCGCGGCTGGGAGACAGACTGGAGGGGCGTGTTTCGTGCGATAAACGTACCGCACAGAAACATAGCCTACATAATGTTGGAGCGGGCGTGCCAAGACAAGTACATTGAGGGGTTCCACGTAGGAGACGCGTACGGTCTTTTCAAGGCGACCCGCTCGGCCCCGGGTGACGCCGAGAGGATAGCTACACTGTTTCGGACGTACACAGAAAAAACAAAGTACGGGATCGAGTGCGGACCTGTGGTTGGGAGTCTGGACATAATCCGACAGCGACCAGTGGACTCTGTCGGCCGCATGGACGGCTCCGTGTTGGGTTCCATACATTTGACGTATGGAGAGAGAGCAGGCGTCGCGGCGATGGCTGCTTGCAACACACCGCAGGGAGGCCCAACGCTCTTCGACGCTAGTGTCGGCGCGAAACTCACGGAGATCATGGCGCACTTCGACAGCCAGCTTTGGAAAACGAGGAAAAGGCTCAAAATGGCAAACACCGTCAGCAACAACCTGGACCCCGCCGGCCTCAACAAGAAGGTGGATGGCGGGCGTATGTTGGATCCCACGGACCCCAAGGCGGTGGAGATGATGTACGACATGCTCAAAGGGGTCTGCTTCGGCGTTTGGCACCCCCTGAAGAGCCTGATCGGTGAGAAACTCGGGGCTAGCATGGAACACCCCTCCGCGTTTCTTAAAATTTCCAATCAGGAGGCCGAGCTCCTGTACGAGCACGCTAAGAATACGGGTGTGCTATACTCCGACGTAGCCAATCTCTGCGTCTTACTCGCGCTAAGCAACTGTTTTCAGAGGTCCCAGGTCATGCGCGAGGCAACGGTGAACGAGTATGCTCTTGTTCCGGACGGCACCCACTTCAGGCACACTTTCAAGGACCGAACCTGGAAGACGGCTACCGCCTCAGCGTCGAGTGGGGCTCTTCCCGTTAGTCACTTTGAAATGTCAGCAGACCAAAGCATGATGATACATTTTGTAGCCTGTGTGGGCCACCGCTTCTGCGACGTAGACATGCGCGACGGCAACAGGAGGCTGTTTGTCAATTCGAACGGGGAAGGGTGGACCCCAAACGACACTCGGTCGCGTTTCAAAAAGATTGGGGCGTACTGGCTAGGAATTGAAAACTTCTCTCCCCATGTGTGCCGTACGTTTTGGGCCACACACGCCCTGAATTCGGGCCAAGTCAATAGCAGTAATATCGACGACTTTAGCTCCTATCTCCAGGTGTCGAGTGCCACGTTAAGGAGTAGCTATGCAGCTGCCTCTGCAAACACAGCTGCCCACACAATAGGCAACGTCGTGCTAGGTGGCGTAGTCAACTCGGCTTGTCGTGTGGAAATTGCGGAGAATGGCGATGGGCCGCAAGGGCCGAAGCTGCGTAAGATCAGACTGGAGTTCCTTGCGGACATCCGCGCATCTCTGCTCAAGTACTCGGGCGATGCCAAACACATGTTCCAGGATCTAGTGAGGAAGCGTAAGGTTGGTCAGCTCGGAGAGAGTGAAAAATGGTTTCGGAAGGAGAATACTTTCTGGAAGGATGAACATGAAAGGGTGTTTCTGCGTTTCGTGGGAGGGGTGTGATGTGTGTGAAAATGAATAACAGAAGTTCGTAGATGGACACGTGAGCGTGTGATTTGCAAATTAATAATAATTATGTTTCAACGACAACTAGTGCCAAACGCGGAAGTGGCGACGCCGTGCGCTCGGCGCGGAGGGCGAGGCGTTTACCTCGCTATATCCAAATGCCCCGATATGACTCTGCTGCATGTGGATATGGGTCTCACCGAGTATGCGGGCCACGATAGAAACTAGACTTCGGGGTGGGTTTGCCCAGTTTTCCCTTATAAAAACGGTTGACACACTTGCGCAGCTGTACATATTTCCACCATAAACACATACAACGGTGGTCCTGTCAACAGATGGCAAGCGTGCCAAAATACCAAGGCGAAAAAAGAATAACAGGGGCGACTGCGGCAGCGAAAGGTGTTATCTGCTGCTGTAGAGCACTGAAATCGGCCGCCAGCGCCGCCACATGCTTTGATTTCATTTCTGATTTTTTGTGCACATGCGCACGAGTCGGGGGCACCATCGTGCAAAATTTCAAGGCCGAACACTTAAATGGTGCACAGTTATGCTTACACTTTACCCGCAAACACTGCTGTACAGCTTGTTTCGAGCTTTAAAAATCAGGATCTTCACGGATTGACTTGAAATTTCAGTATGTTGTTCCGCCAGGTCAGGCGCACTGCTGTATATTTTTTTTATGGTCAACGGATATTTTGGGGCTGAGATACGGGACTAAACGTGGTACGCGCGGCAGGGGGGGTCTCTAATTTCAAGTGATTTACTGCAGGCGGACCGGGAGAACACCCATACACCCACCATTTCGTATTATTTGACCAGTGGGTACGTGCGAAACTCACATAATTTGTTTTTTTGGGTGGGGGGGGTGTGTGGGGTGTATTTTTGCACCCCGTGTTATTCAACGTACAGTATGTCACGTGCGCACGCGGGGGTGATACAACAGCAAACACGAGAAGCGCGTCTAAAATAAAAATTTCTGCACAGGGAGGCACCAGTACACCCACAGGAACGATTCGCCGGCGTTCACGCAGAGCGCGGGCGAGTTTTGTGACCTATACGAGCGTTACCAATAGTCTAGAATGCGCGCCGCGCGGCAGCTGCTGTGACGCACACGCGGCTGTGTCACACGCACACACGTCTAACCACACAGACACCCGCAAACGCACCTTCCTTTCGCACAGAGTCCCCCGAGTACCTTGTTGACCGATCCCGCTGCTCCGCCGCTCGCTTCCGTTGTCGTGTGAGGCAGGACGAGCGTGTGACACAGACGCACGGATGCGACGGTGACGGGACTGTCAGGCGACGGGACTGTCGGAAAAATATGGAGGCATTTTTCACCCAGAGAGGTTTTCGGGCATTTTCTCGACACCACGTGCTCCGATTGACCTCGGGTTTTTTGCGTTCGATTGGCATGACCACGGCGCGTGCTGCGAGCGCCGCTGGCGGTGTGCGGTGCTATTCCGTAAGACAAACAATTGCCCGCCCCGAGCTCGATCCCCACTTTGGTGATTTTGGAAATAGTGAGGTACTGACATTAAAACAGCGATAACGTGTCGCCAAATGATCGGATTGCCTTCTTTTTTTTTTCAAGACTGCTGTACGAGTCCTGTGCATGCGCCTGCAAAATTTCGTGAGGGACGGCGCATTCGGCGATGACTCTTATCGTGCTGTAGTGCCGCTGCTGTGTCAGAGGTGTGTCGTGCGCGAGACGGTTCCGCCGCGTTTTGGGGTACCCATGTTTTTGTTTAAATACGCGGAGCCCCTTTTTTTGTCAACCTCGCTGGTAGCCAGCCGTCGCAGCAAGCCCTCTCGAGGGAGCTGGTGGCGATACTAAAGGAGTGTTTGGAGCGGGCGCTTGATAACAGGAGTGGTGATCTTTGTGGGAATTTTCAGGTGAGGGGCGAGCTTTTTTGTCCAGACAACCAGCGTGCACACCTATTGACAACCTGCCCTGCCGCTTCTTGCTGCATGCTGGTTGCGCCGCTATACATAGCAGCAGATAGCGGCCTCCAAAGATAGCCCCCGGTACAGCAGTTGGTCGTCCGTGGCGTACAGCAGTGTGCGATTGCGTCGAGAAGATCTCTCCGAGAGACATATGTGTGCAACGTCGCAAGCAATCGGCGGGCGACGTTTCCAACCGCCCACTTGCTGCAACACGACCAGGTGAAAATGACTCCCCTGATGTATGCTGCCCAGCCGCGGGGAGAAAGAAAGTAAGTTTGTTGAAACAGATGAGCGTCTGTTGACTGCGCCAGCTTCCGCCGCTGCGCTCTGGCTTATGTAAGACGGTTTCACTTTGCTGTGATCTAGCGTGCTTTGTACTGCTCTGAAACTCCTTTTCCCTCGACACCTACCTTGTCTTTTCTGTTTAACCAGTAACGATGTCTGGGGGTTTAACCAACTATCCTTCCGGAGACTACAACGAACTACATCGTGCTGTGGCGGAAGGACGTATCAAGAAGATATTGGCAAGACTTGGTCTTGGGGTGGATGACATCAATGCTCCGAGTAAAACCAAAGGAGAGACGCCACTCACAATTGCGTCCGCACATGGCTATGACAGAGTCACCACGTTGCTTCTAGACCGTGGTGCTGACACGGAACGCGTTACACCTTCAAGGGGGTGGACGGCTCTGTTCTTTTCGATTCCATATCCGGACGTAACGAGGGTCCTCCTCGAGAGTGGCGCAAACAACGGGGCGAAGTCTCTGTGTGGTTCCACCCCGCTTCACTTTGCTATACGCGGCGAGATCGGTGACGCCTGCCTGGAGGTCGCGGAGATTCTTCTCGAGTTTGGAGCAGATGCCAACGCCAAAGACAACCAAAAGCAGTCGCCTCTCCACCTCCTAGCACACAAAGGTCGGCCGGCGAAGGGGCGCGTGGAAGCCGCAAAGTTGCTGGTCAAGTTTCGTGCAAACATCGACGCCATGGACATCAAGGGTTGTACACCACTGATGAATACCTGTGTTTACGTGACCGGACTCGTGGCTTTGGCAGAGATGTTGGTCGCGGAAAGTGCTAGCCTGGACGCGCAGAACATGTTTGGCTCAACACCACTGCATTTACTTGCCTCGGGTGATAAAGTATGCGGTAACGAACTGCTGGAAATTGCAAAGCTACTGATCGAGAAAGGTGCAAACATCGAGGCGATTGACAGAAACGGCTCCACCCCACTTCACCTCGCATCCATGTTTGTTGGAAATATTGGCCTCGTCAAGCTGCTGCTAGATCGCGGAGCCGACCCGGCTGCGAGGGACATCACCGGAGAGACACCGCTTCATCTGGCTGGCTTCGCTGGGAGTTTCTGTACCATGTCAGTGCTCATCGCTGCCGGTGCGAAGGTCAACCCCCGTGATCAGCGAGGGGAGACACCTCTGTTCAAGGCCGCTTCCCGAGGACATCTGGTAGCGGTCAAGATTCTCCTACATGCGAAAGCCAGTGCTCTGTTGCCCAGCTCGGATGGCGATGCAATTATTTACCCCCTGGAAATTGCGGCGGCATTGGGCCACACCGACATTGTTGGAGAGCTGGTGCAACGCGTTGGAGTCGATGGTTGTGGTGGGCCAAGTGGTGGCGCACACGCTCTCGCGCTTGCAGCTAAGGATAAGCGAGTGGATGTCATGCTTATTCTTCTCAAGACCGGCGTTGTCGATACGGGCGAAGCTCTGTCAGAATCCGTAAACGAGTTTGCCTGCATGAAGTCACTCGTTCAGCAGCGCCTGGGAGACTCGGACTACCTGGATCGATACGGACGTTGTGCTGAATCGATTAAGGGGGCCGGCGAACAAGCAACTTCGGACCAGCTAAACATGATGCGGGCCGTCCAACGTTTGCTACTGCGGGCGGAGGCGGTGACGGCTATTTCCTGGCGGTGGTCGACGGGTACGGATGCTGCCGCCCCAACCACCAAGACTACTACCGCCGCTACACCTGCCCTGACTGCAATGATGCCTCTGCTGAGGCGCAGGGCTGTGAGGCGCGGATTTGCCCTGCGCGCCATGCTCAGGTGTGTGTTTGTGTATTTACGTATGAAAAACGAAATAAATCCAATTTACATCGCCTCGTACTACCATCGTCGCCCATCCGTGGCGACGGCCCCACAATCCAACTGCCCCACCCCCTACCAGGCGCCCCGACTTTATATTTTCTACGGGAGTCATTTTAGACATTGGTTCCGAGGAAAATAGGAGCTATTCTGGGCGACTTTCCCCTCTTCTTTGGTATTCCAGGTGCACGGACGTTTCCCTGGCCGAACGCGGCCGCTGTAGCTTTTTTATATGCGGCTTCGTCAATGACCTGACCTATATCAGGCAGGAATACTGCCCGATTTTTAAAAACAGGGACACCTGAACCTTTCGACGGATTTCGTGGTGCTTTAGCTACTTTTTTCTTCTTGACGGACTCAAAGTGCTTCTTGTGACACGCGACGAGAAACTTCCTTAGTGAGGTCCACGCGGAGCTCATTGTTTCTCTGCGCCGCGAGAAAGCCGCGCTCGTCAAATCTCTCATCTCCAAAGCTGTCGGCACCGCCGCCATCATAGCTTGGCGGATAGCCATCAAATTGGTATCAGTGCACGCATCCTTCTTCCTTGTTTCTCTCTTCTGTCTGGCTTCACGAGCGTCTGCCGATCGCAATTCTCTTTCTAGTTTGGCATTGCGCATCCTCTCCTCCCTGATCTCCTTCTTTTGCGCTTTAATCTCGGCACGCATTTCCCCTTTCTCTCGCTGAGCTCTTTCTCTTTGAGCCAGCTTGTCCGCCTTGAGTTTGGCACCCGCGGCGCGTTTATTCCTCAGCGTTGAAGACATGACCTGTTTTACTTTTCCATCACGCCGCCTCTGCTTCAGAATTTCTGCCCGTCTTTTACGATTGGCCGTCGCCTCGGAGATAGCCATATTTTGTGGTATGTTCATCAATATAATAAACCATGATTATGCACAATCGGAAGACAGTGTGAATGCTGCTGTTGAAAGACAATAGCGCTAAAAAAAGCTATGGTACATGTACGTACGCAAAGAAAAACGGGGCTCCGCAGGATTGATCATATGAACCAGGGTACCCGCAAACGCGGCGGAATACATCACGTGCGCACGCGGGGGTGATACTCCTTTCGCACAGAGTCCCCCGAGTACCTTGTTGACCGATCCCGCTGCTCCGCCGCTCGCTTCCGTTGTCGTGTGAGGCAGGACGAGCGTGTGACCACAGACGCAGGCACGCGAAGGTCACGGGACTGTCAGGCGGCGGGGCTGTCGGGAAAAATATGGAGGCTTTTTATACCCACCGAGGTTCGGGCATTTTCTCAACACCACGTGCTCCGATTGACCTCGGGTTTTTTGCGTTCGATTGGTATGGCCACGGTGCGTGCTGCGAGCACCGTTGGCCGTACGTGGTGCTCTTTCGTTATGTCGTGAAGTTGCCCGACCCGAGTTCTATCCCCACTATGGTGATTTTGGAAATATTGAGGGGATGACAGAGAAACAGCGATAACATGTCGCCAAATGATCGGATTAACTCGTTTTTTTTTTCAAAACTGCTGTACGAGTCCTGTGCTTGCGCCTGCAAAGTTTCGTGAGTATGCCCAGATTTTTCCTACCACCAGCACCGACTCACATCATCGGCGGATCTACGGCAGCCTGTGCGTCAGATGTCTCCTTGTACATTTTCCAAGACGTGTACTCGTTTGTTACAGTGCTATTAGCATTGGCTGTCGACGCAGTGGCGTACATCATGCGACTGGTTGCGTTACTGACGAGGTAAACCCTGTCCGCCACTCCGATCGGGTCGTTTTCCTCGAGTGTCTCAATTCTTTGGATGGCTAGCGTGAGACTCGTGGTGACAGCATCGATTGCGTTTTCGGCCGTAGTCACTCGAGCCGTCAAGTCTGAGATGGTGGACGCAAGACTCGTATCTTGCTGCTCCAACGCTGTAATATCATCCTCGGTTGCATCGACACGATTCGACACGGCCGTCGCTGCGGATTCTAGAGCTGAAATCTCATCAGAAGCACTCGATACCAACGCGACTTCCTGCTCTACGGACGTAACGCGATCCGTGAGTGCAGTTGCCGCGGATGCCAGTGTGTCCTGCTCTTGCTCCAGATCCGCGATCCTCGACTCGTCCGCACCGGCCTTGACGATGACGAGCTCTTCCTCGACCGCGGTTAGGCGACCGACAACGGCAACTTGTTCTTGCTCGATAAGAGAAATTGCAAGGCTTATGTTCTCGTCGTCCAAAACACAATTCGCGATCGTCAGAGTTCCGCTCATTATTCAGGAATGGCAGCAAAAGACGTCTGCTTGTACACCAAAGGGAAAACATTATTTTTGCGTTTTTGGGCACTTGGATGCACCTGCCGGTATTTAACCGCCCGAGAGGATGCGGTAACAGACCGTGCAACGTGCGGTGCACACCCACACTTTGAACCGGCACCGGTGAGCCGGTGGTTTCTGGTCAGAAACCTGTGTTGCCAACACAGAGGGCTGCCCGACACACGCCCGTCTGGAGCACAATTTGCCCGTACGCAAAACAACGTTGCACATTATTGCCGGGGGAAACGTCAGCCTCGGCAACCTCACCTCGGCGTCTCTGATCTCCGCACGACGCTCAGCGACCACGCCGGGGGCGATGATATGCCCGATTGGTATCTCGGGGTGCGTCTCCAAGTATTGCAACCGATTGTTTCGGAGCATGGCCCTTCTTGCCACATGATGCAACGTGCGCGATCTCACGTGTCAATTTCTCGAAGGGCCTCGGCGACCAAATCGCCCTGTACGAGTCATGTGACATATTTAATGGAGTTTTGAAGGCAAGCTTGAACAGACAGAAGCAAATCCTGCTCCGTATATGGTTTCGTTACAACGAACTTCATCCCGTGGTTCAGGCACTTTTCGCGTATGTCAGAGCTGACACTCGCGGTGACCGCTACGACCGGCACGGGTTCGATTCCCATCCTGGCGCAATGGTTGTGTATCGTGGACGTGGCCTCAAAACCGTCGAGGACGGGCATCAGGCAGTCCATGAGAATGAGCTGGAAGTCTCCGTTGCCCGCCACAAACTTTTCACACGCGTCACGACCATCCACAGCCTCTGTGATTTGCGTGTGCCTGATCCCCAACTTTTCCATGCACGCTAGACGTCTGGTCAAGATGGATCGGTTGGTTCGCATGTCGTCGACAATGAGAATGTTAACCACGCACCGCTTCTTTTTATCCGAACAAGCGCCGTCGTCCGGCAGAGGTAGAATGGACGTGAACAGCATAGTGGTCCCAACGCCCTCCTTCGAGTCTTCTATTACAACATCCCCGCCCATGAGGCTAGACATGGTTTTAGTCAGGGTGAGGCCAATGCCGGCACCTTGCATGGTCTTGTCACCCTGCACGAACTCTTCGAACACCTTCGCGTGCATGGCGGCCGGGATGCCGTGACCATGGTCCTGCACACGTATCTCGCACACGTGGTCATCGTAGTCATAATCGACGTCGATTGTGATTGCACCAGAATCAGAGTATTTGATGGCATTGTTCATGAGGTTGTCCAGGATCTGATTGAAGCGCGTCTCATCCATGAGAACAATGTCTGGTAAATCCCCCATCGATAGCTTGACACGAATGCCCTTCTTCTTAGCCTCGAGACGATGCCTCTTGTTGCACTGGCTCAGTACACTTTGGAGGATGACCTCTTTCTGCTCGAGTTGCAACGCATTCGATTTTGAATCTCCTAGGGAAAGAATGTCGTCCGTGAGAGCAATGAGTTGCTGACACGTCCTCGAGATGACGCTGGTCTGCGCTTCGTTTTGGAGCAGCTCGCACTCATTTAAAATTGAGCAAATGGGTGACCTTATCTCGTGAGACATTCTTGCGATGAACACGGACTGTGCTTCGACGGCGTCTTTCTTGACAATGTCCGTGACGTCGGTGTGTGTTCCCAGCATTCTCCACGGCGTGCCGTCCGGTAACCAGTCTACGATGGTTCCTCTGCACAACACAAAAACTTCGTTGCCGTTCTTGTGCGTGTACCTCACCGTTGCGTGGTACGGCACGTTTCCCTTTGACTCCACGTGGTCGTCGCTCATTTTCAGCACTCTTTGCAGGTCATCTGGATGGATGAGGTCCATCCACGCGTTTTGTTTCTCATGCATCTCCTTCTGGTCGTACCCCAGAATGTCCCAGTATCGCTGACTCATGTACTCAAAGTTGAGAGGGGGGAACCACTCCCACACGCCGTCCGAAGTGAGGTCCGTGAGTTGCACAAGGTCCGAGCTCTGCTCCCACGTCTTGGTGTGGGCCGGAAAGATTTCCACTATGTGAACATGTGGTGTAAGATTGACTATTTTTTGTAAACGACAGGGGATTCCCGAAAGCGTTAGGTAAATGGCTTTTTCTGAGGTAACAAGTACTTTGATCGTGCCCATCGGCGCCGACCCCATTCTCGTCTTCAGGGCACCATTGAGTTCGACGAACATTTCCTTGTCGGAGTCGTAGATCGCCATGAACTGCGAAGAGTTGGTGAAGACGTCATAATGCGCTGCCGATAGATATTCAGCCATGTGGTGTCGAAACAGTTTATGTTATACGCAATATTTTTAGACAGGGATTTATTAATTTGTTGTCGGTGCTGTCACTTGCAGGAAAATCATAACTTTCTCTTTTCAACTTGTTTCACACACAAACACACCTTTCACGTGGCCACATAACGAGTTCGCTACCAAATATAGGTGTGGACCAATGATGGTAGTGCGAGGCGATGAAAAATGAATTTATTTTGTTTTCCATACGTAACAACGAAGATATGGCACTCACTTGCAAAAAGCACAAAAACTGCTACATCAGGAAGGACAGAAAAAAGTGCCTCACGCCAAACGCATGGGTGGTCTTCCTTCGAACCAACAAAAACGTGTTCACCTCCATAGAAGAGGCCTCCGTGGATTACCATAAAAACTTTAAACCGGTTCTTGAAAACTTGATCAAGGTAGGATCCAAGGACGCAAGTGCAAAACAAAAGAAAGCTCTTTTCCACAAAGCCATATGCGAGTACTTCTACCATCAAATGAAGGCTTCGGGCAAGAACACCGCAAGCAACAAGAAAAAAGTTAGTAGCAGCGTGTCCAAAGTCCTCGAGCAAAACGGCATACCCAACACACTGAAGATCATGGGAGCCACGCATACTGCAGCGGCCTTGGCTGCAAAAGAACAGGCTATGAAGAAGGCAGCTGCCAATGTCGCCGCAAAAGAAAAAACCGCAGAAGACCAAAGACGCAAAGCGGCAGTCATCATCAAGAGGGCGGTCGAGGCAGCTGCGCGGGCGAGGCGGCTGAAGAAGGAAGCTGATTCTGCCAAAACTAGAAAGACGGCCTCCAACAGAGCCAAGCGGAGGGCTGATACGCTGAATGATAGCGCCAAGGATGCCATCAAGAGGATGAAAAAAACGGACAAAGCCGTCACAGAGGCCAAAGATAAAGCCAATAAGGTAGCGAAAAGGAAGGTGCCACGAGCTTTAGCCGGACTAGATACAAAACTCAAAGATACTGGTGTGGGTAGAAAGAGGACGAGGAGACGTTGATTCAGCACCCCAACACTACATACCACTGTTCGTCAAACCTTGAAAAAAAACTCGAAGCAGCCCCTTTCTCCCTCATTCTCATCATAAGTTTGCTTGTACAGCAAGACTTCTTCGCGACCATACTCCTTTTTTGATCCGTCTTTAAAAACGACCTCGAACACTTCACTTTTTTTACCAGGCGTGTCACCTGCCTTCTCATACTTTTGCCTGACTTTGCCACATATAAAGTCGCCCTCGGCATCATCTGGGTCTGGCATCGCCAACATCAACCCAATGGGTTTGTCCATGCACGGGTCTTCGTCATCTTCTTGTCCCTGGCATGAAACGATGGACATCTCCGACACGTCGTCCGAGGAGCTTGAGCTGGAATCAGATGATGAGATGCAACTCGCTGAGGACGTGTCGGAACCCTCCCCATCGATGCTACCGATGATAGAGTTGAAGTCGCTATCGGAAGCACTCATGTTTCCATCGCTGGTGTGAACGACGTCTTTTTCCGTATCGTCATCACTGAAGCCGCCAGAAGAAGAAGAAGATGAAGATGAAGCTCTGTTGTCACCACCTGCACCACCGCCAGCCGCACCTAGTCCTGCCGCCACGAGCGACGAAGGCGTATTAGCGACCAGTTGGCCACCATGAGCCGCCGCCGCCGCAACGGGTGCCGCCACCACACCGGGTGCCTCTACCGCACCCGAAGATCCCGCCGTACCCGAAGATCCCGCCGCACGAGATCCCGCCGCACGAGATCCTCCTGTGACCGCGAGGGACGAGGGCTGGCGTGCTGCCGCACCACCTCCATCAATCATGTCAAACACGTCTGAAAAAGGGCCCGGTACAGCGGTGTCCTCGGCACGCGTCCCGAAAGCTTCGGGTGTATCAAGGTCTCCGAGTGAAGCTAGACCAAAGTCACACCCAGAGTCAATGTCAAGGAAGAGATCGTGCAGATCTTCACACCCATCGCCCATGTTTCTGTAATTCAAGCAAGAGTCGAGCGTGAAACAACGACAATTTTTGTAAATATACATACATACGGTGACTTAAACGACAGCTGTTGCCACAACAGGATGTATACTGCGCACAAGTACACTCACCCCACTCTGCTCTCCACCAACCCTGTGTCGAAAGCTTTTCTCCTCACGTACAACGGCACGGTCCAGCTTGAGTACGGGGCAAAGCGGGTGTGCGCGGCACTGGGTACGGAGCAAAACTCGAAGCGCGCAGGATACCACCAGGATCTATCTGTAGGTCGTGCCATGGCAATACATTTTTGTATTATACTCCGAAAAATATTCGCTGTTCTTGTTTGGATCTTACTGAAATTTTTCTTGAATTTATTTGCTGTCACCACATACACACACACACAAACACACACACACACACACACACACACTTTCCCGCCACTCCCCAACTTAGCCACACACACACACTCCTGTCCCTCACCCATCCCCGACCATGGATCAGCTGGCTTTCAACACCGACAGCCTCTCGCAAGACACCACGGATGGTCGCTCACAAGTCCAGTCCAACCGCTCCATGGTTGGCGCACCGGTTGATGTTCACGAAAAAATCTGCAAAATTGTGTCACTACTGTCACAGGCCTTGGTCCTCACGCTGAGCTTATTGAAATCGGTGATGTCTACACGAGACGTCCACAGCGACAACCGCCTCGAGCGAATGCCTGATGAAGAACAGCAACCGCTCCTTCCAGCACCCGGGCAGCTGGAACTTCCGGATCCTGCGAGCATCAACATGTATGTGTGTAGCGGTAAAACTGATGAGATGGATCCTCTAAAATAGCACCACGCGAGTAGCAGCAACAGCAATAACAATCGATGGTGGCAGTTGTTTGTGGCGATTAGCACGCGTAGCATCCACTATAGCATGGATTCGGTGACGGGAAGAGTTTGTCAGATACACACGCCCGTCCGGTAGCGAACTGGCAGAGATTGTGATAGGCACCGGCACCGAAGCAGGCGGTCAGTTCAACCATCATGCATGCTGTTTCACGCACCATCATGATGTTTCCCCGGAACATTCCAAAGTCATTTTGTTTATCCGAGCGTGTCACAAGGTTCCACCGCGAGCATCTGTGACAACCTGTCGCACACCTTTTGGTAGCCAGAGGGATCTGGCAATAGGTGTGAGCAACAAAGGTTGTTCATTCGATCGCAACCCGGCACAGGTTGACAGGATTGGCACCAGTAGCAGGCGGTCATTTCAACCATCATTTTCCTTCAAAAGAATATTCCAACACTCTTTTGTATCACCAGGTTCCGCCGTCACATGGCCACCGGCAACATCACCTTCACGAGAGGCCAGGGGTCTTGGAGTGGTTACTCCGGGGCGGGTGCCGACAACGATGGATCTGCTGAATAATGTGGTGGCTACCACGGAGAGTTGCGCACGGGAGACCTTTGGGGAGAGACCTTCGACGATGGACGATAGAGATTGTGGAAAAAGGCATACTTTGGCCATAGATCTTTCTCGCGTATACGAGTTCCGGTTGCGGTTCGATTTGCGGCGTGCATATCGCGGGAGGGCCCCGTGCTCCACCTGCACTTTGTAGCAACAGAGTTGTACCGGCAGAGAAAATGGTTGGATCTGAGGCGGTTGTGGATATACACGACAGTAGAGTCTCCCTTAGTTCACCAAGGCGGGCATTGGGTATTTAGAGAGTAATTTTCTGTTTTCTGGTACGTACGTGTGTGGACGACTGTACCGAGGGCCCCGTCGAAGTCTTTATTCTGTTGAACGTGAATCCGACAAGCGATTGCACGGAACAACATGAGAGCACGGGTTTGTTCAACTGAAAAAAACAAAATATATTTTGTACGTCTGCTGGTAAGCGACGCGGCATGATCTTTACGGCGAACGGCATACTAAGCATTCTTGCGGCCTACGTAAACGTGTTCACCCTTGCATCCGTGCTCCAACTTTCCACCGAAACTACTCGGCGCTATGCACAGTTTGCAGTAGTCCAGGCCGCAATGCTGTATTCGTTCGCGTACGCCGTGATACCAAAGAAACTCCCGTGCCTCGTGGCTACAGCACTATTCTTCATGTTCGAAATGAAGAACTTGGTCGGCCAGGCTGCCGAGGCCATTCAATCGTCGGATGATGCATAATATTATATTGCCCTAACAGCATCGTGAGGCGCATGGCAACAACCAACTTTTTTGAGCAACTGGAAGACTTTCTGCCCATCCACGTCTCACCCCTACCCAGCTACGCTTACGCCGCCACCGCCTTTGTCGTCTCTGCTCTGATAACCTATTACCTTGGCGCAGAATACCTTGTAACAGACTTCAATCGAGACAAGCACGTGTCTCCCGCAGAGGAGCGTGCGAGAAAATATGTACAGGTGGCTACATCCACCATAGTCTCCCTTTTTGTTGCCGACACTGTATACGACTTATCTTTTAAAGTCAGGGGATACGTGGCAAACAAAAAACATTTCGTGTACAAGCGCTGGTTTCCAAAGATCTACTCCAGTTGATAAAAACAACTACTTCTCGAGCGCCTTCACGACAACGGGAAGCATCACGAAAAACATGGCCAAAATATGTGCGATGACAAGCAGTTTTGCCTTCGGAGTTTTCGGCAACAAATCGCCGTATCCGACAGAGGAAGACGTGACCGCGCTGAAGTAGTAAGCGTCGATCGCGGATGAGAAGCCGAAGTGTGCGTGATCATCCCCATGGTCCATCTGCCAATAAAGTTCGGCGAAAACGACGAGCAAAATCAGATTAGACAATATTCCACCGACGAGCGAGGTATCAATCAATGGCCTGAACGATACAATCTCTTTCACGCCCCCGCTCGCCACCAGTCCCCTCAGAGCGATGGCGATGCCGCAAGTCACGAAAAGTCGCCGGGACATTATTTAGTGATAACAACATGCAAAGAAAATAAAGAATACCTTTTCACAACTATCAATGCACACATGGTTTCCTGGACAGAAAAACACCGCCCAACAAGACTCCAGGATGTAAGCGGTAATGAGCACGTGATCAGAGCTCTGCAATCGTTTACATCCATGGAGGCTACCCCGAATATGATTCTACACGGTCCACCGGGAAGCGGAAAAACCTCATCGATCATTTCAATGGCGAAAAGCTTCTTCGGAAGGACCAACATCTCCACCATGACCCTCGAACTTAACGCGGGAGACTCCCGGTCAATTGGGACCATGCGCGACCAGATTCATTTCTTTACTAGATGCTCCTCTGTGACAGACAGATCGACCAACGCGCTAAAGTTGGTCATACTAGACGAAGCGGATGGCCTCACTAGTTGCGCACAGCGCGCCCTGAGGCACCTGATCGAAACCACAAGTGGTCGCGCAAGATTCTGCCTTTGCTGCAACTACATCAGTAGGCTGTCCAGCGGATTGCGATCCAGATGCACTTCATTCAGCTTTTCTGGGATTGGAAAGGTGCAACTCGCTCACACTCTACGGGAAGTAGCGCGGAAAGAAAGACTACAAGTATCAGAGGAGGGGTTGGAGGCAGTGGTGAAGGTTTGCGCGGGAGATGCCAGGCAGGGCATCAACCTACTACAAAGCCTCAGCCTTGGTGAAGCCACAACTCTTGTTGTGCGCGACGACCAAGCCGTTTACGCTACGTGCGGCTTACCCTCCCCCTCGCAAACCAGTGAGATTTTCGACGTGCTACTCAACCAAAGCTTTTCCGCTGGGTACACAACGCTCACGTCCTTTGTTGAACTCCATCAGTTTTCTCTCCTGCAGATGATCCCCCCTCTGGTAGAGAGTATCATTTCGTGCAGTGACAAGGAGATGAGTGCGGACAGAGTGGGAGGAATATTGTCCACGCTTGCTGATGTCGAACGTTGCTTGTCAAATGGAGGGTCGGAGGGTATCGCCATGGGGGCGATGGTGGGTGCCTTTCACCGGTGATCAGTAAAAAAATGTTGGTTTGTATAAAAAATGGGGAACTGCTTGCCATGTCTGCGCGAACGTGAAGTGGATAGACGATCGGCTAGATCCAGCTACTTTGATGCAAAACTCAGAGAGAAAGAAGTGATGGCCTACACATGCAGCGAGTTTAAAAAAGAGAAGCGGCTCGGGGTCACTGTCTCCCGCTTTAAATCAGACGGTGGGGGAGAGTGACACGGGGCATTATAGTAGGCGACGGTGTGGTGTGTCAAAAGTCTTTGGACGGAAGCTACAACAAAAATTCAGGGACTGTGCTCTGCACGCGTTCATCGTTCCAGCGACAAACCTTCACAGAAAGTTGACCACGCTGCGAAACACGTCTTTTTCCACTTCCCCAAGCTTGGCCACCACCGAGACCAGGTCCAAGCCCTCCCTCCCACCACCTCCCCGCTGCTTGACCGAGCGCGCTCCCGCGTCTCCACCGGCTTCCCCCGCCTTCAGGGTGCGCGACCGAAGCATGACAAGCCAGCCCCGACGACGCCACCGCCTGTCGACCGGAGCCCGATCCAGCAGGAGGCGCACCTCCTCGTGCCCAGGCTTCAGATCGTCAATGCTATCAATGACTTGAGCGGGAGTCCTGCCACTGGAATCAAGGGCGTTTTCGTCCGCTCCCCACAGTAGCCATTGTTATCAACTTAAGCTTTCTAGAACAATTTTGCGAATCTTACCTACTCGAAACGATCTAGAAGAAAGACCACATTTTTCAATTTTATATGTAAATATTTGAGTGTATTGGTAGCCCACGCTGCTCACAATTCACCTTCACCATGGCAACCACCACTACAAAATCGAAGACGAAGAAGAAGAAAAAGAGAAAGAAGATGGCCGACATCACAACACGGCTACACGAGGTCTACAACATCAACACGCTACGAAGAAACGACGACGAGCTTTCGCAACCGAAGTTTCAACAAACGACTTGCCTGGAAACAGTGGGATATTCCGAGGTTTAAAAAACCCTAAAAGCTGGACCCTTGAGGAGACAACTTAGTTGTTTCTATCTGTTTTTGTTCACTACAACTTAATAGTTCCGGTTTTCTTAAGTTGATATTAGTGACAGTAGCAGGAGCCTCGTCATATCCACGCTGACCTTGCCGAGGTTGCTGGCCACTGCGATGTGTAAAGCTGTATCTCCGTCCTCCGTGGCGATGTTGACCTCGGCACCGGACGCCAGCAGAGTCTTCATCACCGTATCACCGCGGCCACCTTCGGCCGAATTGTGGAGAGCAGTGATACCATCCTCGTCTCGAGCATTGACGTCGACATCAGCGACCACCAAGGTCTTCACGGTAGACACCAAATCGCAGTAGGCCGCTATATGGAGCGGGGTGGTGCCTTCATTGTCGCTGGCATTTTTTTGCGCTCCAGCTTCCAACAGAACACCAACGATTTCGTCACGCCCTTCTTCCATGACCGAAACGTGAAGAGCAGTAAGTCCTTCCAACTCGCGGGCGTCCACGTCGGCGTGCGCAGCCAACAAGGCCTTCACGGCATACAGGTGGCCACGATATGCTGCTTCCATCAGAGCGGTTTCGCCGTCGGACTTGCGCACATCCGTGTTTGCTCCCTTTTTCAACAGAGCATCAATAATGCCATCGAATCCTCCGTAGGCAGCGACGTGGAGGGCAGTTCCGTCGGTGCTGATGGTGTCGACGTCTACACCAGCAGCCAACAAAGCCTCCACGACGGGCATGTGGTCACCGCGAGCTGCTAAAATCAGGGGGGTGTCTCCACTGGGGTCTTTGGAATTTTTGTCCACCTGCACCTTGTCCAAGAGCAGAATCACTAACTCCACGTCCCCCTGTTGGGCAGCGGTGCAGAGGGGTGGAGTTTTAAAACCTCCATCGACGAACGCGTTCAGAAGCTCTTTCAGCTCGTCAGTGCGGCACATGCTTGAAGTCTGGCAAGAGTGGACAAGGGTGGCGAGGGGACACGTGGAATCAAGCGATGTTGGCGCTGGTGGTTTTTGATCGTGGCCACGCGGCAGCACAGCAACAGCACAGCAACAGCACAGCAACAGCACAGCAACAGCACAGCAACAGCACAGCAACAGCACAACAGCAGCACAACAGCAGCACAGCAGCCGGAACAGATCTCTGGCAGTCATTGCACTCTACCTCATCAGCTCCACCGCGACAAAACCGCGCGTGACACTTTTCAAACACAGACTTCCCCCCGACAGCGCCCCATCCATCCGACACACACACACACACACACACATCTCGCTGCTGCTGGCGGAACTGTTGTGCACATCACTTACCGTTTGACCTCGAGCTAGCACATTCTCCGCTACACCTGCTCTTTCCGATTCCTGGAAGCTCTCGGTGACAGTGGTTCAACTCCGACGGGCTCCTGCAGAGAGTCTGGTCGTAGATTGTGACGTCATCGTATTGTCAAACAGAATAGAGTCAGTAAGCACTGAACCTTGGTTTTCATCTGTTCACAACCCTGTTCACAACCCCCGGGGGACAGCAAGCGAGTGCAGACAGATACCCTGATGCACGAAGAGACAGAGGTGAGAGAACAGCGGGAGTGCGTGAAAGAGAGAAAGACAGAGAGAGAGAGAGAGAGAGAGAGAGAGAGAGAGAGAGAGAGAGAGAGAGATAGCAGGCGCAGAAAGGGGAAGGGGTGATGGACGTAACACCACAAAGGCTTGGCTTGATGCTGGCTCTAAATCTCAGACACCGCCAGAATATAATATCTCTACCGACCTGCACCCATGCCAGATGCACTGCTTTTGCTACTGCTGCCGTTCATCGTCCGACTCTATATCGCGACCCGTGCTCATGGCGGTGACACAATTGTGACAAACAACTTGCAAACCAAGCAGACGCGAATGGTGTGTTGGAAATGACAGATGCTCCCACAAACTCTACACTTCACCACCAACACACTGCATACCAACTGCTGTGTCAACTGCTGTACACCCTCCACTATCACTCTGCACCGCTGCTGTCATGCACATCACGCCGACAACTTCGTTTGACCTATTACCGGTCACGGATTGTCTCGACCGTTGTAGTCAGACCATAGATGAATTTGTCAGACAAACAATTTTTTGGAAGGTCGTGCTCGCACCGACCCTCGGAATAATTTCTTGCAACATCTCGAAGACAATACCCCGTCCGCCATCCCCTCACACAGCCCTCTCCGATCACAACCTCCCTACCACCCCTCTTCCAGTCACACTTGCGAGCTCGGGTGTGTGTACTCCGCTCACGTGATCTGGCACCACATACCAGCATTTCTCTTTTGGCAAGGTGAGGCATCCCTCCTGTTGTGAAGTCTCCCTGTATACAAGGCGGATCTTGGCTCTTGCATTGCTGACCGATCTCGCGTTTGTCGCCAAGTGCGGCTGGAAAGTCGAAAGACCTGTACCGCCGTACACACCGACAAACGATAGACACGCCGCTGCACCAACGAGCTTTGTCTCAGATAAATGCACAGTGTTCAGAGATTGGTTTTCAGCTGCTCGAGTCATGCCCGCCTGCTGTAGGAGGGGTCCCGCTTGTCCGTCCGCGAGACCAAGTGTGAGAACATCAACAATTATAAACTAAAAACATGTGCCCGCCCGATCCCGCTCGCCCACCCTCCTGTCGTCCGCCAGCAAGCGAGAACAAGCCGGGGCAGTCAACTGGATCTTGGCAGGCGAGTGGTCCTTGAAAGTTGTCTTAGATGGGGGATCTTGGCTCTTGCACTGCTGACCGATCTCGCGTTTGTCGGCAAGTGCGGCTGGAAAGTCGAAAGACCTGTACCGCCGTACACACCGACAAACGATAGACACGCCGCTGCACCAACGAGCTTTGTCTCAGATAAATGCACAGTGTTCAGAGATTGGTTTTCAGCTGCTCGAGTCATGTCCGCCTGCTGTAGGAGGGGTCCCGCTTGTCCGTCCGCGAGACAAGTGTGAGAACATCAACAACTATAAACTAAAAACATGTGCCCGCCCCATCCCGCTCGCCCACCCTCCTGTCGTCCGCCAGCAAGCGAGAACAAGCCGGGGCAGTCAACTGGATCTTGGCAGGCGAGTGGTCCTTGAAAGTTGTCTTAGATGGGGGATCTTGGCTCTCGTACTGCTGACCGATCTCGCGTTTGTCGGCAAGTGCGGCTGGAAAGTCGAAAGACCTGTACCGCCGTACACACCGACAAACGATAGACACGCCGCTGCACCAACGAGCTTTGTCTCAGATAAATGCACAGTGTTCAGAGATTGGTTTTCAGCTGCTCGAGTCATGTCCGCCTGCTGTAGGAGGGGTCCCGCATGTCCACCGTAATAAACGAAATTCGCAATCACGGAGAGCGCTAAGCCCCACCCCGCCCTCCCCTGCTGTCTCCCATCCCCGAAAACGAAAGCACGCGCTCCACGCCACTCGAGACCGGCGCTGGCACATGTGGTCGAGGAGAGGTCCACGGGATCGCGTGTCGCGAGCTTTGCGAGCACATACGATCTGGACGACATTCCAGACGATACGTTTTTCGTACGAATCGTCCGCTTGCATCGCACAAAATAAAATATTGCTTGAAGGAATAAACATGACTCCTCCTTTGGGTACAGTTTTGTTTCTTACATGTGGTTTCTCTGCCTACTCCGGTGCACAGGCAAATACACCCATCCCCAAACCTATATGCGATTCCTCCAAAGAGATTTCAGTCCGCTATAGCTCTACATCTAAACGCATCTACCTAGAATCCATCGACGGGTCTCGTGGCGGGTGCGCTAGCCCTACCATGGTACACGAGGCCTTGGGCGACGCGAGCCCCCTATTTCCACTTGAAACACCCGGGGAATGGATGCTCTCAGAATCTCTGCATGTTTTGGATGGAATTACATTGAATTTGTACGGAACCGATGTGGGTGGTGATGTAGACTACATCAAGCTCAGAAGCGACTCTGAAATGACGGTAAGCATTCGCGCTCACGGAGGATCGCTGGATTTGCTCAACACAAAGGTAACCTCGTGGGACTCCTCCAAAGGTGACGTAGACACTGATTGGAGCGATGGTCGTTCATTCCTCAGCGCCATATCTGAAGTTGTGCTCGACACCAGCGAGACGTGTGTAGGTTCCGCCAAAAACGACATGGGAGAAGCACGCATGGATATTGAAAACTGCGAAATCGCTTTCCTGGGGTACGAGGAAGCAGAAAGCTGGGGAATTAGCTGGAAATTACGCGGTGTTTGCAACGATAAATCAAACCTGGACATGTACGAGGGAGTCGGGGTGTACGGCAACCTACTCGGAAGCGAAGTCCACGATCTTTACTACGGGCACTATGGGTACAGACAATCATTCGCACTCCTGAGCAGAAACAGCGTTTACAACAACGAGGTGTATGGATTTGACCCACATGACGATTCTGTCAACATTACTATTTCGCACAATGACGTGTACTTTAATTTCAATCACGGCGTGATATGGTCCAAGTATTGCCACAATGCAGTAGTCACCAACAACCACGTGCACGACAATGGTGGCGTGGGAATCTTTCCGCACTTCGTATCCGACAACGCATACATCGCACACAACACGATAGAAAAGAACGGCGACAGTGGCATTGCCTTTCTGGAATCTAGCGGAGGTCTCGTGTACAACAACACCGTGCGTGAAAACGTCCACGGAATTCGGTTCTCAGTCGGCTCACGCCAAAATGTGGTAGCCGAGAATACTTTCGAGGCAAACTCTGGATATGACCTATATCAATACGCGGGTAGCGATGAGGTGGTGGAGGTAGACAGTGGAAACCCCACTGGCAATGTGATATACGCGAACCTGTTTTCTGGGAACGTCGGGGGAGCGCGACTGGACGATTCCATAGACACCCAGCTCATCATAAACTCGGTCGAAGACTGGGCCAGTATCGAAATGGTGGATTCGATGAACACTCTGGTTCAGGGCAACAGTTTTCCAGACGACATGATGTACACTTCCAGCGGATCGTGTATCAATTCTGCTTCAGATGTGTCCTTCGGCGAAGTTTGCACCGACGCCGCAATCGACCCCGTCGACCGGAGCGACCACCACACCTACCACCCAACAAATGATCCATCGGATACGGTCGCCACCGAATCTCCGCCTGATCCACAAACGTATGCACCTACTGTGTCTCCACATGCATCCGCGTTTACTACAAGACCCACCTCTCAACCATCTGCTCATACACTTACCGCATCTCCCACCATCATTATCAAAAATGGTACGGAGAGCAGCTACAGGAGTAGGGGTGCCAACGAGGGGGATGGTGATGACTATGATGAGTTTGAAACGGAATCGCCGACACCCATGACTGCTCGTGGGATCGAAGTTGACGATGATCGCGACGCCCAAGGTTTGACCAGTGGCACATCATCATCATTATCATCGCGTAGCAAGTCGAACGGGGCAGTCGGATCAATTGGCTTCATCGCGGTTATTGGCGTTCTGGTATTGTAATGATTACTCTGGCGACCGCTGCCAAGATATCAGGATCCGGCTCTTTCGACTTCCACCGGAATTTAAAGTTACAAACCAAATTAGTTGCAGCAAACCTCTTCACCCATTTGCACCCCTCACTCTCACAAACACCATCCCGAAGACCGGATCGCTGCTGGGTATCGCGACAGGCATCACACACACCAGGTGATGCATCCTGGCTCGTCGAGATTGTTGATGCACGAAGTAGTTGCAAGAGTAGCTTTGTGTATTAGCACAACCGATGATGCTTGGTCTTGTGAAGTAGTACGATCGCCGATGTTGTTCACCAGCGCAATGAAACTCCATACATGTACACACCGGTTTGCTTACGCCTTGGCGCGACAGAACATTTCAAGCATGGCTCTTCCCAACGGGTTCACCGGAAACGGGGTGTCAACCCCGGTTGCAGAACAACGGGACAGCCGCTTCGTCGTGGGAGTACTGAAGAGCCTTTGCTCTCAGCTAGATGACCACCAGCGCGTCGTTGATCAGTTGGACACTTTACAGAACTACTGGAATAAACAGCAGAGATGGAACAAGTATGGCCAGAAGAGCAAGCGTCTCAGGCAGAAGATTCTTCATCTACAGATGGAGCACAAAAAGCAAGATGAAGAGCGGAGGATCCAAAAACTGATGATGCAGCACCAGCACGAGCTGCGCGATAAGAAGTGTCGGGACGAGCAGTCGGCGGAGATACAGAAGGCGCA
>FN649741.1:4277520-4347202 GCA_000310025.1 Ectocarpus siliculosus
ATGTGATTTAGAGAGAGAGAGAGAGAGAGAGAGAGAGAGAAAGAGAGAGAGAGAGAGAGAAAGAGAGAGAGAGAGAGAGAGAGAGAGAGAGAGAGAAAGAGAGAGAAAGAAAGAGAGAGAAAGAAACGGTTTTTATTTGAAGAAACAACCTGCTGAATGAAGCACCGAACAACAATATCCAGTTGCCACAAACTGGGCATGTGGGGCGCAACCACCGCGTACTCGGACTGCTAAACCGCGAGCGAGAGTGGTGGAAATGAAAACGGGTCGCCTGCCCAATCACAAAAAATCGTGACACTCGGGGAGACACGCAGAAAACAAAATATAGGCCACAACCTACCCTACCTCCCACACTGGAGCCACCGCGTTAACATCAAACAAAAGGAGAGAGGAGAAAAACAATCGGGTGATGGCGTGCACATGTCAGCGGCCGGGGCGTGGCGATTCACGTACGCGGCATGCTTCACACAGTAACAAAAGGCCGCGATGTTGGGAGAGGGATGCGTATAAACAAATGAGACAAATGGACAAAAAAGGAAGGGGGAAAAGCAAGAAGCTGCCGCGCTCGGATGGGTACGGATGAACAAGGATGGGTCTTGGCGCAGGAGAGGGAGAGTCGGGAACGGGCGCGGTAGCTGGGGAGGCATGGCCATGCAGGGAATGGATGGGAAGAAAATGGGTGCGGGAGAGGGAGAGTCGGGAACCGAAGTGATAGCTGGAGAGGCATGGCCATGCAGGCAATGGATGGGAAGATAACATGGTACGAATGCCGACGTTAGACCAGGCCCTCCGGCTGGCCAACAGACTCCAGCAGCCACGTCAGCAGCCTTCAGGTGGGTCGAAAAAGTTCAGGAGGCTTTTTTATATAAAACGGGGATGAAGACTGTGTGTCCCCCCCCCCCACCCCAACCATCGTTGTAGCGGCACACAAGAACACAACACCCAGCAGAGACCAGTTACACACCAAAGCACCGGGAGGAGCAGAGACAAGTGCTGTGCACAACACCACCTTGCGGCACACAACGGAAACAGAAGCAGAGACAGAGACAACTGCTGCAGTCGGGGCACCAACATTCCATCTCCTGAAAAGTGAGACGAGGAGAGAGAGAGAGAGAGAGAGAGAGAGAGAGAGAGAGAGAGGAAAGAGTTTGAGTTGCACACGTGATGTGATCTCTGAGCTCATGTACATCTGCTGTTTGCAAAGATCAGCGCCACTCCACGGTGTCCCCATCTCAAAGCATGGTTTAATCACAACTCACTACTGGCTCACTTACACGCTTACACAGGATCCTCGCGGAAACATGGCTTGCATCGAACATCAAAACAGCGCCTGTTCTATGTACCCCACTCACTGCTGTCTCGCTTACCCAAGATCCATCCTGTGTCAAGCATCAAAACAGAAGGATCAACGTAGAACCACAGCTCACTGCTGGCTCACTTACCCAAGATCCTCGCATGCTGATGGCAAAACAAACACAGCCATCTGCTGTTGACTCATGTACCCCACTCACTGCTGTCTCGCTTACCCAAGATCCATCCAAAACAGAAGTATCAACGTAAAACCACAGCTCACTGCTGGCTCACTTACCCAAGATCCCCGCAGGCTGATGGCACAACAAACACAGCGATCTGCTGTTGGCTCCGATACTGTCAGCAAAGTAAAGTGTGTACATCGATCTCACCACAGCAAACATCCTCACAAAATACAGGATGAACAACAACCACGGACCAATCATCGACGACGACACCAGCTCGGACACCGACAGTGTCGGTGGCTCCAAGACCCACGATCCGGCACCGATCTTGCATGAAATTCCGGCCGATCCGGACACCGAGCCGGAAGACACTGAGCTTGAAGATCCCGCGCCGATGGCTCATGTTTCCGACAGCGACGGAGCCAGTGTCGCGGAAACGGAGCTCGACGAGGCCGCGCACGTTGCTCATGCCTCCAACGACGGCGGTGGTCATGATGCCGCAATCGCCTCCACACCCAAGCGCCGCCGCCGCAATGGTGTGAGCCGCTGTTTCAGCAACGGTAGCCTGCTGTGCACGCCTACTCGCGCTCAGGTCAAAAGGACGAGGAGCCTGTGTGATTACATGTCTCCCCCCAGGTCTTGCAGGCTGGCCATGCGCCGGCTTGAGGACCACAACGCCCCCCCCTGAGTGCTGTTTCTGTTGTGAATTACTAATATTTGTTTTTATGCAGGTTAGCGCAGGGATGCGATTTAGAGCTCCGTAGTCGATGGCTGACTGGTACGTCGAGAGCGCGTTGGGAGCGCTTTGTAAACGAGCTTGCGCTTCTTGTCGCTCCAGCCGCCCATTCGACACAGGTTGTCGGTCACGCTGACAGCGATGTTGTTGAGAACCTTGTTGCGCCTCCTTTCGTACAACTTCCTTTGCTCGGGCACGGCGGAGTCCTTGTAGGCGAGGATGCTGTCTGAATGCATGTCGAAATGATCGAAGTAGTATGCCGGAATCGTCTGTCTGAACATGCTTACGGCTTCCCGAGTCTTCTCAACCAAGATTTGCAGAATCTCGTCGTACGCCTCATCTCTGGGGACGGTGATCCACCCTTTGCGGCTACAGCACACCCTGGCGTTCTTGTCCCCTTTGCGCGCCCTGAAGTTAATGTTTTGGTGAAGAGAGTAGAGCTTCAATCCAAACTTATAGAATACGTCAATGCCGGGAAGGGGTCTCAGCAAATCGGCGACATAGTTGCCGCTGATGTGTCGCAGAGACTCCTTGCCCAAAGGGTTCACGAATACCGCGGTAGTGTCAGATTTGATCTCAATTTTCTTGTTTCCACGAACTGGCTTAGCGCGCCACTCTTCCTGTAGCTCGCCTCCGGGGGCATCATACGTGGAGATGTGCTCTATGACCATGTGGCCCTCCAGTGCTTTGGTGAGCATGATGTCCGACATACGCTCTGCGCCCTGGACGTACACGTACACAAAGCCGTCACGATACCATATTCCGAGGTAGATGAGCTTCGGACACTGCGTGCGGACGGACTCCAGTATGGTGCTCAGGTCAAAGCAAGATAGGTTGGCCCTGATCACGAGCTTCCTGTTGCGCAGCACCATTTATCCTATCACCACATAATGTTTTTGGTCATTTGTACGCACGGAAGACAGCGTGTCTTTCGCGACAATGTTGACAATGAATGTTGTGGCAAAATTTCTACCGGACCAAGCGTCAACCAAGCACCAGGCGTCAACCTTATCGAAATGCTAAAATACGGTGGCGTCCGCGGAAGCGTCCATGGAAGCATCCAACGGGGGCACGTATTCTTCTCCAATTTGTTGCTCCACCACCTTGAGAAAAAAACAGAAACACCTATCGTAGGTCTTCCATGTCAAAACTCACTACAATCAACTTAAGAAAACCGGAACTATTAAGTTGCAGTGAACAAAAACAGATAGAAACAACTAAATTGTCTCCTCAAGGGTCCAGCTTTTAGGGTTTTTTAAACCTCGGAATATCCCACTGTTTCCAGGCAAGTCGTTTGTCGAAACTTCGATTGCGAAAGCTTGTCGTCGTTTCTTCGTAGCGTGTTGATGTTGTAGACCTCGTGTAGCCGTGTTGTGATGTCGGCCTTCTTTTTTCTCTTTTTTTTCTTCTTCGTCTTCGATTTTGTAGTGGTGGTTGCCATGGTGAAGGTGAATTGTGAGCAGCGTGGGCTACCAATACACTCAAATGTTTACATATAGAATTGAAGTAGTCTTTCTTCTAGATCGTTTCGAGTTGGTAAGATTCGCCATATTGTTCTAGAAACCTTCAGTTGATAACAATGTCAATGCCAATGCCCTGGTTGTGACAACGTCATTGGAAGCGTCATTGGAAGCGTCATTGAAAGCGTCATTGACATCGGATAGGGGCATCGGACCCTAGCAGATCAAGCGTCAATGCCAATGCCCTGGTTGTGACAACGTCATTGGAAGCGTCATTGGAAGCGTCATTGGAAGCGTCATTGACATCGGATAGGGGCATCGGATAGGGGCATCATTCAACGGTTCATTTTGTTGTTTCTCCTCGTTAAGAAAATACCAATGGTAAAACTCTCATCATAGGCCGACGATGAAAAAACTAGGTCCAGACTTTCAGATCAGACGGCCTGATACATTTGAAAAAAAAAATCAGATTTCAGAAAATATATCACCATCCTGACAATTGTGGCGCACGGGAAACACTGCATAGCTCCACCGAAACCCCCTTAAATCGCAATACCACATCCTCCATTTATACAAGCAGCCAAATAGCAGTTTCTCTGGCTACACAACCGAGTGTTACACCTTTCGGCAACCATACTGTGCATAAATGTGAGTTGAGTAGTGCCCTTCGTTGCGTCCCATGTCATTAATTGGTCTCGTGGAAAGACCCTAGCAGATCAAGCGTCAATGCCAATGCCCTGGTTGTGACAACGTCATTGGAAGCGTCATTGGAAGCGTCATTGGAAGCATCACTGGAAGCGTCACTGGAAGCGTCACTGGAAGCGTCATTGACATCGGATAGGGGCATCATTCAACGGTTCATTTTGTTGTTTCTCCTCGTTAAGAAAATACCAAGGGTAAAACTCTCATCATAGGCCGACGATGAAAAAACTAGGTCCAGACTTTCAGATCAGACGGCCTGATACATTTGAAAAAAAAAATCAGATTTCAGAAAATATATCACCATCCTGACAATTGTGGCGCACGGGAAACACTGCAAAGCTCCACCGAAACCCCCTTGAATCGCAATACCACATCCTCCATTTATACAAGCAGCCAAATGGCAGTTTCTCTGGCTACACAGCCAGGTGTTACACCTTTAGGCAACCATACTGTGCATAAATGTGAGTTGAGTAGTGCCCTTCGTTGAGTCGCATGTCATTAATTGGTCTTGTGGAAAGACCCTAGCAGATCAAGCGTCAATGCCAATGCCCTGGTTGTGACAACGTCATTGGAAGCGTCATTGGAAGCGTCACTGGAAGCGTCATTGGAAGCGTCATTGACATCGGATAGGGGCATCGGATAAGGGCATCATTCAACGGTTCATTTTGTTGTTTCTCCTCGTTAAGAAAATACCAAGGGTAAAACTCTCATCATAGGCCGATGATGAAAAAACTAGGTCCAGACTTTCAGATCAGACGGCCTGATACATTTGAAAAAAAAAATCAGATTTCAGAAAATATATCACCATCCTGACAATTGTGGCGCACGGGAAACACTGTATAGCTCCACCGAAACCCCCTTGAATCACAATACCACACCCTCCATTTATACAAGCAGCCAAATGGCAGTTTCTCTGGCTACACAGCCAGGTGTTACACCTTCAGGCAACCATACTGTGCATAAATGTGAGTTGAGTAGTGCCCTTCGTTGAGTCGCATGTCATTAATTGGTCTTGTGGAAAGACCCTAGCAGATCAAGCGTCAATGCCAATGCCCTGGTTGTGACAACGTCATTGGAAGCGTCATTGGAAGCGTCACTGGAAGCGTCATTGGAATGCGTCATTGACATCGGATAGGGGCATCGGATAGGGGCATCATTCAACGGTTCATTTTGTTGTTTCTCCTCGTTAAGAAAATACCAAGGGTAAAACTCTCATCATAGGCCGACGATGAAAAAACTAGGTCCAGACTTTCAGATCAGACGGCCTGATACATTTGAAAAAAAAAATCAGATTTCAGAAAATATATCACCATCCTGGCAAGTGTGGCGCACGAGACACACTGCATAGCTCAACCGAGACTCCCTTGAATCACAATACCACACCCTCCATTTATACAAGCAGCCAAATGGCAGTTTCTCTGGCTACACAGCCAGGTGTTCCAAATTTGGGCAACCATACTGTGCATAAACGTGAGTTGCGTAGTACCCTTTGTTGCGTCGCATTTCAACAATTGGTCTTGTGGAAAGACCCTAGCAGATCACGGGTTAATGACAGACCGTGTGGCGCTTCCAGTGACGCTTCCAGTGACGCTTCCAGTGACGCTTCCAGTGACGCTTCCAGTGACGCTTCCAGTGACGCTTCCGATAACGTTGTCACACGGTCTTGAGCTCACCACCGAACTTCGGTTTTCTGCACAGAATTGTTGCTAAAAGGGGTGACACCCGGTTGTGTAGCCAGAGAAACTGCCATTTGGCTGCTTGTATAAATGGAGGGTGTGGTATTGTGATTCAAGGGAGTCTCGGTTGAGCTATGCAGTGTGTCTTGTGCGCCACACTTGCCAGGATGGTGATATATTTTCTGAAATCTGATTTTTTTTTTCAAATGTACCAGGCCGTCTGATCTGAAATTCTGGACCTGGTTTTTTCATCGTCGGCCTATGATGAGAGTTTTACCCTTGGTATTTTCTTAACGAGGAGAAACAACAAAATGAACCATTGAATGATGCCCCTATCCGATGTCAATGACGCTTCCAGTGACGCTTCCAGTGACGCTTCCAGTGACGCTTCCAGTGACGCTTCCAGTGACGCTTCCAGTGACGCTTCCAGTGACGCTTCCAGTGACGCTTCCAGTGACGCTTCCAGTGACGCTTCCAGTGACGCTTCCAGTGACGCTTCCAGTGACGCTTCCAGTGACGCTTTCAGTGACGCTCCCGATAACGTTGTCACACGGTCTTGAGCTCACCACCGAACTTCGGTTTTCTGCACAGAATTGTTGCTAAAAGGGGTGACACCCGGTTGTGTAGCCAGAGAAACTGCCATTTGGCTGCTTGTATAAATGGAGGGTGTGGTATTGTGATTCAAGGGAGTCTCGGTTGAGCTATGCAGTGTGTCTCGTGCGCCACACTTGCCAGGATGGTGATATATTTTCTGAAATCCGATTTTTTTTTTCAAATGTACCAGGCCGTCTGATCTGAAATTCTGGACCTGGTTTTTTCATCGTCGGCCTATGATGAGAGTTTTACCCTTGGTATTTTCTTAACGAGGAGAAACAACAAAATGAACCATTGAATGATGCCCCTATCCGATGTCAATGACGCTTCCAGTGACGCTTCCAGTGACGCTTCCAGTGACGCTTCCAGTGACGCTTCCAGTGACGCTTCCAGTGACGCTTCCAGTGACGCTTCCAGTGACGCTTCCAGTGACGCTTCCAGTGACGCTTCCAGTGACGCTTCCAATGACGCTTCCGATAACGTTTTCACACGGTCTTGAGCTTACCACCGAACTTCGGTTTTCTGCACAGTATTGTTGCTAAAAGGGGTGACACCCGGTTGTGTAGCCAGAGAAACTGCCATTTGGCTGGTTGTATAGATTGAGGTTGTGGTACTGTGATTCAAGGGAGTCTCGGTTGAGCTATGCAGTGTGTCTTGTGCGCCACACTTGCCAGGATGGTGATATATTTTCTGAAATCTGATTTTTTTTTTCAAATGTACCAGGCCGTCTGATCTGAAATTCTGGACCTGGTTTTTTCATCGTCGACCTATGATGAGAGTTTTACCCTTGATATTTTCTTAACGAGGAGAAACAACAAAATGAACCGTTGGATGATGCCCCTATCCGATATCAATGACGCTTCCAGTGACGCTTCCAGTGACGCTTCCAGTGACGCTTCCAGTGACGCTACCAATGACGCTTCCAGTGACGCTTCCGATGATTATATATCATAGACTGTACACTTTTTACCATCCATCACGAACGATTTCCCGCTCTCATACGTTTGTCCTCCGACCGATATTTCACCCGATCCTTGCGCGACACTCACAGTGACGACGGTGTCGTCAGATAGCTTCAGGCTAGATTCTTGTGTCTCTGATGTGCTCAGATCGAATGGTAGGAGAAGCGCGTTCACGTCTTCAATTTCCACCAAGTCGCCGTTCTTCACAAGTGTTGTTTTCATGGTTGTTTCTCTTTCGAAAGCCATATCAACTTCTACGATATCACCAGTGGCAAAGACCACATTGACTAGCGAGGCCGGCACTTCGAAGCCGACCTTGGATATGTCACGGAGTCCTTCTTCCACGTGATAAATGTCGCTGGCATCATCATAGTTGCTTGGATAATCACCCAAGTCAGTAAACATGGTGCCCTGGTTCATGATCTGCAACAGATGTTGTGCTGTCGCCACCTCAAACTTGCCGTCGTCATTCTTGGTCCACGTCAACGTCTCGAGGGCATCAGACGTGCTGTACATGACGGCCGATTTTGCATGATCAAACGCGATGTCGGCAGTGGTCTCGCTGATGGTTAGGCTGGCGTCAATATACAGCGAGTTGTCCTCGGTATTGGCGTACGTGAGGTAAACCGTTGTGTTAGTTTCTGCCAACCCGAAGTCGGTGTAGAGCGGTGTTGAAACTTCAGACGTGTGCAGGCTTAGGTGCGTGTACTTGTCAAACGCCGCCTTCCCTCCCACGTTCGCAAAAACAAAGTCCCATGCGTACAGCCCGCCTATATCAATGTAAGGCAAATCGGTAAAGTCGGCGTGGTACACGAACGCGTCGTCCGCTACCATCGTCGCTGACCCGTAGTCGTTTCCGGTGTAAGTCATGCCGAAACTGGTGTCAACGAAAACTTCTACCACGGAGGGCGTGAACTCGTCATGACCACGGAAGGACTGCTCCACGCTCCCGTGCATCGCAACGATAGATTTCAGGAGGGGTAGATCGCGTGTGCTGTTGTTTCTCGTGAAAAAACCTATGATTCCACCGCCTCCCGTCGGTGCCGTAATGTCCCCCTTCATGTAATTTAACCACCTTTGGCCATCAAAGGTATTGCTTGACAGTATGTACCCCACCACTCCCCCCGCAGCATACTGCGACGTGCTTGTGATATCGCCTGTCATGCTGTTCACGAGAGATTCCAACGATCCGCCGTACCGAATGTAACCAATAAGTCCACCGGAACACTGCCCGTTGATGTCGCCACTCATTGCATTGAGCCAGTTTGATGCCGTCACCCCATAACCGTCAAAATTTCCGCAGATTCCACCAACATTTTCGCCACTGAGGCCGTTGGAAAATGTTGCAAGATTGCGCCAATTAGTGGCCGTGGCGTTGTAGGAGATCATCCCCATCATACCCCCACAGTCTCCGGTGGAACTGGAATCAAAGTTCACAGACCCACGCAACGTCACACGGTCGAGAGAACAATTGGTGATCGAGCCGAACAAAGCGCCGCGATTATCTGCGGTTGAAGTCATGACCGACCCTTCGGCAAAGTCTCCCTCTACATCATCAACGCTTCCATTAGTGACGTTCCCGCACATGAAAGCGGTTCCTGACGCGGAACCACTCGGTGAACCACTCAGTGTCCAGACACCCGACAGGCGGATGCGTTGCAGGGTAGCAGAACTCGCTCTCCCGAACAAGCCCTGGTACAACTCGGTGCTGCTGGAATACGACCAGTTCTTGATTTCGAAAAGACCTCCGTCGTACTCCCCTGTAAAAGCGGTCGTAGAGTCCCCGATCGGAAGGATGCTCGCGTGATCGTCCACCAAGTCGATGTCGCTCGTCTGCACATAGTCAGACCCCCAGTAGTTGGTGGGTATTACACCACTGTCTGTGTACAAGGCGCCTTGGTTCATGATCTGTAGCAAGTGCTCCTTTGTCGCCACCTCAAACTTGTTGTCGGCGCTCTTGGTCCATGTGACAGACATGGCTGCAAATTGTATTTATAATTCAAAGGCAATATTTTATTTTCCGTGATGTACCAATCGTTAGAGATGAGCATCCGAGGAAGCGTTACCCTTCGAACGCGCCGTCCTGTTTGTTGATGTACCTGCCGGCGATACACGAGGATCATCGGGGTCAGGTCGTCTTCTATTCACACTTTCCCTATTGATGTTACTACCTAAGGATATCGACACCACTCCACGCACCTTCCCATCGCCGCCAACAGCACACATGGCCTCGGACCGGGGTGTATTTTGAAGGCCGGCGTCTTGCGTACGATTTTCGTGGCGCGGTCGGTGTCGATCGGCCACGCCCAGGAGTTGGCGTGAACTGCATCCTCCTGCCGAAGGAGACGAACGACTTCCTTTAGCCCGTCCACCCCCTCCTCATCTGCGTCCTCGAAGTGGGTCTGCTCGTGCCGTAGAATGATCTTGGCGGCGACCAGGGGTCCGCCTGCTATCTCACCCAACCCTTTTATTTCGAAACGCACTTTCTTCTTGGTATCGGCCCCGTGGTCAAGCAAGAACCGAGTCATCCTCGGAGCATACCCGCGTCCCGCACCGAATGCACAGACGAGGGCATTGTCACAGGCGCTGTCCGTGTTCGTGTAATGGCTCTCCGCCATGTGAGCATTCCCCCCTCGTCGGCCCACCAACAGCTTCAAACACGCCTCGCTGCGACCCTCGATGGCATCACACAGGGCCGTGCCGTCCGTGTCTTTGACACCGGCGTCGAGTAGGAACGTCAGAATAGTTTGGTGATTTTCGTATGCGGCTGTCTCCAGGGCGCCTATGGCTCCTTCGTCGGAACAGCCATCCACTCCGAATCTCTGCACAAGCTCCTGTACAACCCCCAGGTGTCCCCCGTGTGTGGCGATGTCGAGAGGATGTGTTGGACCGACGCATAGCATGGGGTTTGCCCTTTCCTGTAGGAGAATCTTGACCGCGTCCAAGTTCCCGGTGCATGCGGCGATGTACATTGCCGTCGATCCGTTGCTCATGCGACTGTCGACATTCGCACCGGCGTCGATCAGTGCCACCATCCCGTCACAGAACCCTTCTCCCGTGGCCAAGTGCAAGGGTGTCTGACCTTGAACTACCTCTTGGTCCGGGTGGAGGAAGTCTGCCTTTGCTTCGACGTCGGCACCGGCCCCGATGAGTGCTTTGGTGACGGCGAGGTTTCGACCACCGATGGCGAAGTACAGAGCGGTGTGTCCATCGTCAGTACTGACCGACACGTCGGCCCCGAATCGGAGGAGCACCCTGACAATACGCAGATACCCCTTGTTGGCGGCACACATGAGAGCCGTCACCCCATTTTCTTCGCACCGCCGGTCGATTTCGGTGAATCCATCCGACAACAGATCAAGCGTGCGTTCGACCGACCCAGTCCACGCGGCGTTGTAGAGTGTGCTGGTGGTAGATGGCATGGTGATGATGATGCTATTAACAGTGTCGCAAAAATGGTGAGCACCACGCCTACAAAGTTATTGGTAAACATTGTTTGCCCCCTTTCCCTTTCCCTCGCCGCCCCCGGTCAATCCCTCCCTCTCAGACATGGAGCACTTCTGGTACCTTCTTTCCCACGGCATGCTAAATGTGCATTCGCAGGATGTGCACCAGCGAACCGTTCTCTTCAACCTGGAGTCCTTCGACGCCTGTGCGGGTGACTTTTTGACGGTGTTGCAACTGTATGAAGCTATCGGTGGCGACCTGGATCACAAGGATCGCGATGGGAATTCTTTGTTGATGCGGAATGCGAGTGATAATCTCGGGATGGCGTTGGTTTGGGCGGGTGCTTCCGCGTATTATTCCCACAAGGGCGTGTGGAAGAGGGGATTATCAATCGCTGCTGCAAGGGGCTTCCGTGGTACGATGCGGGCGATTGTCGCGCGGGATGCTCCGGATCAAGAGTTTGTAGACAGGAGTCTCAACGCGGCAGCTCTGCGGCTGTCGAACGACGGGCATGAACAGGACATGTCGGGCATACGGATACTGGTAGATGTGTACGGGGCGAGCGTGAACCGATGTGGCACTCTGGCGAACTGCGTGCATCGCAACCCTTTCGTGGTATCTGCTTTGATCAGTCTTGGTGCGGATAGGACCAGGTTTGTTTGGGATTGGGAGAGAGGGTTGCGGAACACCGCACTCCATCGAGTGGCGGAGACTCACTCTTCCATCGTATTTCAGGCCTTGGCTCAAAATCTGTCGCCAGAGGAATGGAGTGTGCAGGACGAATTCGGCTTCACTCCCATGATGACTCTCCTGAGCGAGAGGACTGAGAGCGTAGACTACCTTCGGCTACGTTTCGACTGGTTGGTGGAGAGGGGGGCGTCGTGTCTCCCGTTCGACAACGGTGGTAGACGGGTGTCTGGTACTTTTTGGGGTCAGAGGCAGCCGTTCCGCGGATTGATCGCAGCGCGTGTTTGCGAAGAGAACTGGGCCAAGCGCCGGGGCTTCATTTTGTTGCGCAAGCGCGGTGTTGATGCCGACGACGGTGATGACGGTGATCGCCTGGTGTTGGAAGTTGCCTTTCTGGTGGAATTCGGGGTGTTTCAGAATATTGTGGGATTTGTGTGACTCAAGCGCAGCACCTCGGTAACGTCTTGGTGGAAAAATTACCAGTCTCTCTTGTGTAACTACTTGCTCCCCGGCACCAACCAGTTCCACTGAAAACTACAGCATGTCGTACGGAACTTCGCGTTTGTTGTCCACTAGCAATTCCGCAAGCCTCATGCACTGCTGAGATTCGGCTAATGACTTCTTTATGACATAAGCTTGAGCTGTACTATGAGAACCGACTGTCATGGATTGACGGTCAGCGTCAATAGTAGCCACTCTTAGCTTGATCACAGCAAGACCGGTCTCGTATCGTGCACGCGGGAGGTTCGTTTTCGTTGGGTCGAGGCGATCGTCGTTCATCCCGGAAAGTAGTGCCGTAATAGCGACACCTTGACGTGTGGAAGGTGTCACTTTCGGGTCACCTCGGTTAGCTATCTGACGTACTGCAGCCGACCGCACCAACTCGCGGACCTTGTCCGTAAAGTTGTGCGAAATCCAGCCACGTAGGACAAGTGGCTTGTCTCTGCCGATGTATCTGGTCGCAAAGTAATGTGATTCTTTTCCTTGTAGTTTCGCCATTGCTTTGTACAGCGCTTCCCTGTTTGCTGGGTTGTCCGTCGTTTCCAACGTTTTAAGTGCTACACGCGCCGCGTGCAAATCCTTTTCAGCATCTGTGAGTGGTTCCTTCAGATAAATCATGCGCAAGTTGTGCACGGGAGGAAGCAGTGGGTTGGATGGATTGAGCCCGATACCGGCCTTGACCACGGGTGTGCTGTGCGCGGGAGGACGAGCGGTGTTGCTGAGACCGCTGCGGGCCATGAGTCTTGCTGTCAGAGTATCCATTTCGTGGTATCTTAACCCACGTCAATATTTTAAAGAAGCAAAACTACACTTCGTCCGATGTTTACACGTCATCCGGAAGATCACACTGGTTGGCCTCGACCAGTCGAGCGAGGCGCTGACATATTTTTGCGTGTTTAAGGGAATCTTTGATGGATGTAACGGAAGGTTGCTTTTTTGTGTCAGAGTCCGGTAAGGCCAACACTTCGCCCAGATACTTGTTAATGCGCCCAATCGCGAGTTCAATTGCGGTAAAATTGTTGCCAAATGTTGTTGGTTTTGTTTGTTGTCGGTTGCCGGCGGTGGTATACCATTTATTGTTCATCAATTTAAGCTGGAGAGACGCTGCTGAAGCTTGTCCTGCAGCTGTTGTTGCTCGGGTGTCGTACCGTGTACTGTTAGTATTTAAGAAACTGGATCTTGCTGAGGCGGTACTGATTAGTTCTTTAATTTTTTGTTTGAATTTAGAACAATTCCATCCTTTCAGTATAGCTTTTTCTCCACCGAAGTACCGTCTGGCGAAGTAGTCTCGTTCGGCCACCTCCAGCTTAGCCATTGCTGCGTACAAGGGTGCCGATGGACCACCAGCTTGGACACTTTCCAGCGCAACGCGCGCCTCGTGCAAATGTATTTCGGCATCCCCAAAAGGTTCCTTCAGATAAATCATGCGCACGTTGTGCACGGGAGGAAGTAGTGGGTTGGACGGATTGAGCCCGATACCGGCCTTGACCATGGGTGTGCTGCGCGCGGGAGGACGAGCGGCGTTGCTGAGACCGCTGCGGGCCATGAGTCTTGCTGTCAGAGTATCCATTTCGTGGTATCTTAACACACGTCAACATTTAAAAAATACAAAACTACGTTTCGTCCGATGTTCACAACTACAGCAAATCGTGCGGAACTTCTCGTACGTTATCCACTAGGAGAGCAAGCCTTTGTATGATTTTCGCGTTGGCAAGAGATTCATTCATAGATGTAATGTCATCATTGGATGTGGTGTTTGTATTTTGAATAACTTGTTCAATACTGGCAATATCCATTTTAATATCGCCTTTCCTCAAATCGAACCACGCTTTCGGCTCCGGATTAGGCTCTAGGAATTCTTGGTCCATTTCCCAAAGGTCTTCCGCAGCATAAAAGCTTATTTCTGCGGCATCGATGGCGTCTTGATGCATACCGGAAGGGGGGAAATAAAAACGAATACTTGATTTTTTAAACAAGTCGTGGGCTTTGTGCGAAAAGAAGTGTGACTTCCAGCCACTTAGGACAAGCGGCTTGTCTCTGCCGATGTATCTGGTCGCAAAGTAATGTGATTCTTTTCCCTGTAGTTTCGCCATTGCTTTGTACAGCGCTTTCCTGGTGGTGTCGTCGTTAGTCGTTTCCAATGCTTTAAGTGCTACACGCGCCGCGTGCAAATCCTTTTCAGCATCCCCAAAAGGTTCCTTCAGATAAATCATGCGCAAGTTGTGCACGGGAGGAAGCAGTGGGTTGGACGGATTGAGCCCGATACCGGCCTTGACCATGGGTGTGCTGCGCGCGGGAGGACGAGTGGCGTTGCTGAGACCGCTGCGGGCCATGAGTCTTGTTGTCAGAGTATCCATTTCGTGGTATCTTAACGCACGTCAATATTTAAACAAAGCAAAACTGCACTCCGTCCGGCGACCTTCGTGTTAATAGATTAGATGCCTAACTTTGCCAACACTGGTACCAAGATGCCTTGAGTGAACGGGTCTCCCGGGAACTCGTCTCTGTATCTTTTCGCAATGTCCGGCTCAAGGCCCTTGCTGTCCTTGCGTTCTTCCAAGTGTTCATACACTGCATCTTTGAACTCATCATCGTCTTTTATTTTCCATACTGCACCAAAATCTGCATGAACGATTGCCTTGTGTTGAAGCGAGTATCCATAGAATCCGTCTCCACTAAAGAGCCCGTGTTGTCTCATTTTCTTCCACACGTTAACAATTCCAACATACTGTTTATCCATGTCTATACCTGCTAACCTTTCCATGACTACCATAAAATTTCTTTTATAACGATATTTGGGCACTGTGCTTTTGTCCGACAGGTCAACGACTCGACCATCGGAAGAAATCTCGTATATTTTGGGACCGAACCCGTTGTCGGAGGCGGTCTTGTCGTAGACGAATTGCTTCGTGGTGATAGAGTTGTGTGCAAGCTGGAAACGTGTAGGATACAGTTTGACAACTTTGTCCGGGTGGTTGATCACGCCGTAGACAACTCCCTGGACTCCATGCCCCACCTTTTCCCCCGAGAGTTCGTACTTGGAAACTTGGTTGTGCCATCCCCGAAGCACGGCCTTGTTTGTCTGCAAGTAGCGTCTCGCAAAGTATGCTTGTTCTTTTTTTTGTAGCTTCCACATCGCTGTATAGAGGTCGCTCGTGTCACCGCTGGCACCGGCTTCTTCGAGTGTTTTCAGTGCTACGCGCGCGGCGTGCAAATCGCTTTCGGCTTCCGTCAACTCTTCCCGAAGGATGATCATGCCCAGATTGTGCACTGGTGGTAAAAGGGCATCCGCGGGGTTTACCCCGATCTGAGACCAGATGTTTTTGGTGAGCATTGTTTACTGTTGATATACTGAAGGCATTATTTTCAAGAGAATATGCTCCATCGTCATACGACGCGCGACACGAAGGCCTTGATTAAGCACTTTGCACTACACACTTTTTGTTATCGAAAACAAAGCTATCCGCCTTTTGGAGTTCCGTCAAGAGATAACTTCTGTCCAGGTCAAGCGTCCATATCGCCGAACCCTCGGTATGTAAAACTGGATTGTCAGGGCCTCCGAATACATGATCTGTGATACCATCGTTGCCTAAACCCGCAGAGCCATATATCATGGAGGTCGCGGAGGCGGTTCCGAGGAGAGCGATGTTATTGTCATCGTTATCGTACAGCTCCAGCTCGGAAAAGTTGAGGACCCCGCCTGTGCTCATAGTCGATAGAGTGACTTTGCTGAAGCTTCTCGTCACGACTCGAAGGGATGTTACATTCAGTACAACATTTTAAAAGCCGATAAAAAAAGATCGCCTAACCGCAAAATGTTACTTTCACTAATATCAACTTAAGAAAACCGGAACTATTAAGTTGTAGTGAACAAAAACAGATAGAAACAACTAAGTTGTCTCCTCAAGGGTCCAGCTTTTAGGGTTTTTTAAACCTCGGAATATCCCACTGTTTCCAGGCAAGTCGTTTGTTGAAACTTCGGTTGCGAAAGCTTGTCGTCGTTTCTTCGTAGCGTGTTGATGTTGTAGACCTCGTGTAGCCGTGTTGTGATGTCGGCCTTCTTCTTTCTCTTTTTTTTCTTCTTCGTCTTCGAATTTGTAGTGGTGGTTGCCATGGTGAAGGTGAATTGTGAGCAGCGTGGGCTACCAATACACTCAAATGTTTACGTATAAAATTGAAAAATGTGGTCTTTCTTCTAGATCGTTTCGAGTTGGTAAGATTCGCCAAATTGTTCTAGAAAGCTTAAGTTGATAACAATGGTTACTTTGGGTACGGCATGTCCTGATTGAACACGGGGTGCCAATGCCGCGCTCTCTACCACCCCGCTGAGCTCTCGTGCAAACTCGGGGAGCGTGGTGAGCCTACCGCTGTACGACTCTCCGAATGACGCCCGCTGCGGGCATGTACACGCGCGTCTACGCACGTCCACGCGCGGGTTGGACACCCCCACAAAATACATCTCTCGTCAAACGTTATGACCCGAATGGAAATCACATAGCCTGCTTGTACACAGGGTGCCAAGCCGAGCTCTCAACCAACCCTATCGTGACAAACACGTGCGCACACCTCGCGGGAAGGGCGTACGAGCAGCGCGAAGGAAAATTCATCACAACAAACCGTATTGGATTTCAACACTCTCGCAAACTCCGGCAGCGTTCGCGGCGGACCTCCGTACTGACTGGTGGACTCCTTGTCGGTATTTATTTGCAGAGTTTCAATCACCCTCAACATATCATCCGCATGCACCACGATGGCCTGTTTCGCCGGCCCGTGTGCGTCAGCATGGTTGACTCTGCGAATGACTCCCGCTGCGGGCATAGCGATTATTCTCCCTGTTCCTCCCGGGACAGATTGCACGTCCACATGTCACTAATATCAACTTAAGAAAACCGGAACTATTAAGTTGTAGTGAACAAAAACAGATAGAAACAACTAAGTTGTCTCCTCAAGGGTCCAGCTTTTAGGGTTTTTTAAACCTCGGAATATCCCACTGTTTCCAGGCAAGTCGTTTGTTGAAACTTCGGTTGCGAAAGCTCGTCGTCGTTTCTTCGTAGCGTGTTGATGTTGTAGACCTCGTGTAGCCGTGTTGTGATGTCGGCCATCTTCTTTCTCTTTTTCTTCTTCTTCGTCTTCGATTTTGTAGTGGTGGTTGCCATGGTGAAGGTGAATTGTGAGCAGCGTGGGCTACCAATACACTCAAATATTTACATATAAAATTGAAAAATGTGGTCTTTCTTCTAGATCGTTTCGAGTAGGTAAGATTCGCAAAATTGTTCTAGAAAGCTTAAGTTGATAACAATGCCACATGTGGGTTTGTCATTCCGCCGTCTTTGGCAAATAGCATGCACTCGCTACCCGACCACGCAACGCCGTCAGCCTCACTTCCGGTCAATGTCCCACATTGGTGGTGGTTTCCCCTCCGTGGAAAACAAAGCTCTCCCATCCGAGTCCCTTCTCGAATCATCGCAGTCACGGTGTCGTTCCTCAGCGTGGCGTAGCACGTCTTGTCCGTGCGCTTATCCTCCTGTCGCACAACAGGCGATCATGGAAGGGGGTGGGCGTCAGTATGACCAGTTCGTATATTGTGCTTTCTACTTTTCAATTTTTAATTGTAGGCAGACGACAACATCTACGCACCTCTGTATTGTCGATGGTGAACGTTCCTCCGTTGAGCGTGTCTCGCAGTTGCTTGCCCGTCACATCACCAAGGCGCCAGGCATCCGTCAAGCCCGGTGTCAGTGTGAGAGGCCCTCGTCCAGACGTTTTGCCGATGTGGCCAATGCGGGCCACACCTTTACCAGCGGCGTACTTCATCATCTCGCCCATTGGTGACATTGTTATCAACTTAAGCTTTCTAGAACAATTTGGCGAATCTTACCAACTCGAAACGATCTAGAAGAAAGACCACATTTTTCAATTTTATACGTAAACATTTGAGTGTATTGGTAGCCCACGCTGCTCACAATTCACCTTCACCATGGCAACCACCACTACAAATTCGAAGACGAAGAAGAAAAAAAAGAGAAAGAAGAAGGCCGACATCACAACACGGCTACACGAGGTCTACAACATCAACACGCTACGAAGAAACGACGACAAGCTTTCGCAACCGAAGTTTCAACAAACGACTTGCCTGGAAACAGTGGGATATTCCGAGGTTTAAAAAACCCTAAAAGCTGGACCCTTGAGGAGACAACTTAGTTGTTTCTATCTGTTTTTGTTCACTACAACTTAATAGTTCCGGTTTTCTTAAGTTGATATTAGTGATTGGTGATCGTACGGGTGCGTCGCCCTCCAGTACGAGCGGGATCTGCGCCTTCGCACATGCGATAGCGACCTTCTCCGAGAATTCTTTCCTCTCGGGACTATTGCTCCAGTAAGAACAGGGTCGTCTAGATGCATCCTCCTTGGGGGCAACGTCTGTGCGAAGGAAATAGGAAAACAGTCCGTTGCCCAAGCCCTCGTCCTTGCCATCTTCTCCGAACGACTCAGTGCCGTCCAACATGCTGTTTATCTCCAGTAAACGCATCAGTACTTTACGTGTCTCCTTGTCAAGATCACCATTGTCAACTTTAGGAAAACCAACTATAAAGTATTATCCGCAAGTGAAAATCCGGAAAAAATCCCTAAAACCACTCCTGACCGAGCAATTGGCCGAAACCACGCATACCGATATTAGTCGACCCTACGTCGTCGCGATCCATTTCAAACTCTGGTGTCAGGCGGTGAAGTCTACAGGACTCTTCCGGTGATCCGATCTTAAAGTTTTTGCAACTCCGGATTCTCCGTTCTTTGTCCTCGACCGTGTCCTCTCCACACCCTGGGCATTTCTTGGAAGTGTTGTACTCCTTCACCATCAACACCACGCCTCTACTGGCCATCTCTCTGATCAAAGCTTTCCTTGGTGCAGATGCCCTTCCTTTCTGCGCACGAAAAGACGCTTTTCCGAACAACATGACCCTGCAAGTGTCTTCGACGTGTCCCATGTACTTGTCCGCAATCTTGGCGAGTGTCTTCTGCGTAGCTCTGAAACGGTCAAACCTCATGAACTTCCTTCCTGTCTGCAAAGTCTCTAGGAATAACACCGGACCATTTGCACACCACCGTCTGCAGTACTTGATGAACGTTGCGAGGCATGAAGTTCTTTTCTTCTCGTTACCAAGACGATCGATGGCTACTCCGTACGGCTGGTCCTTGCGCCTGAACGTCTCGTACTCGTCTGAACGTGATGCAAGAGTGTCACGACGATAATCGTCCCCGAAAACACACGTCGAAGTTTTGAGGATGACGCCAGGGTCTTGCTTTGCCCAAGTGCTAGCCGTAGCCGAAGAAACGTTGATCACCTTGGCCTGGCCCGGGTCAGCGGACATGACGATGACGTCTTCCCTGATGCTTGTCGACTCCAAAAGGCTGGATATGTTGTACACCCCTCTTCCCTCTTTCAAAAGGCTTTCTAGCTGAGCGTCAGCCCGGGGCAGTTTGTTGTACCCCGCTTCGTTCAGCTCGCTGGAACCGGAAAAAGCTTTCCTTCCATGTTCAAGTGTCACAAGTAAAAGCTTGATCTGTACACCGTCCGTCAAGAAACTCTCGCCAATCATCCAGGGGCACTTGTCCGGACCACTTCCCTGCAGACTCGAGAGGTAGCCATGCTCGCTTGACGCGTACCTGGCGTTCTCCTTATTCACGAGACACTTGATATTTGCCTCTTTTGAAAAAGGTCGGAGGACGTCCTTGTACCACCAAGCATCGTTGGAGTGCAGGAGCCCCCGTAGCGCCAGTTCGTGTGCACGCATGAAAGAGGGCCTAGCTCTCGTAGGCAAAAGTATCGTTAGGAGCTCTCTTGTGAGACCACGGGTTGGAGTAAAACCGGCAGGAATGGTGTGACCTCAGTGACGAGAAAAAACGCCCTTAAAATACTTCAAGTGTTACGCAATCAACTTCGGGTACGGCATGTCCTGCTTAAACACGGGGTGCCATGCCGCGCTCTCCACCACTGCATGTCTACGTGCGGGTTGGTCATCCCCCCCCCGTCTTTGGCGAAAAGCATGCACTCGCTACCCGACCACAATCAAGTGCATGGTGCCGAAAAAAAATCCTGGATATCACATATCCTGCTTGTAAACAGGGTGCCAAGCCGAGCTCTCAACCAACCCTATCGTGACAAACACGTGCGCACACCTCGCTGGAAGGGCGTACGAGCAGCGCGAAGGAAAGTTCATCACAACAAACCGAATTCCCTTGGATTTCAACACCCTCGCGAACTCCGGAAGCGTTCGCGGCGGACCGCCGTACTGACTGGCGGACTCCTTCTTGGTATTGATTTTCAGAGTTTCAATCACCCTCGACATATCGTCCGCATGCACCACGATGGCCTGTTTTGCCGGCCTATTTTCTTCAACATAGTTGACTCTGCGAATGACTCCCGCTGCGGGCATGTGGATTATTCTCCCTGTTCCTCCCGGGACAGATTGCACGTCCACGTGTGGGTTTGTCATTCCGCCGTCTTTGGCAAATAGCATGCACTCGCTGCCCGACCACGCAACGCCGTCAGCTTCCTTTCCGGTCAATGTCCCATATTGGAGGTGGTTTCCCCTGCGTGGAAAACAAAGCTCTCCCATCCGAGTCCCTTCTCGAATCATCGCAGTCACGGTGTCGTTTTCCAGAGTGGCGTAGCACGTCTTGTCCGTGCGCTTATTTTCCTGTCGCACAACAGGAGACCACGGAAGGCGTCGGCGTCAGTATGACCAGTCCGGATATTGTGCAAGGATGTGAAGACGACAACATCTTCGCCAATACTAAATATAATAAATAAATAATATTATACCGCACCTCTGTATTGTCGATGGTGAACGTTCCTCCGTTGAGCGTGTCCCGCAGTTGCTTATCCGTCACAGCACCAGTGCGCCAGGCATCCGTCAAGCCCGGAGCCAGTTTGAGAGGCCCCCGTCCAGACGTTTTGCCTATGTAGCCAATGCGGGCCACGCCTTTACCAGCGGCGTACTGCATCATCTCACCCATTGGTGATTGTGCAGGTGCGTCGCCCTCCAGTACGAGGGGGATCTGTGCTTTCGTGCATGCGATAGCGACATTCTCTGAGAGTTCTTTCCTGGAACCGTTGCTCCAGAAAGGACAGGGTCGTCTAGATGTATCCTCCTTGGGGGCAGTGTCTTTGCGAAGGAGACAGGAAAACAGTCCGTTACCCAAGCCCTCGTCCTTGCCGTCTTCTCCGAACGACTCAATGCCGTCCAAAACGCTGTTTGTCTCCAGTAAACACATCAGTACTCTGCGTGTCCCCTTGTCAAGATGGAATATGAACGACTCGAATCGAGCCGCCAAGTCCTTTCTCGTACCATGCGTCACCGTCGTTGCAGCAGCAGTGGTAGTGGTAGTGGTAGCAGTAGAAGCAGGTGTAGCAGCAGCAGTAGTAGTAGCAGCGGTAGTAGCAGCGGTAGTAGCATCAACATCCGTCCCCGCAACCAACATGGCACCCGATGTGCCATCGAACCCTCCCTTCGTTCCCGTCCCGACATCATCGACTATCCCTGTCCAGGCGTCGGTGTACTCGTGTGCAGCAGCAGCAGCAGCAGCAGCAGGAGGAGCGGATGCAGCAGCAGCAGCAGCAGCAGCAGGAGCACCGGCAACACCAGCACCAGCAGGAGCAGTGGATGCAGCAGCAGCAGGAGCAGTGGATGCAGCACCAGCAGCAGATGCAGCACCAGCAGCAGAAGCGGCAGGAGCAGCAGAAGCAGCAGGAGCATCAGGAGCAGCAGCAGCAGCACCGGCACCAAAAGTACCGGCAACACCGGCAACAGAAGCACCAGTAGCATCAGCAGCACCAGCAGCACCAGCACCAGCAGCACCGGCAGCACCAGCACCAGAAGTACCGGCAGCACCGGCACCAGCAGCACCGGCACCAGCAGCACCGGCAGCACCGGCAGCACCAGCACCAGCAGCACCGGCAACACCGGCACCAGAAGTACCGGCAGCAGCAGCAGCAGCAGCAGCAGCAGCAGCAGCGGTGTCATCCGAAGGCGAAGTGGTTGCGGCGACGGGGGTGGATGCAGCAGGAGCGGTAGCATCGGCCTCGGGCCCCTTGATGTTGGCTTCAATCTTTCCGAACGACGGCAACGTACAGCCCGCTACCGTGAGGTACATGTGCCCGCGGACGTTCTCGCTCGGGCAATCGCCGTCGGTACCCATTCCGCGGTGCACGAGAATGGAGTAAAACACCGCTGCATATCCGATGGTGATGTGGTGGGCGTGGGGTGCATCTTGGCTGAAGTCGTTTTCCTTCCCCCTGTTGTGCGAACCTCTGACCACGTGAAGCACGGTGTTCTCCTCGAAAGCAATCACGGCCGAGAAGGGGTGTGGTTCCGGCCTCTTCCTGTTGTCCTTGTGAGACGGGTTCGTCTTGGCCAAAACCTCCTTGGCTCGCCCGTCCCGGTGCCACATTTGCACCCCCGTCCCCATCGCGTTGGCCAGTGCCACGTGCTTGTGGGTTACCACCCCGCCGGACGCGCCGTCCACGACAGCACACAGGACCGCGGCCAGCAGAGAGGCGATCTCCTCGAACGCGGCAACTGCCCCACCCCCCATGTATATCGCCTCTAGCGCGTACCGCGTCTGTCCCTTGATCTTTACCCTCTCCCTATGGGGTTTCTCACCCAGCACCAAGTCTTGCGCCGCACCACGCACAACGCCCGCCATGCTGAGAGCGTCCGCTTCCGACGTCCCGTACGGGATGTTCACGATACCGTCGACGTGGAGATCGTGCATGACCTCTTTGCCGAACGCCGTCTCCCGGAAATCTTGGCACGCAACCTCGATGGCGCCGCTTTGATTCTCTGCTGCTGCTGCATCGAGTGAAGCCATGAGATTCTGCACCGCATCCCTGGCGTCCTGCGCGGGGGTCGGCACAACTCCCGTGGATTTGCCGATCGGGCGGTCAGATGCAGCAGCAGTAGCAGCAGCAGCAGCAGCAGCAGCAGCAGCAGCGGCAGCGGTAGCGGTAGCGGCAGCGGTAGCGGTAGCAGCAGCGGCAGCTACGGGTGTAGGAGCAACCGTTGTAGCAGCAGTAGAAGCTGTTGTAGCAGGGGTAGCGGCATGTGTAGCAGGAGAGGTAGCAGTAGTAGAAGCTGTTGTAGCAGCGGCAGCGGTGGTGGTAGCGGTGGCAGCAGCGGCAGCAGCAGTAGCAGTAGAAGCTGTGGTTGTGGTAGCAGGAGTAGTGGCAGGGTTAGTGGCCAAGATAGCAGCATCCGCGGTAGCAGCATCCGCGGTAGCAGCAGCAATGTAGCTGATATTAGTTTTGTTTGTGTTGTACAGAGTTTCGATTGAAAAGACTGCAACGGTGTATGTGTGCACGTGGTCTATTTTGGCAATTCTCTGTGCGCAAAACTCACCGGCCTCGCCCGCTTCCTCTTGTAACCGTTTTTTCGCCTGTTTCGCCTGGCGCCTTTCCCAGGACCTTTTGGCGGATTTGTTCCGTTTCGCCTGTATACAAGGCACGACAGGGGGTGACGAGAGTGGTCATGGTTTACTGTTGTGCTGTGTGTTGGCCGTGATTGATTGGTGAACAGAGCCTTCCTAAGTGATGCTGTCTCCTTGACCAGCCTTGGAACCGCTGCGTGCCCTGTAAACTATTGTGTAGTATCGACGTAGCCACACCTCGGTGGGACGATGAGGATCGGTTTTCCACCGCTTTCGATCCATCTCGCAGAAACGCGGTCGTGGTAGTCGTGGTGGGTAAGTCTGCGGGAGCACGGTGGCAGTAGCAGACAAGCAGGACAACACCCCAACACCCCTTGACGCAAAGGATGCTCCGCGGAATCTCGCATTTGGCATTGGAGCATGTATGTAATAATATTCCATGCACGTAACCCCTCCCTGTCGTCACGCTTTTCCACAACACCGCATTCCGCTAGCACACGCTCGTCCTGCCTCACACGACAACAGGAGCGAGCGGTGGAGCACCGGGATCGGTTACCAGGGTGCTCGGGGGACTCTGTTCGAAAAGAAGGTGTTATTGCGGGCGTCTGTGTGTGAAAACGTGTGCACAGGTAGACGTGTGCGCGCCTGATGTGTGTGCTGTCCACCAAGAACCTGTGGCGCGAATTCTAGACTTTTGGTCACGCTCGTATAGGTCACAAAACTCGCCCGCGCGCTGCGTGAACGCCGGCAAATCGTTCCTGTGTGTGTGCTGGTGCTTCCCTGTGCGAAAAGTTTTATTTTAGACGCGGCTATCGTGTGTGCCGTTTTCTCCCCCATGTGTGCGCACGTGGCGTATTGTACGTTAAATAACACGGGGTGTAAAACTACACCCCACACCCCTCCCTTGCCAAAAAAACAAATTATGTGAGTTTTGCACGTACCCACTGGTCAAATAAAACAAAATGGTGGGTACGGGGGTGGTCTCCCGGCCCGCCTGAAGTAAGTTACTTGAAATTAGAGACCCCCCTGCCGCGCGTTCCACGTCTAGGCCCGTATCTCAGCCCCAAAATATCCGTTGACCATGAAAAAATTATACAGCAGTGTGCCTGACCTAGCGGAACAACATACTCTAATTTTACGTTGATCCGGCAGGATCCTGATTTTTAAAGCTCGAAGCAAGCTGCAGTGTTCGGCCTTGAAAATTTTCACAATTGTGCCCCTCACTCATGCGCATGTGCACAAGAAATCAGAAATGAAATCGAATTATATGGCCCAACCTTTCCGCCCGCAAGGCGTGACTCAATCAAGAGCCACACAACGGAACGACGTGCGCAGGGCGTGTGTTGTGTGGAAGCGACATTGTGGGAAACGTGTTTAGTGTGTGTGCTAGGTGAGAGCGATGTGGCAGGTAGCGTGGATGAATTTCAAACGCGTGCCAGTATCAAAAGTATGTTGTTTGCTTCGCCTTTACGAGCTGAGCGAAATGCCGCCCTACGTTCGATTGCTGCTGCTGTAGCGTTCTGACCGAAGAGTGTTGTTTGGTTCGCTTTTCTGAGCTGAGCGAAATGCCGCCCTACGTTCGATTGCTGCTGCTGTAGAGTTCTGACCGAAGGGTGTTGTTTGGTTCGCTTTTCTGAGCTGAGCGAAATGCCGCCCTACGTTCGATTGCTGCTGCTGTAGCGTTCTGACCGAAGAGTGTTGTTTGGTTCGCTTTTCTGAGCTGAGCGAAATGCCGCCCTACGTTCGATTGCTGCTGCTGTAGCGTTCTGACCGGAGGGTGTTGTTTGGTTCGCTTTTCTGAGCTGAGCGAAATGCCGCCCTACGTTCGATTGCTGCTGCTGTAGAGTTCTGACCGAAGGGTGTTGTTTGATTCGCTTTTCTGAGCTGAGCGAAATGCCGCCCTACGTTCGATTGCTGCTGCTGTAGAGTTCTGACCGAAGGGTGTTGTTTGATTCGCTTTTCTGAGCTGAGCGAAATGCCGCCCTACGTTCGATTGCTGCTGCTGTAGAGTTCTGACCGAAGGGTGTTGTTTGGTTCGCTTTTCTGAGCTGAGCGAAATGCCGCCCTACGTTCGATTGCTGCTGCTGTAGCGTTCTGACCGAAGGGTGTTGTTTGGTTTGCTTTTCTGAGCTGAGCGAAATGCAGCGAAATGCCGCCCTACGTTCGATTGCTGCTGCTGTAGAGTTCTGACCGAAGGGTGTTGTTTGGTTCGCTTTTCTGAGCTGAGCGAAATGCCGCCCTACGTTCGATTGCTGCTGCTGTAGAGTTCTGACCGAAGGGTGTTGTTTGGTTCGCTTTTCTGAGCTGAGCGAAATGCCGCCCTACGTTCGATTGCTGCTGCTGTAGCGTTCTGACCGAAGGGTGTCGCGTGGTTGTGTGTGTAATACTCTGGTGTTTGACAGAGGCTACAACTCCAAGAACTTGCTGAGAAGCGTTCATGACTCGCATGCGTTCGGGGTTTGGCGACTCAAGATAAATGCGTTCAAAGGCACTAGGCCTTTCTTCAACTCGTGTCGCACGGAAGCAACATGCCTTATTCTTGGTGTCAGGGCGCGTGTCTTGAAGTATTTTGTGTCTGTGTACAGCAGTATCTAAAAGCTTTGGGGGCCACGCCCTCGGCAGGCAATCTTCATATTCTTGACGAAATACAGCAGGCACAGCAGTGCCTATATACACAGAAGGCAACCCATCTGTTGCAGTGTCGTCAACTTAAGCATGTTGGAAACTTAAAATGTTTTTCATTATAAACCAAAAAAATGACTAAACCGATGTCTCCTGAAATATACGATGCTTTTAAAAAGTGCGACGGACAGTGGATGCAGAGACGACGAAAGCTAGATACATCTTCCCTTTTCTATACGCTCACTAAGTGTTGTATTCAAGAGAGAGGTGTCGCTCACATACTGAGGATGGAAAACGAACAGTACTCGTCTCAGGCGATACATTCGGCCAGAAAGAAGCTTCCACCAGGAGCTTTCAAGGAAGTAAACCGGTTCTTGCAACGAGGACCACACGAACCACGTGTATTCGCTGTAGATGGTTCGAAAGTGCACGTGCACCCTTCGTTCATCGGGGCTGGATATATGACCCGGACGAACAATAAACCGGTCCCGCGTCCCGCGAAAAGACCTCTTGTCATGCTTTCTTCGATGGTGGACGTAAAAACAAAAGCGTGTGTGGACTTTGAGCTCACGAAACACTTCAACGAAAGAAAGGCAGCCACTGAGATGCTCCGAGGTGTACGCAAAGGGGATACTCTGGTGTTTGACAGAGGCTACTACTCCAAGAACTTGCTGAGGAGCGTTCATGACTCTCATGCATTTGGCGTTTGGCGGCTCAAGATAGACGCTTTCAAAGGCACCAGGTCTTTCTTTAACTCGTGTCGCACGGAGGCCGCGTGCTTGATTCTCGGTATCGAGGCGCGTCTTTTGAAATATTTTATCGACGGTAAAACGTACGTTTGCCTCACGAACGACCCGTCGCTATCTCGAAGGGATATCAAGACTATGTACGCTTCGAGGTGGCGGGTAGAAGAGTCGTTTAAACGATTGAAATCAAACCTCAGGCTCGAAAAAGCTCACGCAAGAACACCGGATCTTTACATCCAGGAGGTGGAGGCCAGGGTGTTGTTAGACACGATCACTCTGAGAATGCAAGGCAGTACGAAAGAATCGTCATATCTCTATACCCTTGACACGCATGTCACATACATCCTCCGTAACGTGAAAAGAGTCTCCGGTCCCTCGAGATACAAATGTCCAGGCGTAGCAGATCTGAAGGCGAAAGTGCCGTTTGGTCGGATGCACTGCAGACCACCAGCGAAGATCCTGATTTTTAAAGCATGAAACAAGCTGTACACACCTGGACTCTTGTGTCAAAGGTCACGGGTTCGAATCCCGGTATGTGTTTATCATTGTGAAAAAAAACCTGCTCTCTGAGCGTCACCTCAGTCAATGGCTTGAGACAAAAACACAGCCTTCTCGATGATAGTTGTGAATGTTCTCGTGTGTCTCGCTGAGAAAGTCAGACGGACGAGAACGAAGCAAACTCCCTCGCGGAGAGTTACATGTGTTAAGACACAGTTAACGAATTTTCTACCTACCATTTTCTTAAGTTGACGGTAATGACTCCGTGTCTCCTCCAGACACATTGCGTGCGAGCTTCGCCGCCATCGTTTTGTCTCGGTTTGCTCGCGCGTCGATCGAGTCAAGGTTGTCCTCGTACATCTCCCGAAACTGCGGAGCACAGTCTCTTCCGGGCACGGCGGAGAAAGTCCTCTGGACCTCGCCCGCTCTTCCTCCGTACAAGCTGGCGATTGTTTCCTGAACTTTTGGTACACACTCGTCACCATAAAGTTGACATCCCGGCGTTTGGTCACAATCACTTTTCTGTTTTGTCTTGCAGTCCGGGACGTTCAGCGTGCTGTACGCAGGCGGGTCTGTGTTAAGGTTATTCAAATCGACACACACGGGTCAACATAAAAAACGCAGATTACGGGGGAATCCATAACCGAGACAAGTAGCTCTCGTTTATGCTGAACACGAATCTCTGTAATTCTTTCCGTCGCGCTTCCGTGTCACAATCATAAACTACAACAGCGTCCAGCACACCACCAAGATGTCGGATTTATCCGGGTGTAACCTACACAGTGCTTCTGAATACGGGGACGTGTGGAAGGTGCGAACGCTGGTGAAGTCGGCTGACGGAAGGCTTGCTTTGAATAGCGTTCAGGATGCAGGGAGAACCCCTCTACAGCTTGCATCCCGCGAAGGCCACGTGCTTGTCGTGGAGGAACTGGTGGCTGCTGGTGCCGATGTCAACTTCCGTAGCCCCAACGACGGTCGCCATGCCATACATCTTGCTGCCGGCAAGGGGCACAACACGGTGGTGAACATCCTGTTGGAGGCGGGGGCGGAAGAGGATGCCGGCAGAGGATTGTCCTCGACATGGACAGTTGGGGCCAATCTGAAAACCCCGCTGGTGGAAGCAATCGAGAATGGTCACTTTCCCGTTGTGCAAACACTGCTCTCCAAAGGCGCCGATGCAACACTTGATGTTGGATGTAGTATGAGAGACCTCGGAGACATGTCATTGCGCCCCATTGACTTTGCTGCACTGCGAGGAGACAATGATATCATGACTGCCCTTTTGAGCGACATTGACGGAGACTGTTTCCTCGAATTCACCATCATACTGGCGTGCCGCAGAGGTCACTTTGCCGTGGTGAAGACTCTTCTAGACAATGGTTGTGACGTCAAAACCAGCCAATTCGATTTTGACCAGCCACTCATCTGTGCTGCGGGCGGTGGACATGATGCAATCGTGACTCTACTACTCGAGAACGAAGCGGACCCGAATGAAGTCAGGATGGATGGCGAAACGCCGCTGTCATCGGCCATGCGCTTTGGTCATGTTCGCATCATAAAGGCTCTGTTAAACGCTGGTGCCGAGCGCGAGTACGATTATAGCGCTACGAAGACTAAGGCGGTGATGGAGGCCATTCTCGACAGCGGCGCAGAGCCAGACGAAGAAGAGCTGGGATATTTGCTCTCCGTCGGCGTGTGCAAAACAAGCACGCTCGAGAACATGTACGACGCTCGTCTCATGCTCCTGCAACGTGGAGCACCGGTCAACTTTTGTTCGTATGGCGGACAAACGCCTCTCCACCACATAATGAACCGTGGGAGCTGCGTACCTTCTGTCGTGGATCTTCTTCTCCGCTGGGGGGCGGACGAGACCATGAAGGATGAGAGGGGCAAAACTCCCGCCGATTACCTCGGCCGCATCCGGAATCTCGATCCAGCTGTGGCTGAGCGCGTCCGCCACCTCCTGGTGAACGCTCCCAAGGACAGAGCATGGCGTCGCCGGGGATGGCTCGTCATGCTTCGTGCGCACACGCTGGCGGCGGGGGAACCTGTGGACATCCCCGAGCCGAAAAAAAGAGGGGGTGGGGGTGGAGTCTGCCCACTCAAATTTGTGTTATCGCTGAATGAGGATGCAGTGTTCCGTGAGGTTGTGGCTTTCCTGTGAGAATTTACTGAGGACATGTAGCCGGGTGGTTCTTGTTCCTGCCGCCGCTGCCCTTGCTGGCGTTGATCACACACCACTGTCGACGCAGGGCGCGGTGCCGCCAGCGCCGTAGCCGCTGCCTCGCAAAGAAAATAGTTTTGTATTACGGAGGAACATGGTTAATAAGACCTCGGTCCTTTCACCAAGTCCCCGCAAGTGTAATAGACTTCCCTTTTTGAATGGAAAGCCTGGCCTTTCAAGCTATGCAGCTAAGCCATTGCCCGAGGGCAATTGTTTTTGTACCAAGAGAGTACATGGAATCTGGACGCCCGCAATTATCAGTGGTAACTGTTGCACACGCCCGACACCAGTCGGGTTCTTTTTATAATAGAAATGAATGTGTTGCAGTGGTCAGAGTCGAAAACTCCGGGAGCACTTTTTATTCGCGTCTGAATCCACAAACAGCGAGTATCGAACGTCTGACCTTTCGGCCCGAACGTCCAATCGTGAAACCACTGAGCCATAACGGACTTGCTCCAACTGCGATGCTGAACTGCGGCATCTCAAGCCATCCTTTACTTTGGTCTTATTAACAATGCGTCTCTGTAATAGTGTTTTGGATGCTATAGTTGTCTTCCAGGCTCAGTACCTAACGTTGAAATCGGGCATAATATTTCTTTTGGTTAGGGTTAGGGTTCAATGGTACACATGTCGGTACTTCTCGAGATGGCTGTATTTTTGTCCTGGGAAATAGGCAACGTTCATCTGGAAATAGAAAACATCCGTGTTGATTTTTAAAACATGAGTAACGGCGTTGACCATATCATCCGTGAAAGCTTTCAAGGGCAATCGCCCGAACGCTTCGCGCCACGTGCTTGAATCCGATGCGCTATTCAGTTTGTCACCAATGAGAGCTCTGGTTTCGTGGCTGACTCGATCCAAAATGGCGTTTATCTCCGGTCGAGTGACATATCGCATCGTGGTTGTATAACAATCGGCCAGTTTGTCGACGTCGCCGTTGTGCTCCGCTGTAACACGAGGGAAGTGTCTTGCATACCATGTTTTCCCTGTAGTAAGCAGGCTATAGTTCCTGAGAGAAACTCCCTCTATTTCCGAAGCATCTATAAATGGAAACTCTTCCACTCCAAAAAGTTCATTTATGAGTTGGAGCCCGGTAATCACAAGGTCTATCGTCCCTGTTTCGCCTCGGGGTAACGGTTTCCCGAGACCGCAGAGTGAGTTGTGTTGTACTGTGTCTAACTCCGCGGTCGGGTCCCTGTTTTTCCACGCCGTTACGGTCACATCAAAACATCGCGTAGTCGTGATTTTCGCCATGTCGTCGGGAGCCAGTCTGAACGGGGTGGCGATGTTTTTAAACGAAAAAATTACCGAGTCGTCACGAGTGTTCGTGATGGCCAGAGCAAGCAAGTAGAAACCACTCTTCCCTTTTGCTATGTACACGCCGGTCAATTCTCGTAACTTCTTTTTTACGGAGGCCAGATTAACTTCACCAAGTTCAAAATCGAAATCACTCCCGGTTTGACTCGGAGACGCTGCCATGTCTTTTACGCTACTGGTATCTACTGGCATGGCGTATATTTTATTTGTGACACAGAGCGGTATGGTGAATGTCCACTCCAAAGCAATGCTGATCCACACCATAGCGCGACTGCTTGGAGCAACCGCTGTGACCGCACCACCTGACCGCGAGATTGACCATGCCGCTCTTCCTATGCTCACCACTGAACTCCCACTTGTTGCTTCCATCCACACCAAAGCGCGACTGCTTGTGCAAAGAAAAGCGGCATGGTGAATGTCAATGCCAAGAATTGTGGTGGCCGCAGCGGTTGCTTCAAGCAGTCGCGCTATGGTGTGGATGGAGGCAACAAGTGGGAGTTCTGCTTTGATCACAAAAAGGTCTCCTGTTGACGCCGTCGACCTGGTTCTTGCTTGTACAAGCCCTCAAAGGGTGCCCGCGAGACCATGTTCACACTGCTCCCTCACACACTATTCATGCATGACTTCTCGAATGGCTTGCTCGATGATGTCTTCATCCCTTGAAAAAAAGCAATTTTCCATCACGGGTCTTCCGTTGATGAGCGTTTGCCTCTTGACAAAAGCATTCCAGTTGCCGGGAAGGGCGTACTTTTTGATGTACAGTTGTCGCATCAACTTTCCAACCTTCCCGCACAAGTTTTGTGGAACCCTTATGCCAATTTTGGAGGACACGACCACGATGCCTGTCTCCTTACCCCTCTGCGCCGAGGCAAGCTCATGTGTTGAGGTGTTGGAGTCCTGCAGGAGCGGGGTGGCGACGGCCACCGCATCATCTTCAACCGTATTCTGGCGGCTGAGGATTGTTACGCTGTCGCGCAACTCGATCAGGGTGCGCCCGTCGAGACGAACGCCGATGTCTTGTATGGCTCGGTAGCTGTGCACGAGGTCGTCGACCCTCTTCCGCTTGAGGGCCTGGTCGCCAGCCTTGAGCTGCTGATCAATCATTCGCTTGGCGACCTGCGCGCGGTCGGTCTCAGAGAGGTACTTGAAGCCGGCTGGCATTCCATCGAAGGTTTCAACGGCCTCCTCTCGTCCATGTAGGAGGAATTCTTGCGTCTCGCGCCCTTGTTCGGTGCTCTGCAGGGTGGCGTGGCGGGCCTCGATCTCGGACACGAGGCTCAGATCGCCACCGAGTAGGCGGCACACCTTCTCGGACGACTGGCGACGGAATGAGTGTGCTTTCTTGCCGGGGAGTAGCCACACAATTTCGATTAGGGTTTTGGCGTCGGCGACCGGCGTCTCGTTGCCTTTGCCATTCAGCTTTGACCGGGTGCAGCGAGAACCCAGTTCGGGGTGGGCTTGAAGAAGCCGTCCGAAGGCAGTGTTTGCGTTGCTCGAGTCGCATCGAAGGACCATTCGGATTGTGTCCATGACGCTCCCCTTTTTTGTCTGTTTGTCCGCGCGAATAGTGGCGCCGTCCATGCTTTCGATGAGGTCCATGTTGTATGTATATATGCTCTTGTAACATTTTGTTTGGTGTTGAACAAACGCGCTGCATAGCTTGAACGGCCAGTTCTTGGTCCTGATAACTGCAGTCCTCCGTAATAGGTGTATTGTGCCGCGGCCAAGGATAGCTTACCCGGCGCAAGAGTGTTGTTTGCACGCCGCTGAGACCAACAATAGCTTCAATAGAGATATGAAAGTCTGATCGTCTTGTGCACACACGGCATTCGCGTAAAAATTGAAGTTCACACTCTGAATGTTTTTCATGTGTACCGGTGATGTAAGCGCACGAGCGAGTGCATTCAGGAATGTTGTAACGCGTTTTCGCACGACTTGAGGTGCTTCATCCATGCCGGAAACAATTTCTTTATAACGTGTCACGACGTTTTTGTTGTATGCAGGTACATCTCTGATGTTTTCGGAGGATGGTAGCAATGGAACTAGGTTTTGAAGGACGTCAAGGTTGTATCCACATCCAAAACCCGCGTCACGAGGCATCGAGACGAACATGAACTTTCCCATAGTTTCTTTGGCAGAGTTTTCACGTGTCAGCATATTCCTTTTTCTAAGATTTGACACGATTTCCACGGGATTCGGGTTTGGTATCCTGAACTCCGCCTGTAAGTGTGCCGAGTACAACTCTTCCCATGCCGAACACGCCCCAATTGTCCAGCCGTCGGCGCGTTCAGAATCAATTTTATTTGCAGCCGCTACGAAGGAGTGATCACTGCACCCTGCAAGCCTGTATTGAGTTTGTGGCCCAATCAGGGGCATCGTTAGCGACGGGTGAATGATACATACACGGTCGTTGACGGCCCTAAATCTCATCCACTCGAAGAGAGACATAACGTGCGAACTAGGAAGACTCAGCATTTCTTCTTGGTGCACCGTGTATTCACCAGGGTTTGATGACCCCGCGGTATATTTTGCTTCCCAGAGGCGAAGAGCGGCTGTTCCGTCGAATATGTCATGTGGGGAATTTTTTATGATTTCAAGTTTATCAAAGAAGCGGCGGCAGTAAACATACCGTAGAGGTTTTTGTCCAGGGCGTACTGCACGGACAGGCACGTCGACATGACGGTCGGCGAAAGAGCTTTTGTGAAACTTTGCAACAGCTCGTTCGCAGCACTGTCGCTTTTTTCACGATACTTCGACTTCTCGACAATTTGATCATTCTTGTAGACAGTTTCTGCCACGAAAAAGCTCAGTGTGGTACCGGCCAAAAACACAAGAACTAAGAGGAATTTGTTCTTGATCTTGGCGAACGGGGGTTTTGTAACGCGCCAGTACAGTACTTTCATGATTCATTAAGTATAACAAATAAAAAAAGGGTTGCAGTCCTTATCCGTTTTTGGTCAACGGAACCTGTGCAAACGGGGCAGGCAGTGATTTGAAGCGAGCCTGTACCCCTCGTTTCGCGCTCGGCGAAGTCGAACAAACAAGATGTGGACAAAGCATGCAACGGCCCCGTTTGGAATAAATGGTGTGCTCTGTGCAAGGGACAAGAAGGGTGGCATGGCGAATGTCAATACCAGGCCATGTGGCCGCAGCGGTGTATTCAAGAAGACACCCGGGTGAAGATTCCGGCTTTTTAGTAGCTGGTGAAGTTTTTCGAGGTACATTTGTGTGGTATTTGGAAGTAATGTCTGGTCATATTTGGCACGACCCTACTTTTCGACAGATTTCCCTTCGTCACCACGTGAAAGCCGAAAATTTGGACCGAAATAGTCGGTTTTTTGGCGTTGTCAGGCTAGTTTAGCCCGATTCGATCTTGTTGATTCCTTTGATGTGCACTTTTACAGGGTGTCCAAGCGATAAACAAGACAAAATATTCCTTTTTTTGGAGAAAAAACTTGAGCCCGATCTCGCAGGCAAGGAAGAAAGAAGATTTAAGGCAACGATTATTTTTGGGGGATGCTTCTAAGATGGAAATAAGACACAAAAAAATCCGTTACCATCATGTCAACCCGCGAGCATGTTATGTCGGTGAGCCACCCGTGGCTGAAAGCGTGCATGGTCACCGAAGTGGCGGCAGTGAATCTCCGTTTTCTCAACTCGCGAATCACACTCCGGTTTTCTTAAGTTGATATTAGTGAGGACACCGACCTTCGCTATCAGTTCGAGACCTAGCGTTCGCCTGTAGAATTTGGCATTTTCGAGCGTTGTGCGGGCACCTGCCCTCGATACTTGTGTAGCCGGTAGTTCGTATCAGCGGGCTTTTGGTGTTGGGGGGTAGCCTGTCGCAGCAACAGGTGGTGCTGGTGAGGGGGCAATGACACCCGTATATTAAAAATCCACCGAGAGATTTGCTGTGCACAAACAGAGGGTCAGCGCATCCCCTGGGCCTTGCTGGCGGAAAGCAGAGAGATTTGGGCGCGGAAAATGGGGAGAGACCTTTCTCCGCTCTCTTCGTGGCCTTGGTCTTGCCACTTTTCGTTTTCTTTTTGCTGGCAGGCATCTTGTCTGAATGAAGAAACACAAAATAAATAAATATCTTGTAAGTACGCAAACGCTTTGCTGCTCTGAATAGGTATACATTGATTCGCTCAAAGTGGCCACAAAATTGAATCGTGTGTCATACATGAAAGCATCACTAGCGACGCCGCTTGTCAAGACGTCCGATGTCGAGCGCGCCACTCACACCGACCCTGCCCGTCGTCAGACCATCAATATGGGGAGACAGCGAAAGCGGACCAAACTGACTAAACCAACGCAGTTCCAGAGGAAACAGCGTCAGGCAGAGAGGAAGCGTCAGGCAGAAAGGGAAAGGTCTTCCGGTGCGAGTCCTGATGGATCATGTGTTCTCGGACACGGTGCGGGCAGCGTTCCGCTTGTTGACTCAGGTGTGTAGGACTGAATAATGAGGCTCTGCTCTGGTAGGCGAACTAGCCAGAAGTGTGACACCATCTTTTTTCGAGGTTGAAAAATAAGGCTCTGGTAGGCAAATTAGCCATGAGTGCAACATAGTTTTTCGAGACCTAACCTTCAGCATGCACATCCTTCATCGACAGACGCTATCGCGGAGGCTGCTACTACCGAACAAGTTTCTGCCGAAGAAGCGGGAAAAGCTTTGCGTGCTGAAGCGGCTCAACGCCAAGAAGCTCAGCGTGTGGCCGCTGCCAACGAGGCTAGACGCGTTGCTGCTACCAAGGAGGCCGAAGAAGCCGCTTTGCGTGCTGCAGCCAAAGAAGCCGAAGACGAAGCTCGTCGTGTTTCTGTCGCCAAGGAGGCAAGCCGTGTTGCGGTCATAACGAGAGCCCGGTGTGTTGCCAAGGAAGCTGAGGGTGTTGCCGCTGCAGAAGAAGCCCAGCGTGTTGCTGCCGAAGAAGCCCAGCGTGTTGCTGCCGAAGAAGCCCAGCGTGTTGCTGCTATCGAGGAGGCCGAAGAAGCCGCTTTGCGTGCTGCAGCCAAAGAAGCCGAAGACAAAGCTCGTCGTATTTCTGTCGCCAAGGAGGCAAGCCGTGTTGCGGCTTTGAGGAGAGCCCGGTGTGTTGCGAAGGAAGCTGAGCGTGCTGCTGCTATCGAACAAGCCTCGCGTGTTGCAAAGGAAGCTGAGCGTGCTGCTGCTGTCGAACAAGCCCGGCGTGTTGCTGTTTCCGTCGCCCGTGCTACCGCTGGCGCTGCTGCTCGGGTAGCTGACCGTGATGCTGCTGCTGCCGATAGAGCTGAACAATGGGCTGCTGATGCTATCGCCCAGGCAAAAATCTCTGCAGAAAGAGCTCAACGAGCTGCAGAAGCAGTAGATGCTGGCTTCGTTGGATACACTGGGTCAACTCGTGCTGCTCGCGCCGAACATCGTGCCGATCATGCTGTTCGTGTCGCTACTTCCGTTCGCCGCGCCGCAAGAGCCAGATACGTCCATCAGAAAAAACGGCGCGCCGTTCGTGCCGCTGAATTGGCTCGCACAGCTCGTGATCTTTCCGCTTCTGCCGCCATCAAAGCTGCTTCTGCTGCTCCCGTGCTTGATGCAAAACCCCTTCGAGAGACGACCATGGACGAGGCCAAGCGGACGCGTTATGGTAAGAACGCGAGCACAAGCAAATGTGTGTGTTCATGTTTGTTCATCTTTTCAGTCTACCCAACCGTTTTGCAATCCTTGTTTTTACTTATGCAAATTATCGAACGTACCCTCACCCTCGATGCAGACTACTACCGCCTTCTGGGGGTGCTCGTCGACTGCGACTCGTCGGAAATCCAGAGGGCTTATCGTCGCCTGATGTTGGTGCATCATCCGGATAAGGGTGGTGATGTAAGCATCAGTAAAATCCTGAACCACGCCCATGATGTACTGCAAGACACCATCTGTCGCGCTCGGTACGATGAGCAGGGATTGGACTATCGGTCGGTGTAGGCGTCGGTTTAGGGTTATTGTGTTGATCGCGCGGACACCTTTTGTTGGTATCCGTGGAGACGGGGGTTTCGTAGTATTGACTGAGGCACAGCAAGCGCCCTGTGTGCATTTATTTACTTGTCTGCTTCCCGTCAAGGGTCGGAAGGGATTCGTTGCTCTTTGGGACGTGTGCATTTACCCCCACTGCTGCCCGCCAAGGGTCGGAAGGGGATTCGTTGCTCTTTGGGACGTGTGCAGTTACCCCCACTGCTGCCCGCCAAGGGTCGGAAGGGGATTCGTTGCTCTTTGGGACGTGTGCATTTACCCCCACTGCTGCCCGCCAAGGGTCGGAAGGGGATTCGTTGCTCTTTGGGACGTGTGCATTTACCCCCACTGCTGCCCGCCAAGGGTCGGAAGGGGATTCGTTGCTCTTTGGGACGTGTGCAGTTACCCCCACTGCTGCCCGCCAAGGGTCGGAAGGGGATTTAGCTGCCCGCCAAGGGTCGGAAGGGGATTCTGTTTGGAGGGGGGGGGGATTCTGCTGCCCGCCAAGGGTCGGAAGGGGATTCGTTGCTCTTTGGGACGTGTGCAGTTACCCCCACTGCTGCCCGCCAAGGGTCGGAAGGGGATTCTGCTGCCCGCCAAGGGTCGGAAGGGGAGTCGTTGCTCTTTGGGACGTGTGCATTTACCCCCACTGCTGCCCGCCAAGGGTCGGAAGGGGATTCTGCTGCCCGCCAAGGGTCGGAAGGGGATTCTGCTGCACGACGAGGGTGCTGCACGACGAGGGTGAGAGGCTTTGAAATTGATCGCGACAACGTAGGGCGAACTTATATCGGTATGCGTGGTTTCGGCCAATTGCTCGGTCAGGTGTGGTTTTAGGAATTTTGTCCGGATTTTCACTTGCGGATGATACTTTTTGGTTTATAATGGTGAAAAGGCGCCTCCCCCCACCTGGGTTTTTCCTGAGCTCTAGATTTGATATGGTTGTACGGATCCTATTCGAAACCGGATATTTTGTTGGGTGATGATAACAACATGGCAAACCTGACCAACGCGCAATGAAGCTCATGGGTGAGATGATCGTAGAGGCCCTTCAAGAAATTGATACGTACAACAATGTTGACGTTCATCATGGTATCAACCACGTCACTAATATCAACTTAAGAAAACCGGAACTATTAAGTTGTAGTGAACAAAAACAGATAGAAACAACTAAGTTGTCTCCTCAAGGGTCCAGCTTTTAGGGTTTTTTAAACCTCGGAATATCCCACTGTTTCCAGGCAAGTCGTTTGTTGAAACTTCGGTTGCGAAAGCTCGTCGTCGTTTCTTCGTAGCGTGTTGATGTTGTAGACCTCGTGTAGCCGTGTTGTGATGTCGGCCATCTTCTTTCTCTTTTTCTTCTTCTTCGTCTTCGAATTTGTAGTGGTGGTTGCCGTGGTGAAGGTGAATTGTGAGCAGCGTGGGCTACCAATACACTCAAATATTTACATATAAAATTGAAAAATGTGGTCTTTCTTCTAGATCGTTTCGAGTAGGTAAGATTCGCAAAATTGTTCTAGAAAGCTTAAGTTGATAACAATGAACCACGTGGGATCGCACATGACCCATCTCTGGAATTGGATGATATCAATGACAGATCACACGGAGACAATGTCTCTACCTCTGCTCCATGATAACTCAGTAAACACCGTGGAGATGGTAGACAAGAGGATACAACTGAGGGACAGAGCAAGACAATGTTTGCTGGATTTTCCACCTCTGCCGGGCCCTCCGCAGTTCACTATATCAGAAACCGCAAGAAGAGCTAGACTCCGAGACAGACAGACGCAATACCTGCAGACACACCCCGTGATACACGTCGGGCATGTCGTCGCCCCCGACACGGTCGCTGAGCGGCGCGAGTCGATCAGAGACGCCGAGGTGCAGCTACTGAGGTTGATGTTTCCGCCAACGATTATGTGCAACGTTGTTCTGCGTACGGGAAAGTTGTGCTCCAGAAGGGCATGTGTCGGGCAGCCCCTCTGTTGGCAACACAAATTCCTTACCAGGAATCACAGGCGAACGGGCGCCGGTAAGATGAGGTGTGTCGCGCCGCAACACCCCTGCTAACTACTTTTCCTCCTGTATGTGTGATACGGATGAAAGTCTAAGAACGACGGTGTAGACACAAACTTTAAAATATTGTTATAACATACCATGTACCATGTCGATCGAAAATTGCTTTAGCAGGGGCGACGGAGCCGAGTGTACTCGCGACGAGCTGTGCATACTCCAACCGAGCACAAAACCTGGTGGTGGGAACATTTGCGTACCGGCAACCTCCCCACCTGTACTCAGCGAACCAGCCGACATTTCTGACCCCGAAATCAAGCTTTTGAAGATAATGATTTCATCTCTTTCGAACATCGACTTGGGCGACCGTCTCGACAACGAGCTTAAACAAATGTATGCACCATTGGTGTATCACGTGAACACAAAAATCCGGTCCGAGGTGGCTAGTGCGTCCGAAAACATCCCCTGGGGAACTTTGGCTGACCGACTGGCGAATATGATACTCCGTGAGCTAGAGCACACAACGTGCCCGATATGTCTAACCGAGCTTAATGACAGAGAAGATCGCAGTTCCGTGATGTATCCGAGCTGCTGCGGAGGGCGTCAAGTGTTGCACCAGAAGTGTTTCAGAGAAGCAGTCACAGCTTCCGGCAAGTGTCCTTCATGTAGGGCCACGATAACGATGGAGAAACTTAGAGCGGAGAAGAGAACAGCCGAGCACCTCGAAAGAGCACTTCTTCCCTTTCCTTCAAGAGCAATGCAATTTTCACTGGCCGTTTTCAGAGATCGAAAGCAGCGACTTGTGGAGCAGCTCAACCTCATGTGGGAGCGGGCGCAACCAATGCCGAATCTTTCGCGAACGAATGAGATTCAGAGGCGCAGGTTGAGATTAACCAGAATGCAGCGGCGTACCATTGCTTGGGGGGTCGATAACGGACTCGATGACGATGGAAGTTACCCCCAAACATTGGAACGTATGGACGCAGACATAGCTCGGATGGTGTACGAAATCTTGGTGAGTAGAAGAAGCCTCGGGATGGCGACAGTCGGACCGAATGGATCGATCGAGCTGAAAAACGGTACGGTTTATCTTATATTTTTGGTCATGGGGATCGTAGGGGGTTACCTCATCCACGCCACCGGAACAGATTAGATTTCGTGCATCATTACACCACCGGTGCCCAGAAATTCCATTGTTATCAACTTAAGCTTTCTAGAACAATTTGGCGAATCTTACCAACTCGAAACGATCTAGAAGAAAGACCACATTTTTCAATTTTATACGTAAATATTTGAGTGTATTGGTAGCCCACGCTGCTCACAATTCACCTTCACCATGGCAACCACCACTACAAATTTGAAGACGAAGAAGAAAAAAAAGAGAAAGAAGAAGGCCGACATCACAACACGGCTACACGAGGTCTACAACATCAACACGCTACGAAGAAACGACGACAAGCTTTCGCAACCGAAGTTTCAACAAACGACTTGCCTGGAAACAGTGGGATATTCCGAGGTTTAAAAAACCCTAAAAGCTGGACCCTTGAGGAGACAACTTAGTTGTTTCTATCTGTTTTTGTTCACTACAACTTATTAGTTCCGGTTTTCTTAAGTTGATATTAGTGAGAAATTCCGGTAAATCAAGACGTTGTTGACATCGAGAACGAAAAACTGCGTTGAACATAGGCTTGAATTTGAGACGTAGGGGGGGGGGGGTTGATCAAGCTGCAAAACGGTACGGTTTATCCGCAATGGAGGCGGATACGACCGACGGTCCGTCTCATGTCAAAAGGGCCCGCGTAGAAAACGAATGAAAAAGACGTCATCGACGGGGCGCGTCGAAACATGTGGCCCCGAATGGCGTAGCCTGGTACAGGTTAGCGTTGGTCACGTACCACGTGTGGTGCTGCCGAACTTGGTGTAATATACAAATTTTGATTTTTTAATATTGGTGCAATGTATCACAAAATGGATCCGCTAACAGCAAGACTCATGTCCCGCAGCGGTCTCAGCAACACCGGGCGTCTTCCTGCGCACAGCACACCCATGGTCAAGGCCGGTATCGGGCTCGATCCTTCCAAACCACTGCTTCCCCCTGTGGACAACTTGCGCATGATTTACTTGAAGAAACCACTCACGGATGCTGAAAACGATTTGCACCAAGCACGGATAAAACTGAGAGACTTGGAGGAAGGTCATGCGGCGATAAAAAAGAATCCCGTGGCTTCTGTGGACATTGAAGCATTGAAGAAAAGCCTTTTTGAGGCAATGAGGAAGTTACAGAACCATGAAGATGAATATTTTGCAACCCGATACGTTGGTCACAACAAGCCGGTGCTCCACGAGTGGAACAATGGTTTTAAACAGACGGAATTTACCGACTTCCTCGACACTATAATTCCTGGCATAAACCATGAGAAATCGGCGTGGATGAAATCTCACCCTCACCAATCCTTACAATCTGCCTTAACACAAATTGAAAACATGGTCGAAACACTCAAAACCATGAACGGCCGGTGGTACAATGCACCGGGTAATCGCAAAGCCAGTGCGAATAAAGACGATCTCAGACAAGATCATGACGACATCCTCCGCGGTGCGAGAACCATAACCACAGATCTTGAAGTTGCAAAAGGACATTTAAGACTACGCGATCAAGAAGTCGTAGAGTTCGTTTCATCAATGCGCACACTGTTGATCGAATTCTCCGAAATGATCCAAAGTGGTAAGTGGGATTATTTGCGAGTGGCGCGGAGATTGATGAAAGTATAAGTCGTCAACTTATTTCAATAATGCGCGATGCACGGAATACCAAGTCTGTTCAGCCTGTCGTTGTTGCACTTGATCCAGTCACATTTCCCTCGCAAGTTTGGCTTTCGGGTTGGCACGCACTTGGAAAAAAATCCAAGAGCGTTTGAGGTGTCTTCTCCGAAGGACTGTCCTCCAGGCCGCATACGATGCGGATGGCTTCTTGAACGATGTCGGCATCGCGTTGCCAGTACGTGTTTTCGCGGAAGGGCTTTCCCCGGTATTAGATCATCACGGTGTCGATATCGATGAGTGTGGCCATGCAGGGCTGACGGCTTACCCGGGGGTCACCTCATCCACGCCGCGGGAACAGATTAGATTTCGTGCATCATTACACTGCCGAAGTGCAATGATAGCCCTTTCAGACCGCCCCTCTGTTTCGGGCTGGTCCGATGTGCCGCCACCGGTGCCCTCGATAACCGCGACATTGCGCCCCCCCTGTAAGACCTGATTGATCATGCAATGGTGGCGGCCGGGGAGAAAGTGTACGACGTGCGAGACCAGTTGACCCTTTCGCGAGAGCAAGCGAGGCAAAGTGTAGCTTAGCATACATCCGAGTTATTGCCCCCGGTTGTGCATGACTTCTCGAATGGCTTGCTCGATGGATTGAAGGTTCATGTCAATCCTTCCTTCATCAGCGCATCGACAGGTGCCGCCTCACCCCTTCCTGAATTTGCGCCTCGGTACGCCACATTCGGCAGCTCCGGCACCTTGAGCACGAGTGCTTGGTGCAGTCGTGGCAGTTGCATCCAAATTCGGCAATGCATGCATGCTCGACCTACTGCTCGCAAACAAACGCCTCACCGGGGCCATCGACAGCAGCAGTAAACCGCCTTCTAACATTTCTGATCCCGTCCGCGAACTCATCTCGATCGAGGTTGTTGAAATTCCCGATCGACTCCAATTCCTTCTTGCTTACTTTCAAGATTCCGTGCTCTTCCTGTGCGATGCTGATTTTACCCCTCATCGACGCATAGGCCCTCTTCTCTCCAATTGACAAGTGCTTCCACCAGAATGGCTCGGACCCGTGCTCAGATCGGTATGCACGACTTAGCCTCTCGGGTTTATCGGTAACCCGATTGTCGACACCCCACCCCTCCTCCCATTGCCCCCGCTGGTTATCAACACGAGCCCTGTTGCTACGGAGCTCAACAGGGTCTTCGACAACCTCTTCGAATGTAACCTTTACCGCGAAGGAATCACATGTTGACTTCGCCTTCTCCAAGTACTGGTCGGTATTCTTGCATCCGATTTGTGCGAAAAGGTGTAAACGCTTGTCCAGGTGGGGGTAGTGTCGTTGGTACGAGAGCACTTGCCCAAGCCCGTGCTTCCACAGCGTGTAATGTTTCACCTCGATCACCTCGGTATCGCTGAGTACATCGATAAACCCTACGGGTGTTTCTTGCTCTGTTTTTCCTCCGACAATCAACGCGAGTGCATCCCTTACGGATTTTTCCCTTACTCTACCTGAAACGTATTTTTCTGTGTGATCGATCGGTTCGATTAAAGCCCGCTGAATCACCTCTCCTCCTTGGACAGACATCCATGCCAAGTTGTTCCGCTCGATATTTCGGAGCAACTTTAGATCTCCCCCCATTACACGGTACATCATCTCTGCAGCTTTCCAGTGGAATCTCCTAGATAAGGCACTTGGTAGCATCCAAATAATTTCGATTAGAGTTTTGAAGTCCGTCACTGGCGTTTCATGCCCTCGCCCGTTGATTTTGATTTTCGTAATACGCGAGCCGACCGATATAATGCGATTATCCCTTTCAAGGGTGCGTGTGAGCATGTGCGCAGCATTAGCGGTAGAAACATTGGGGCAAATCACGCGTATAGTGTCAATGATTGCCGCTGTACACGTGTCCACATCGATGCGTACGGAGCCATGTATGCTGACAGACCGGAGAGCTTTCTGCATGACCAGGATTTGCTCGACTTGTTCGGCACACGCGAGCTTCTGTGTCTCGTGCCTATTGGTTTGGCCCGAAGAGCGTACGCGCTCGACTCGCTCGCGCAGAGCCTTCTTGAACGTCTGCGCTGACCCCGATCGCCAAGCGCGCCACCGTGGACCTCTCATTTTCTCAAGAATGTCGTAACATAACCCGAGTGAGGCAACAGTCATCACTCGGCCATTGATCACACGTGTTGATAATTTTGGGCCATCGGTCCCCTCGAGAACGTGGTGCACAGATTTCAGTATGCCGTTTTCGTTCAGATCTGGCATTATACGCTTGATCATGCTCTTCACGGCCACGTCACCCGTGGTAGCATCGATGGCAATGTCGTTCATCATCGCATTCCTTAAAAATATAAGACATTTTATTCTGGCAATTTTGTACGCGCTTTTTGTTGTTTTTTCTTACTGCTTTCTTGTAATTTAGCATGGCGGCACCCGGGTCTATGAACAACACGCTGGCGAAAAAGCTCAAGTGGGCGCGAACCGATCTCGGATACTCTCCTCTCCACATCGCTTCGGAGGACGGGCGAACGGAGGACGTGGTGAACCTGTTGGTGTCGAGCGAGGGAAAGGGCACGGATGATTTCCAGGGTGGGGGGAAAACAGCGCTGATGCTTGCAGCCCGCGAAGGCCACGCTCATGTCGCCCGCGAGCTGCTGAACCATGGCGCCGACATCAACAAAAAAAGCGTCAAGTGTGAAAAGACTGCTCTCCATTTTGCCGCCGGATGTGGCCAAGACGAAGTTGCCGTTCTTCTCGTGAGGAGGGGAGCGGACGTCGAGACTTGGGACAGCACAAGTGAGAGCGCGCTGCTACTGTCAGCCAAAGGCGGTCACCTGCGTGTCGTCAACACTCTGGTTCTCAGAGGCGCCAGTGTGTGTTGTGACACTGTCGGACTCCTACGTTGTGGCGTAGAGGAAGGATTCCATGAGGCGTTCAACAATGTCTTGGACGGGAACCTACAAGACGGCCTGCCTGATGGGTATGAGAGTCGTGGACACTTTCTACAAACCGCCTTGCTCAAGGCAGCAGAAAGCGGCAATCTTCCTGTTGTCAAGGCCTTGTCGACCAAGGGTGTCGATCTCGACGGCACGGCAGAATACCACCCGAGTCATTCTGACATTATTCCTGGCCAGGCGACTGCTCTACACGCTGCTGCATTCGGAGGACACAACGATGTAGTTAACTTTCTTCTGGAGAACAGCGTTCGTATCGACGCAGTGGACGGAAATATGATGACACCGCTGATATGTTCCGTGTCGGAAAACCACCTTTGTGTGTCGGCTACCCTTCTCGAAGCCGGTGCCGCCGCATCAGCAGAAGACCAGACGGGAACGTCAAGCCTTTCATACGCCGCCGCCTCGTCATCGTCGGTGGATATGGCTCTACTTCTCCTCCGCTACGGGGCAGACGTCAACACTCGCTGTTATTTATTCGGCTCTTCCGTCCTGCACAATGCTTGTACAAATCGTGACAACACTGAAGCTTTGGTGGATCTTCTTCTGCGGTGGGGCGCGGATGAAACTGTAGTGGACTCCTCTGGAAGAACTCCTATGAATCATTTGACTGAGGACAGGTTTACCAGGCACAGCGCAGAAACAAAGGACAAAGTGCGCAAGCTTTTGGTCAACGCCCCCGCCGACAGGACGTGGCGCCGCCGGGGCTGGCTGGTTATGCTATGTGAGCGTGAGCGTCGCAAGACAGAGAAAAAAGGTTGCAAGGTGGCGAGGACGGAGGAAGGCATCGTTTTGGGAGGCATGGCGGCGTGGCTACTTGCAGTGACGGATGAGGGAGTGTTGCGCACGGTTGTGGGCTTTCTGTAAAGCGAGTCCGAGCGTATTAAGCGTTATTTTAGGCTGTCTCTTGTAACGCATCGATCGAAGAGCACTCCTCCTCTGCCAACCGGCACCAATGTATAATAGCTCTTTGCTTTGACCCCAGCATCGACGAAAAGCCACCCTTGGCCCCGAAGCGTCGCTTAGCCTACGTCGAACAAGAGAATCCGTTCGAACAGTACCACAAATTGATTTTGAGCGCCTCAAAAAGCAGGTGCGAAGACAGCCCCGTCAGGAAGAGACTGAGATACATTACCGGACGGTGATCACCACCTTTCATCGGCAAAAGTTTGGATGCGAGTAGGCCGCATGGATACCCCGCAAGGATCATGACCACGCCAACAACGACGGCCTCGATAACCAAACGAATCATGTTTCTTGACATCACACAACATTATTTCACCCCGTCAAGGTTGACATCCAAAAGTGACAGTTGGCGGCGGCGTGTAAGCAAACTTTGCTAACATTTTAGCATAATCTACCTCCCCGTAGGCCGGCTCTACATACGCCCTGTCCACTTTATTGAAAGTCAGAAGCGACAAGGCACACCCGTTGGTGATCGCCTCGAGAGGCGTTCTTTTGTCAACGGGGTACGCCAATACACCCTCCGTGAAAATGTACACACTGGTATCACCAGGTTCCAACGCCACGTCGACTGTCCTCGGCAATCCTCCCGCCTCGAGGCAAGTTTTTCGTCGGTGACAAGGAAGGCAGAGCAAGTTCATATTTTCTGGAACAGTTTTGCCTCCACGGCAGACGCCAATAATATGATCCGCGTCGCAGTCGGCGTACGGGTATATCCGTATGCGATCGCCACAAGAGTTGCAGCGCGATCGCTGGCGCTCAAGTATTGCCCACTTTTGTGGTCGCGTGAGGTGTTTTCGCGCCACAGGTCTGAGGTTCAAAGACGGGCCGATGTAGGCCACCGGTTTGGAACCGGTGCCGCTGAAGACGGGTAGAAACAAGTGTTTCATGGTTGTAAACAGAACAAGTTTTTTTTCTTGGCTGCTTTTCACGCACCTACTCTTCTCCCGATCTACTTCCTTTGCCCTTCCCGCATGCTAAATCATGCTACATGCTACCATGTCTAGCACACGGGCCCTCGCAACAATTACCGCATCTTGTGAACACACATAGCTTGGCGGCTAAGCTACCGCAGCGACAGTGTCGAAACATGTTAACAAACTTGTCTTCCCGGCTCATCCGTATCCTCGCGGAACTCTCACGTGCTCTGCTTCGCCTTGCCACCAACTCCTTTTCGACATACGCTTTGGTAGCGTTCATCCATGTCAAACCGGGTTCGTTCATGACTCGGGATTCAATCACTTTTAGTCCGGTCCTGGGGATGTCATATTTCGACAAATATCGCGAAGCCGAGTAGAGCTCTACATCTACGATGTCGTTCCTGGCATAATCTACCCCGTAGTTTATCAACTCCGGCTCGTCGGACCAGGGTAACCCCCATCTGGAAAACGACTCGTCTCTATCCCTGATCAGCATCGCTCTTTTCGCCGAGCTCCCGAGGAAGTGAGGCGCCAATATACACGAGAGTCGCCTGATTGTCATCCTGTGCAAGTATTTGTAGAACCAACAATCCTTGGACTCGTCCAGCTTGGCGACGACCCTCTCGAATGGAGTGTTCATGCGATCCGCGAGTTTCTCGCACAGGCCTAGTAGCTCGGGCGTCATGGTTTTAACGGGAAGACCGTTCCGACTCTCCTCGAACGTAGCATTGATCCTCAAAAGGGCCAAGCGCTCTGTTTGGTTGAGAAATCCAAGAACCCTGTGGCCCTCCACCGTCGCTATTCTGTCCAAGAGGTGTCGTTCCTGGTAGATGCACAACAGAGCATCGGGTACGGTTGTGTCGAGCTTCTTGTTGGAAGTCGCCCAGTTGAAAACTTTGACAGAGGTAGGGATGTCCACACCAGCGCATCGGTTCCACAAGGCCCTTCTTTTCGCGAGAAGTTTGGTCCCAATCTTGGGCCTCTTGTTCCTGGTGCTACAGAAGTCCCCGGAAATCAATCCAGGCGTCGGCACGAGCCCGTCCAGTCTCGCCAGTCTGCTGTTGAAGCAGTCGAGTCTCGCTTTTTTTGCCTGGTTTTCTTTGGCATCATTGCTCTTCTTTTCTCTCTCCGCGGTTGCCTGGACCACACCTTTCAACAGAAGTACTTCTTCATACACGTACTTTCGAGGACCGCTCCTGTAAAAAAAATTAGTCTTGTCGAAACAGTTGATGTGCTTCAAGTCCTCACCACGCAACCCCCTCGCCAGGGCCTGGTTCTTGGTTACGAGCTCATCAGAGTAAACACATTCCTTACAAATCAGTGTGAGTCGAACCCTGAGATGAGAATCAAATGAGTTGATGTTTGCACCACATTTGCATATCCGTACCATTTTCGGTCATGTGATGGTTAAGTACTGAACACCAGGGTTGAAAAGATTGTGAAAAAGTCATGGGTAAATGTTTTCGTGTTTCTGGAAAATATTGATAGGCCGCTTCGACGAAGGCTCTGTCAACGCGCTTCGCACGAAAGGATAGACCGATTTCACGTAGATACTGTTCGTGTGAGGGAGGCCATGGTATCAAGAATGTGAAAGACTGTGCTCGAATTGAACTCGTAGCCAAGGTCAGACATCCATGTGTAGCAAGTCATGACGTTCGCGCAGCGCTTGCGCGTGATTTCAATCTCTCGCTCCTCGATCTCAATCCTCTTCCTTTTCAAGGACTGCTCGATCACTTTTTTGGCGACCTGCTGCCGATCGTCATCACACAAATACTTCGCCGCGGGTGGCATGTCGTCGACGCCGACGCTGTCTTCCTCCGACGCGGCGTTCGCGCTAAGGCGCGCTTCTCTCACGGCGATGTGACGCGCCTCCGCTTCCTCGACGAGTCTCGTGTTGCCGCCCAACGCTCTGACCACTTCAAGCGAGATGTCGCGTTGGACGTCGTCCGCAACAGCGCCGGGCAACAGCCAAACAACATCGACGAGCTTGTCGACGGGTGCCACAAGCGCGAGCCTTCCCCTCTTGTTGACTCGCACGCTTGGAAAGTCGTGATGCAACTTGCCGACGGCGCTATCGGCCGCCTCCGCATCACATTTCAGAAGCAATCTTGCGACGTCCGTGACGGACGCCCTGTTGGATGCATGGTCGACGCGTATGGTCATGATGAACTTATTTCAAGTTGCAATATTTTTTAAGTCAGTGACTGAACGAGATGCCGAATGGCGCGCTCAAGCATGTGCTCGTCACGCCGACCCGTGACTTCGCGGTAGTGGTTTCAAACTGCAGACCCGAAACGCACCACCACAGTCCCCACACCCTGTCACAACACACCTTCCCCTCAACAGCACAATTTCGATCGATGGACGAACTTGGCGTATTATCCGCTGCCGTGCCAGCCCCTACCGTCCGCCCATCTGCCGGAGAAGACCTGTATGTCGCGCGTCAACGATCGATGTTTCACAAGGACGCCATCATAGGGATGACTTACAATCTGGGCGGCGCCGTCGCCATCGATGACGATGGCCAAGTGTTTCGGGCTCCCGACGACAAGATTGAGCTTGCTCTCGATAAAGCAGCGAGGCTTGGTGTGGTCTCGCATGTTGCGGTCGAAGATTGGCTGTCGCTGCACATGGCACAGCCGAGATTCGTTCACGCAGTGGCACAAAAAGTGATAGACGCGGAACGCCTTTCAACAGAGTTTTTGGGAACTGACATAGAAACTGCGTGCAACATGCTGGAGGGTATCGTGTGCGAGTTCGACGAGTATGAGAGTGTCTTGACGGAAAACTCCATTCTTCGCGAGGATAGAAAGATGCAGTCGGACTGGAAAGCGCACAGAGTGCAAAGCCTCCGGTTGGAGCAAAGGAAGGCGCAAATGTTGCTCGAACATCGCAGTGAGGACATGTATCAGAAGCAAAGGAACAAACTACGGCTACTGCAGATTGTACGACAAGAGAACGTGCGACAAGAACGGCTTCATCGCGAGATATGCGCAGAGCGCGCGGTCAAGATGGAGGCTCTCGAGAGAGAGTGTGCACAGCAGGAGGAGGTTGGCAGACGCATCTGCCCGAATCTGCACGGTGGAGACAAAGGTCGTGTAGAGCAGTACACGAACTTTCTACAGACACTCATTAAGCAACTCAGGTGGAAACGTCACTCCGGACACAGCAGTGTGGCGTCGTAGCCGAAGCAAACAGCTATGGCATAGTGGTGCCGCCGGTTGGCAGAGGAGAGGGACTCTTTGGCAAACTCCTATTTTGCAATTTTCACGTTTTTTTATGTCAATGAAGAAGTACATAAATGTCGTCTCCTTTATCAGCCACGCCACCGGGCACACCTCCCAGCCAGCGCCGGCGTCAACCGCCACCTGTGCGACGTAGCAGCAATCGTATCCGAAGGCAGCAGATCTACGATTGTTTCGGGGACAACGGCGCTGAGGAATTGTCTCCCGTACAGGCGCTTGGGAAGTTGAGTGCCGACGCGATGTTGACGACAGCTCGCGTTGGACTTGTGGCAGAAGACACGTCGATGGCGCAGGCAAGACCACATCTATCCGAGGTTAATAAGAGGGGTCTCGTGACGACGGATTCGCAAATGGGAGCGAAAAAGCAGATAACTCATCATGCTGACGGTGGAGTTCTTAATCCTCCGGTAACACATTGGCAACGATCGTACATCAGCGGCATCTTGGCGAAAGACCTCGGGCGAAAGTTTCAGCAGAAGATGCGGTTGGTTGATGGCGTAGACTTCTTCATCGGTCTGCACGGCCCTTCCCCCCACCCTTCTCATTGTTATCAACTTAAGCTTTCTAGAACAATTTGGCGAATCTTACCAACTCGAAACGATCTAGAAGAAAGACCACATTTTTCAATTTTATATGTAAATATTTGAGTGTATTGGTAGCCCACGCTGCTCACAATTCACCTTCACCATGGCAACCACCACTACAAAATCGAAGACGAAGAAGAAGAAAAAGAGAAAGAAGATGGCCGACATCACAACACGGCTACACGAGGTCTACAACATCAACACGCTACGAAGAAACGACGACGAGCTTTCGCAACCGAAGTTTCAACAAACGACTTGCCTGGAAACAGTGGGATATTCCGAGGTTTAAAAAACCCTAAAAGCTGGACCCTTGAGGAGACAACTTAGTTGTTTCTATCTGTTTTTGTTCACTACAACTTGATAGTTCCGGTTTTCTTAAGTTGATATTAGTGACCCTTCTATGATACATTCCATTAATGTAACAATGTACCAACAGGGCGATGATGAACCCGATTTTTTTACAAACTCGCCGATGACAACTCACTCCCTGGCATACTCTGTTGGAAACCTTTTACCCGAGGTTAAGCATGTAATGCAGAGCGACACCTGTACAAGAATGGTGGAAGATGATGCTCTGTGTGTTGAAATCGTGGACTTGGTGTGGGGGAGGCCGTTTTGGTTGTTTGAGAAAGTGAAGGAAGTTCTTGACGAGGTGATTGCCGAACAAACCTGAAATTCGAGAAAAAAATATATGCGTCTATCAGTGATATCATGAACTTTTACGAAAAGACACTCGATGCATACAAAACAGTTTCTGGAAAGACGGATGACCAAGTACTTCAGTTAATACACGACATGTGTGCGCTTTCTACAGACTACAGCCTCGAGGGGAGGTCAGTTTTGGGAAAGGTTGTCAGGGTCATTGACGGAGACTCTTGCAAGGTTTCCATTGCCGTAGATGGTCACGCATGGACATTTCCAGTGCGCATATTCGATATCGACTCCCCGGAAGTCCGCACGAGCAACGAAAAGGAAAAAGCTCTCGGGTTGAAGGCAAAGGCCCGTGTCGAAGAGTTGGTGCTGGGCAAGATCGTCGCACTGAAACTGGGAAAATTTGACAAGTTCGGAAGGCTCCTCGGAAGTATTGAAACAAGTGATGGAGTCAATGTAGGAGATGACCTAATATCCAGAGGATTGGCCGTCAAGTATGGGGGGAAGAGGCACGCTTGGTTTTGTTGATGATATCGGAAGAGCTGTGCCAACCACGTGTTGAAATTTTATGTAGGCGTAAATTAAAATGAACCCCGACACGATCTCACACATCATTTCCTTTTGCGGTAACGCATATCTACACATCGCAACCGTCAGCAAAACCTGGCGGCAAGCTTATGGCGGAAACAGGCAGACTTCTTTGTGCGAAGCCGTCGCCAGCGTGTCAAGGGTTGGCAGCGTCCTTCCAACCCTCAAAAGCAACAGGTCTTTAAACGACGCCGCTTTCTACCACGCATCCAAAATCGGCAATACACGCGTGCTCGACCTACTTCTCGCAAACAAACGCCCGACAGCACTCTACACATGCACCGCCGGGGCCGTCGCCGGTGAAAACTTGAGAGCGCTCGCATGGGCAGTTGCCAACGGCTTCCCACTCGAGCGATTCGTTTACCACTCGGCAGAGTTAAATGGAAATTCGGAAATGATGGCGTGGGCCGTGAACAACGGGTGTCCGCGGGACCATGCGCTTACCAACAAATAAAAAAGGTCGGCTCATGGCTTTTGCCTGTGGCGTTTACATTTTTCGGAAAACAGTTATCCCATCCGCAAGAGGGTTTGCTTCCGTGTCTCCTTCACCAGGACTTACGGAGAATATGGGAACCAATTCCGCACCCGAAGGGTCTTGGCAAATGTATTCAGGGTGTATTCTCGCAATATGGTTTATCTCGTCGTAATCTCGTGGCACAACGAGAAGCCCCCCCTGTTTCAACAACCTGCACATCGCGCGGTAATCATCGGCCGGTGGCGCACTTTCATTACCGGGGCAGGCAATTTCGCAGTGTAGCTCAACCATGACGTCAAATGCTGGCGCGGTGTTTGGATTTCTCAAGTCCTCCATCTCCGCCAACACGATGTCTGCATGATCGACGTCCCAAGTGGTCCAGTTAAAGGTAGCGGCGTCGCTCGTATCGTACACCTCATTCAAGAAGTCTGTGATGGCGCTTTTGACCTCTCCGGTAGGTGTATCGTTTAGGGCTGTCTGGTAGGTATTTTTTTGGCATAAAAGACAGACGTTCAGCTCTTCCCACTTTCCTCCTCCATCGCCCTTGATCGATTCAATCTCCGAACGTGTTTTTTTAAACGATCTGGTCAGCGACGGCGAGTTGCCCATCTTTGCAGTCTACACACACCCAACATTTTATTTCTGTCTACACTCTCATAAGCCCCAGTTGTAATGACGCGGGCGTCTCCTGGCCAGCAGTTCGTCCGACGTTACTCTGGCGAAATCGTCGAGCTGCAGAATCAGCTGTTCTTGCGTTTTCATTTTCTTCGTCAGCTCTTCGACATTCTTTGTCGATTGGCCCATCTTCTCCTGCAGCTGCTTCATCTCGCGCTGCAAAACGAGGACCTTGTCCTCCAAGTCATACACCTTAGAATCCGTGATGCCCATTGCTAGAGTTTGTACTCACACAGCGCTCTGCCTCATCGGCCACTGTTTCCGGTTAATATTTGTCTAAGCGTGGGAAAGGTTCCGTTCGCACCGAAAGCGGGGGGAGCGGGTAGCGTTCGTCGGAGCAGTGAGACGATGGCGCAGACAAACTGCACGACAGCGAAGAGCTTGAACCGGAGAACCGCGAGCCGCACGCCGTGTCGATGTTGGTGTTCCGGACGCCGCGAGCCGCGAACGGACTGATGACGTCGGGGAATAGGGTCGGGTCAAGCACGAGCTTGTTTCTGGCGTTCAATGCGGGTGAGTAGTAAGCTGTACCTGCCGTACTTGTTTCACTACCGTCGTCCAGGCTGCTGCGCGTGCTGTCGCCTGACCAGGGCCCGGGGCTCGGGATCGATGCTGCATTGGGGGTCGAAAACGAGTGTGAAAAAAACGAGTTTGAGTATGAGTTTGAGTTTGATAGCGACGCACGCGATGGAAATGGTGATCGTCGTCCGCAATGACAGCAGGTGTGGTAGACACGCGCATCCTTGTCGCCGTCGTTGTCATCATCGCCAATGACGCCGGTCGACGATGGGAAACGAACGGCAGGCAACGTCCGCGAACTCCGCGAGCCACCGCAGCCCATGTTTTAATGTTACCCCACGCGATAATAACTGTAAATATTTTGTTGGGGTACAGTACTTACTAACCAATGACGGTTTCACAAAATTACGAGAACGATCTTGCAATGGCCGTAGCCATAGCCATGAAAAAGAGCGGCATCACCTTCGCCCCTAGCCCAATATCCGCAGAAAAGGACACAAAGAAAAACAGTATCAAGGAAGCGGAGGCTAAAAAGAAAAAGATAGCGAGGCAGATGCTGCGACTCCAGGAGGATCTTGTTTCCTCGCAAAAACGGGTTGGTGTTGGTGGGGTGGTCGGTCGCAGCGGACGTCCACGAGCCAAGCGGGTACGGTACGACCCTAGCGCCGAAAAAAAGCGAGTTCGTCCGTCAAAACCTGCTCCGAAAATGCTAAACCCGACCCGGTCGACGGTTGACGACCGCGTAGATACGGCAAGAACACGCGCACTGGGTCGAAAACAGGAGACCGAAAAAAGAAACCAGTGCAATGTGATCGAGTTCATGAAGCGGGTTGCTGACCCGACGAAAAACAAGGAAAAACAGTATGCAAACACGAAAGGGTTGTTGATCGCGCACGGCATGGGATCCGGTAAGACCCTCACGTCCCTTTGGGTCGCAAAGGAGTACATTGCCAAAAACAGGGTGAAGTTTGTCAACATCCTCGCTCCAAATGTAGCGGTTGGCGAGTTCATTGACTCATTTGAGAGAGCTGGCATCACCCCCCAGATTGCGGGGAAAATCAGGGTGTTGACGCACGACGAGTTTGCTCTGAACAAGAAGGCGCGCGAGTTTAGCAAATCTCTTGTGATTGTAGACGAAGCCCACATGTTTACCGGCATCAAGTACGACGCTCTCGCGAAAGCTGATGTGTCGTACTTGATGTTGCTTAGTGGAACCCCTGCGCCCAACGCGCCGTCTGAAATTGTTCCTCTCATCAACCTGCTCTACAGGAAAAAAAAGGACAATTGGACAAAGCAAAAATGGGACAAGAGCACTACCACGTCAAGCGAGAAAAAAAAGTTTTTGAGGGATAAGGTGTCCATGTACAACATCGGCCCCAAGTACAATTACCTGAGGAAACGTGGGACGGAGTTTCACAGTGCAAACAAGTTCCCTGGATACAAAGTTTCTATGAGAAACGTTAAGCTCTCGCCGTCGCAGAACGCCGCATATGTGAAGCTCAATAAGACGGTAAAGAAGGAATCACCGGGACAGAGAGAAAAGCACCCGTTCTACGCTAGAGAACGAAAAATTGTCAACACTCATCCCAAAAGGCAAAAGGGACGTGTGACTCCAAAGGTTGCCAAGGTTGCAAGTGACGTTGTGAGGGATATCAAGAAATCCCACAGTCGAAAGCAGTCGAAGCACGACCCGGACCGTTTAAGCCGGGGAAGGCTCTTGCTGTACGCGTATCACAAAGACACGATCGCTGACTTGGAGGGAGAGATAAGACGTCTGTGCGACGAGAAGAACATTGTTTCTCCTCAAATTTCCACGTACAACGGCGATACTTCAGCGGGGGAGAGAATGCGTATCAAGCAAGCCTTCAACAATGGGGAGATGGACCTGCTTATCATTAGCAAAGCGGGAAGCGTCGGCCTAGATCTCCAGTGCACGTCAAAAGTTTTCATGTTTGACCTTTGGTGGAACATCCCTCAGATGAACCAGGTCATCGGGCGCGCGATCAGGTTCAAAAGTCACCACGAACCATGTAAACACAAACACGTGGACGTGTATGTCTACCAGTCCGTGTTCGTGACGAAACAGGACAAGGGCGTGAAAGTGTTTGACGCACAGGTCCTTCTTGACGCAGTGAAGAAGTGGACAAAAGTATCCCATATGATTGAAAACGTTATGAAGCCAGCGTCGATAAAAAACGCTGCGAGTTGCGACAAATAGAAATACCTTTCAACAGTACCAGAATGCTTACGTGAAGAAACTGCGCACATTGAGAACGCTATCGCTACTGTATATGCATATCACAAATATCCAAACTCTTCTGTATCATTACCGTCAACTTAAGAAGTTGGTAGGTAGAAAATTCGCTAAATGTGTCTAAACACACCTACTTGCCCTCGCTAGACTTACGACAAAGGAACGATGGTCTCTTCAATCCCAGGAGCTGAAACACGCCACAAACTCCTATGTTGGCCGAACCATTCGTATCTCTGTCGATAAACTTCACGGAGCAAGATTGGCCCTCGTCCATCTGGCTTGAACAGCGAAATACCCGAGAACCATCCACTTGCTTGAGTGGAACGCCGCAACTACAGCAGCATTTTGACGTTCGAAACTCGTCCACCAATACCACCGGACAAAGGACACCCAGCGCTCGAATCAGCGCCTTCCTAGGACAAGCTCCTCTCGCACCATGGCCAAACTGACCGTTGCCGAAGAAAACAACCCTCTTCTTATCTCGAATCTTCTTCAACAACTCCTTTCTCCTCTCTGGTGACAACGGTTCGGCCGAAGACCGTTGCTCCTTCCTGACCTCTTGCTTGTAAGTGTTTCCGAAAGCAATGTCCCTAGCCATACCGTCAACGGTGCGTTGTCTCGCACGAAGTCTGGCAAACTTCTGGAGTCTACGCTCTTCTGAAAGCAGTTCCACTACTCTAACACGTAGCGTGCAGTAGATTACGGAAGAGTACGCAACAGATGAACCAGGCTGTTTTAGCGACACGGAGTCGAAGGCTTGAACCGCTTGACCATATTCCACGTGATCTAGTCTCCTCCCGACTTCTGCCTTGGCGCTGAAGCGGGTAAGCGACTGGTGCTTGTATTCTCGAGAAGAAATGGACGACTGTGATCCCTTGAACTCAGAAGCTTCGAATGTCTTCGGAGACGTGATGTTCGCTCTCACCGTCGCGTAGACGGAGACTTGCCCGGGGTCAAGACCTACAACCTCAATGTGGTTGTCGGGGGAAGAAAGACGGGACTTCTCTGTACCGTAGAGAGGGAAGGCCTCCTTGAAAACGCCTTTGGAGCTTTTGGATACTCGAAGCTTGTCCTGGATAGATGCGTAGCCCTTCTTCACGAGCTCCTTCACACCCTTCGGCAGGGGATTGGTTTTGGCAAGAGTAGCCAGGCAAACCTTGACCTGTAGGCCGTCCGTAGATATCGAATTGACGATCCAGGGTGTTTCACAGCTCGGGTCATCTCTCTTCGCCGAGTAAAGGACTTCGTCGGTGAACCACGGGTCCTTGTTGCATACACCGATTCCCTTTCGGTAGCGGTTGTTCAGGCGAAGGACTTTCCGCGTCCTTTGCGTCTGATTCTTCTCGGTGCTCGGGCGTCTGTTCACGATCCTCTCCGAATGAAAGTCAAAGATGCCCGTCCACCAGAGCCTTTCAGCTTTCCCAGAACACTTCACACCAGTGGTCTTCAAAGTGACCTGGTTTTCCGACACACCGGGGAAATCAAGAGACTTGGCGAGGGTGCCGATGCTCTGGCTGTCGTACCTCACGAACGCCCTTGTGAGAGAGAAGTGTGGCATCAGTGAGAAGGCTTTCGGTGGATCCTCCGTTCCCGGCTCCCTCATGCTCTTCCACATGTCCTTCCTCGTGTTTCGAACGTCGCGCACGAGATTCGACGCGTCCTTCTTGCTCATCTTGATCCCCTCGTCGAACCATGGAGGTACAGGTATTTCTTGCAGAAGATGTCGCTGTTTCAAGAACCCCTCTTTCGTCTTGGATGACTTGATGGACTGCTGCCTCTCGTTGATTTCGGACCAGATCTCTCCTCTCCTCTTTCGAAGGTGAAAATCTACCTTACGACACCCGGCCTCGATCCGTAAGACATCGTTCAGCCTGGCTTTCACGTTGTACAGGAAATCTTCGCGCCCAGTCAACTCTTCTTCTGTCTTCGGGTGTTCGGGGGGGTCCTTGGGTGGAGGTCTCTTCACACGCAAAGGTTCAAAGAGGCCCCTGTACTCCGACAACAGGTGCTCCATGGCTTCTCCCCACTCAGGACGAAGCAGCTCCTTTTCACTTCCTCTTTTCTGGTCCACGAACTTGCGTATAATTGGCAAAGCTCTTTCAGGAGTCTTCTGTCCAGCTGCCTCGTAAATCTTCTTTGCTGCACGGGGAATATTCGTCCAAAAGTGTTCGTCGTCCCGGCACTCCCACAGTCTTCTCTCGAGGCGACACGAAAGGTGATCCATCAATCTACTCTCGAAATTGCCGGATATGTGTGTCTTGATAGACGTCATCATTTCTCCGCAGAGGGCGTCTCGGCATCGAAGAGGGAATTTTTCAACCTGTCGTAGCGTCTCGTCGTCCAACTTAGATTCGTCAAGGTACGATTGCAGATCAGGATGATGCAGAGGCCTTGTTCTCTTGTGAAGAGGATTCCCCGATATTCGCGTGAAGAGTTGTTGAATAAATGTCCGGTTGACGATCAGAGTGTTCGAAGGGTCCTTCTCCGCAAGCACGTTCAGGCACACAGAAACGAGGTGACGAAGTATCCCAAGGGACTTGGCGTCCTTGTCGATTTGACGCAGTAGAACATCCTTACCGGGAACATCCTCCCGTACACAGGCGTCCATGGAAGACGTCACGGAGCAGACCCTTGTCTGTGGGTTCTTGATACCTCTCGCGACAGCCCACGTGGCCAACTCCTTCTTTGCATGTATGTCGGGTGAGTTCTCGTCGTCATCTCCGGGCGCCTTATCCGATGAACCGGACTTCGCACGCTTACGTTTGATACCCGAAATTGGTTTTTTGGAACTATCGTTTTCTTCTGACTCCATGTTGTTTGGCGGTGGAGCTCGAAATTGTGACGGGAAGGGGCCGGGCACCTGGCACGTCTTCTATTGTTTCCGGTAAAACTTTGTCCATGTAGGGGCCCCGTGATATGTCCAACTCGATGGGTACACTGACACGGAACACGGGAGTGCTAAGTCAGTTCGTCTGAAAAAAATGGTCCGTGGCGATGATGATCATATATGCGACCATGGAAGCGACTTCGCTTCTTTGATAACACATTTGTCTCACAATGTGCACTCAATTTCACGGGGTTCGAAACTCTCTTGACGTTGTTAAGGATATGTGTGACGTATGTATCAAGTGTGTAGATATACGATGGTTCCTTTATCGATTTTTGCAGCCTCAGTGTGATTGTGTCTAACAAGACCCGTGCTTCTACCTCCTGGATATAAAGAGCCGGAGTTTTTGCATGTGCTTTCTCAAGTTTGAGGTTTGATTTCAATCGTTTTAAGGATTCCTCCACCCTCCACCTCGACGCGTACATGACCTTGATATCCCTCCGAGATAGCGATAGATCGTTCGTCAGGCAAACATATGTTTTACCAGAAATAAAATACTTCAAGAGACGCGCCCTGACACCAAGAATAAGGCATGTTGCTTCCGTGTGACACGAGTTGAAGAAAGGCCTAGTGCCTTTGAACGCATTTATCTTGAGTCGCCAAACCCCAAACGCATGCGAGTCATGTACGCTTCGCAGCAAGTTCTTGGAGTAGTAGCCTCTGTCAAACACCAGAGTATCCCCCTTGCGTACACATCGGAGCATCTCAGTGGCTGCCTTTCTTTCGTTGAAGTGTTTCGTGAGCTCAAAGTCCACACACGCTTTTGTTTTTACGTCCACCATCGAAGAAAGCATGACAAGAGGTCTTTTCGCGGGACGCGGGACCGGTTTATTGTTCGTCCGGGTCACATATCCAGCCCCGATGAACGAAGGGTGCACGTGCACTTTCGAACCGTCTACAGCGAATACGCGTGGTTCATGTGGTCCTCGTTGCAAGAACCGGTTTACTTCCTTGAAAGCCCCTGGTGGAAGCTTCTTTCTGGCCGAATGTATCGCCTGGGACGAGTACTGTTCGTTTTCCATCCTCAGTATGTGAGCGACACCTCTCTCTTGAATACAACACTTGGTGAGCGTGTAGAAAAGGGAAGATGTATCTAGCTTTCGTCGTCTCTGCATCCACTGTCCGTCGCACTTTTTAAAAGCATCGTATATTTCAGGAGACATCGGTTTAGTCATATTTTTGGTTTATCATGCAAAACATTTTAAGTTTCCAACATGCTTAAGTTGACGACACTGTTCTCTATGGAAAAAAGTTGTTGACCAAAAAGTATGCCCCGGCCACATCCATCTCGTCATAATGGTGATCGATGATGTACTGCACGATCGACAGCGACGATACGTTGGTAGTGGGATATCCATCCCTTCCAGGAATGTCGTCTGCCATCTGCGAGATGGTCATCGAACTCTTGCGTTCACGAAGTGCCTGGACCATGGTGCCCAGAATGTCTTGAAGGTGGTTAGAAACCCAATAAGCAGCATCGGGTTCAGGGTCTCCGTCTGCACCGGCCTCTGCCGACGCTGTCTCCATTTCCTCGTGTTCATCAAATTCCCACACACCCGCCTGCTCCTCCTCCTCCTCCTCCTCCTCCTCCTCCTCCTCCTCTTCCATGGCATCTCCGGCGGGAGGCAGCAGAACGCTTCCGGTTTCCTCCTGTTCCATCGCATCTCCGGCGGGAGGCAGCAAGCTCGCGGCCTCTTCTTTTTTCTTCGCATCTACGGTGGCAGCCGGGACAACGCCGAGCTGTTTTTGCTTCACTATGCGCGTAACTTCCGCGTGCTCCCCGGCGTACGCGAGACACGTACCCCTTCGACTGTGTCCCGTGGGACCGATAGTCCGAAGCACATCCGAGTCGACGACGAGCTCTCCACCGTTCGACATGATCTTTGCATTTTCATGCAAGTCCCTCATCACCTGGAGAGGAGTGCTTCCTTGCCTCAGTATTTCGCGGCATGCTTGGTCGGCCACGATGGCTTTGTCGAGACGGTGCTGCATTGCTTTGCTTCCCCACATCGTTGGCCCAAGTTCCAGTGGGCGACGGTCAACGCCTTGGGCGCGTCCCGCTGCTTGGCTCACGCTTTCGCTGTGCATCTTGATATCCAGAAACAGATGGTCCAGAGGCCACTCGTGGTTAGACCCCTTGATAGATCTTGCTCTGCCAGCCTTCACCTTGGAGAAGGTGAGTATTTTTGGCACCATTTCCTCTTCTTCTTGCGCGCCTCCTGCACCTTTCTTCGTCTTGTTTGCTTCTTGCACTTTGTCGTGGATATAGGTAAGGACCGCACAGTAGTCCTTGTCTTTCGTACGAAGAGGTTCGTATCGGTAGACCGTTTTGGGCTCCTCGGGCTCCTCGAGCTCCTCGGGCTCCTCGGGCTCTTCGGGCTCTTCGGGCTCCTCGGGCTCTCGTGCATCGGCCTGTTCTTCTCCCGACTTGTCCGCGCCTTTCCTCCGCTTGGTCCTTTTGTCACTCTTCTTCTTGGTCCTCTTCTCACTATTCTCGCCCCTGTCGGCGCCTTTCCGCCTCTTTGTCCTCTTCTCACTCTTCTCGGCCTTGTCCGCGCCTCTCCCACCCCTGGCCTTCTTCTCACTCTTCTCCCCCTCCTTACGCTTCCTACGCTTCTTTCCTTTGGGGGCGTCCTCGGCGCCTTTCTCTCCGCTGTTCCCGACCTCCCCAAGTTTCTTGAAGAAATTCCCGCTTTCGAACAATCCTCTCGTACCGATGTCCGACGTGTAAACGATGAGGCCTTTCGCCCACCATGCAATACAGATGAGGCCTTCTTGTGCGTATCTGACTGCGTTCATCCTGGCTTGCTTGTCGATGTCAACCGTTTCCGTGACCGAGCTCTGTATAGCCAGTGCGCATTGTACACGCTTCGTCGAGAGCATTTTGCGCACCATGGAGTGCAGATCACCGTTCTTTCGAGATATGACCCTGGCGTTCGGAGGCATCTCCTGCGAGGAGTGCATATAATCCCAGTAGTAGGCCGAAGTTGTGATCTCTTGATACTCGTATTCCTTGGAACCCATGTCACAGTGGCTGAGATGAAGTGCTTGGGGTGTCCCTGTGATGTCGACAATTGAAGAGCAGGCTGCGAGCAGAGACTCCCAGCTTTTTGCACCCCCCTCAAACTTGTCACGGACGGTAAGATCACCTTCGTCTTTGAAAAAGCACATTTTGAGGGCTCCTTCGTCCGTCGTTCCAAGTTTTTGAATCACGGGCTTCACCTCTTCCTGAAACCTGCTCACTCGGTACGAGTTGTCTATCAGACCATACACCGGGATCACGTTGCCACGATCCATTAAACGACTCAGGGCCACGTCGTACCTTCCCCTTTCTTCGAACATGTCTAGAATGGGTTTCTCTCTACTGTCGAGACCGGCGAGCTTCCAGATGCGTGCAGAAAAGGCGTTGAACTTGAGCATGTCTTGGTGGTGCCGACCTAATTCACCGCTGTCGTTTTTCGCTTGAAGGATAGGTACCAAGCCGGCCTGCAGCCACGCCTTCAGGAAACCAATGTAAGTCTCTGTTCCCTTTCCAGCCTGACACTTGCCGTTTTGTAGCACGACGACGTTTCTCCTCATTCGCGGAAATGCGTTTATCTGGAAACGTGGTAGCCTCTGACACGCACCTAAGACGTCAACCCCTTCACCCACGAGCTTCTCGACCCGATCAAGAAACTCATACTTCGAAGTCGGGTCCTTCTCAGCCTCGGCGAAGATCTCGAAAAATAGGTCCACCGTTGCGTACTATGAATTTCGAACGAAATAATTGCGGAGGAACGTGTGTAAAACTGTCAGGCGTTGACGGCACAAGCAAGAGATCTTCGGTCCAACTGTTTCACCAGAGATAAGAAGAGAGCGCTGATTCGAGCGATGGGTATGGTATTGGTAATATTTATTATTTAGACGAGTTTGGAACGTTAAAGTGATGCTTTGGTTGCGGCGATGATCAACTGATATTACGGAGGACTGCAGTTATCAGGACCAAGATCCAAACAACCGAATCCCCTCAATGGTAATAAACCTTCCGTGTGAATGGAAGGCTTGGCCGTTCAAGCTATGCAGCTAAGCCATTGCCCGAAGGCAATTTTTCTGCACTCATTCGAGTACATGGAATCTCGACGCCTACAATTAACAGTGGTAAACTGTTGTACACGCCGGACACCTCTTTTTAGTGTGAGAGATTTTGCAGTGGACAGACTAAGTCTGGAAGCGCTTTTTTTCGCCAGTAAAGACGACGTTGAGAATCGAACTCTCGACCCTGAGGTTTGAAAGTTGACGCTGCTATCCACTGAGCCATAAGAATGGACTCGCTTCGACTTCATTGGAAAAGAAAAGTCTTATAAACCCTATTTTTATCCGGTTCGGTGATTCCTCATCGAAGCAATATAAGAAAACAAGCAACCATTCTATTATAGACATTTCATCTTGTTGAATGAACCACATTTGGACTTGTTAACTATGGTCCACCGTAATAGAGCTGTACACAAACGTTTTCTTCTGCACGCCAGGCGAGATTCCTCTCGAATTATAGCTGCTTACCTCGGCGTATGCATGCTGCTCCGACTCGTCTTCCTGTGGTGGTGGAACCTCGTCATCGCCGACCGGAACCTCTGAGCTGCTCAAGGTTGTGCCCTCTGTCGGCGTGTCCGTGCCATTCTCACCCTCCTCCGTAACCGTTGACATTGGTGTGCTAGACTGGCTCGTCTCTGCTTGGTCCGGGCTTCCGGAGTAAATCTGTTGATATTGTTACAAAAGGTTTACGGGTTTACTGGTCGGTCAAACTCAACCATAAACATTGTCACTATTACAAGCTGTTGAAAAAAAATGAAACGGTTGGCGGGAGAGTTTGCAGTTCAGAGGGCAGAAGTGTTACTTGGCCGAACGGTGGGTGTCTAACGTTTTTGCAACGGTGCGTGAAACTGTTTTGCTCAACAGGAAGTGTAAGTAGCGCCATCGTTGGCAGCAGCATTTGCACACAAGTACGCGGGGGTTAGCGCTACCGGTGTGTAAAGGTACGTACATGCTGTTGCGACTCGTCTTCCTGTGGTGGTGGAATATCGTGATCGCTGGCCGGCATGTCTGCGCTACCCGAGGCTGTCCCCTCTGTCGGCATGTCTGTGCTGTTCTCCTTTGAAACCCGCGTGGTTGGGGAATTCACATGTACACAGCGGTAGCAAAAAGTGGGAGAGATATTTTGTTGCACACATCATCACAGGCACGGATCTCAAGATAAAAAAACAAGAAAATGAAATTGCTGCTCAAGTTGATGACAGTGGCGTACGTGGGACTTAGCGCTATCGTAAAATTAGCGAGGGCAAGTAGGTGTGTAAAGGTACGTACATGCTGCTGCGACTTGTCTTCATGTGGTGGTGAAACATCGTGATCGCTGGCCGGCACGTCTGTGCTACCCGCGGCTGTCCCCTCTGTCGGCATGTCCATGCTGTTCTCCTTTGACACACGCGTGGTTGGGGAATTCACATGTTCACAGCAGTAGCAAAAGGTGGGAGAGATATTTTGTTGCACACATCATCACAGGCACGGATCTTATGCGACCAACATCTATCACCATTGCTGCTGCACTGCGCTGCACTGCGCTGCGCCTGGCCACCGTTACAAATGTTACGATCTTTCTTCCTTCTACCAGTCTTTTTCTATTTAGACGTCGCTGATCAAAAATCGCCAATTCACCTCCGCTGCGTAGCCGAAAGCATGCATCACGTCATCGGGATCAAAGGAGCAGCTGTCATCCCCATCCAATCCGATGAAGGACTGGGCGTCCTCGTCCGCGGACATGATTCGACTGCACGTGCATCCAATTAGTCGAGAGAAGAAGCGGGGGCATGGATTTATGCTGAGACGTACACTTGAACGCTGCTGCAACGATGTCAAATTTTGAATTTCGCTTTCCATCTATTTAGTCTGTTCGGCCAACAGCGATGAAGATCGAAAGCAATGCGAATCCAACACAACGGTGTGGCGGCGTGTGAGGGTGGGCGAGATTGTGGGTAAGCACATACTTTGCAACCCGGCGTGTGAGGGTGGGCGAGACTGTGGGTAAGCACATACTTTGCAACCAACTGCGATCTGCTGGCTGGGTGGCCGTTGGTCGTTTTTTTGCACTGGATCCAATCTTGACCGCAACGTATGTCTCCAAATTTCTGTTTCGATCGTGTAGATCTATTTGTGGATGGCTGTTGCTCTTGTTTGTATCGCAAACAGCGTCACATTATTCGCACCTTATGTACCACCAAGCTGAAAGGCAGTGCAAGAGCAAAGTCGAAAGGCGGGAACTGGATGAATGTGGCGGCGTCACGGGCGTGAGAGGTTGTGGGGAAGAATGGGATCATGGTCCGGTCTGATTCCGGGTAGCAAACGACGCCGTACGGTAAATGGAGAGGCAGACCACCATCCCTCGCAATATTCCTTGTCACAGCACAAGATCTGTTTGAATGGGGAGATGTAAACACGAAAGCATCCAACAGAGAGTTTAGCAACTGCTCGCATTCTACCGTGCCGCATTGTTATCAATGATAATCATCCGACAGGCATACCATATATAGGGTACAGCAGAGCAGGATGCACACAATGATGCAGAAAACTGACAGTCCCGTGGCTGAAAAAGTCAGATCGAAAGCCAGAACAATTTAAAAATAAAAATTCTCATTTCTAGACCATCGCAGCAATCAACGCACACCTGTACAATATCATCGGCAATACAAGTGGAGTCGGAATGCGTGACCATGACGGCATGATGACGCAGCAAAAGTAAAAAAAAAGTCAGAACGGTTTTAAGATAAACGTGTCGGTGAGGAAATTTCGAGATGTTGTGATGTGCGCGAGCGCCCGTCATCAAACTGAGCGAAGAGTAGAGGGAGGGGAAGGGAGGGGAAGAGAGGGCAGATGGAAAGGGGAGGGAGACACGCGGGGAATGGTTGGCACGGAGGCAATCTTTGAACACCGGACCGTGGCTGTGGCTGTGACGATCTGACAAGGTGAGATTATTTTCAAAAGGCTCAATACACTGCTGTTGTTCAGAGCTGATTGTTCTGCTTAGCTTTCAGAAGACAGGTTCTTCCTCTCTCTGAACAAAGACTTGTGCCAGGGCGCTCACTCCGTCGCACAAACATTACAGCACTGCTACACGATCCGATGTTTTTCACCCCCGCTTTAGATATTCGCCTTCGGAGCAGTATGTAGTAGCTTCGCAAACCGAAGTTTCACCGTCCAGACATTTGACACGTCGGCATCAAGAGATCTGATGCTGTCTACAGCAGTCGGCCCTCTTCAACACACACCATCGCACACTGGTTAGCTTCCAGAATACAGACACACTCTGCCAGCGTGGTGCACGATATCCCGCTCTCTGAGCAAGTTTCACGCGGTAGGACGTGTGAGTTGATGCACGATTTGATGTGAAGTGCTATCAAAAGATCCAAATTGTTATTATTTATAGCTGTGAGAGTCGGAAAACAAAGCCAAAACAGTTCTGAGATAAAAGGAGCACGATCTTCCTCTCTATGAACAAAGACTTGGGCCAGGGCGCTCACCCCGTCGCACAGACACAACAGCACTTCTGCTCGCTCAATCGTGTTACGTGCGTAACACGATAAATCGAGCTACAGGGGAAAAAGGTGTGCATCTCGCCCAATCGTGTTACGTGCGTAACTCGATAAATCGAGCTAGAGGGGAAAAAGGTATGCATCTCGCCCAATCGTGTTACGTGCGTAACTCGATAAATCGAGCTTCAGGGGAAAAAAGGTGTGCAGCTCGCTTAATCGTGTTACGTGCGTAAACACGATAAATCGAGCTACAGGGGAAAAAAGGTGTGCATCTCGCTTAATCGTGTTACACACGATCCGATGTTTTTCACCCCCGCTTTAGATATTCGCCTTCGGAGCAGTATGTAGTGGCCTCGCCAACCGAAGTTTCACCGTCCAGACATTTGACACGTCAGCATCAAGAGATCTGACGTACCACAATATGCCCTCTTCAATACACACCATTGAAAACTGGTAAGTTTCCAGAATACAGACACACTCTGCCAGCGTGGTCCACGATATCCCGCTCTCTGAGCAAAATGTTGAGAGAACCAAGGATCTAATGTTGGCTTGAGCGACGGCGCTCTCTTGCTCGTTTAACACTGCAGCGCGATCTTCCTTTCTACAGTCATGTGAATCAGTGTGCTACACAACAGCAGCTTCTCTTATCCGAGCGGTATACAGCAGACAGTTGAGCTTATGCAGCACGCCTGACCGTGCTACTTGTATCACGCTTCATTGTTTCACGTGGTAGGACGTGTGAGTTTATGCACGATTTGATGTGGAGTGCTATCAAAAGATCTAAATTGATATTATTTATAGCTGTGAGAGTCGGAAAACAAAGCCAAGACAGTTCTGAGATAAAAGTGTCGGTGAGGGAAGTCCGAGATGATGAACAAAGGTTAGAGGGAGGGGAAGGGACGACACATGACAAAGGCAAGAGGACACGTGGGAAATGGTTGGTTCGCACGGAGTCGATCCTTGAACACCGGACTATGGCTGTCTGTGGTTGTGACAATCTGACAAGGTGAGATTTTTTGCATACACTGTTGTTCAGAGCTGGTTGTTTGCTTAGCTTTCAGAAGACGGGTACACTCGGCCACCTTGGAGCACGATCTTCCTCTCTACGAACAAAGACTTGGGCCAGGGCGCTCACCCCGTCGCACAGACATTACAGCACTTCTGCTCGCTCAATCGTGTTACGTGCGTAACACGATAAATCGAGCTACAGGGGAAAAAAGGGGAAAAAAGGTGTACAGCTCGCTCAATCGTGTTACACACGATCCGATGTTTTTCACCCCCACTTTCAGCAGGCGGCATCACCCTCATTGTCCCGCACTTCACCAAAATGGACACAAGACTGTCGAATCTTTTCACTCACTGTTTTTGGAAACTTGGGACGGTACAACATAACCCCAATTATCGGCCAATACTTGCACGTGCCTAGATCTATCCATCATGACTACAGCATATGAAAAAAGTAATAGAATACATGCGTATTCATACCACGGACATCCTGAAACAAACACAACGATGGATGAAAACATTACTACGAAAAGTTCCAAGATTGATGTCAATCTATACAGGAATACGACTATTTTACATGTACGTTTATTAAACGAGACAAGAGAATAAAAATCAGCAAACATCGGAATCATGCTGGCGATTATTATGCTGGAGATGATTATTCTAGAGATTATCGTACCGTATGCTATAATATAGTCGAATAACAAATTGGATAAATGAACAGACCATGCCACCACGGCTAGATAGTAGAGTATTATTATAGACACGGTATAACAATTCGCATCGTCGTGAGGATCATCGAGGACGCAAGAACAGTGGGTGTTGTCGGTAGAATCAAGATCACCAACAGGACGAGTAGACTCAGAAGTGACAAAATTCCTAGAAGACATTGTGTTGTCACTAATATCAACTTAAGAAAACCGGAACTATTAAGTTGTAGTGAACAAAAACAGATAGAAACAACTAAGTTGTCTCCTCAAGGGTCCAGCTTTTAGGGTTTTTTAAACCTCGGAATATCCCACTGTTTCCAGGCAAGTCGTTTGTTGGAACTTCGGTTGCGAAAGCTTGTCGTCGTTTCTTCGTAGCGTGTTGATGTTGTAGACCTCGTGTAGCCGTGTTGTGATGTCGGCTTTCTTCTTTCTCTTTTTTTTCTTCTTCGTCTTCGATTTTGTAGTGGTGGTTGCCATGGTGAAGGTGAATTGTGAGCAGCGTGGGCTACCAATACACTCAAATATTTACATATAAAATTGAAAAATGTGGTCTTTCTTCTAGATCGTTTCGAGTTGGTAAGATTCGCCAAATTGTTCTAGAAAGCTTAAGTTGATAACAATGTGTGTTGTGGGAGCTGTTGTGGAAGATGTCGTGGGTAAGAATGATTTCTGATAATGTGTGCTAGAATGTTTAAAGATTGTTTATGGATAAAAATGGGTTCTTTGAACCGAAACTAAAAATAAAAAAAAGGTGTGCAGCTCGCTCAATCGTGTTACACACGATCCGATGTTTTTCACCCCCACTTTAGATATTCGCCTTCGGAGCAGTATGTAGTGGCCTCGCTAACCGAAGTTTCACCGTCCAGACATTTGACACGTCGGCATCAAGAGATCTGAGGTACCACAATATGCCCTCTTCAATACACACCATTGAAAACTGGTAAGCTTCCAGAATACAGACACACTCTGCCAGCGTGGTGCACGATATCCCGCTCTCTGAGCAAGTTTCACGCGGTAGGACGTGTGAGTTGATGCACGATTTGATGTGAAGTGCTATCAAAAGATCCAAATCGATATTATTTATAGCTGTGAGAGTCGGAAAACAAAGCCAGAACAGTTCTGAGATAAAAGTGTCGGTGAGGGAAGTCCGAGATGATGAACAAGGGGTAAAGGGAGGGGAAGGGACGACACATGACAAAGGCAAGAGGACACGTGGGAAATGGTTAGTTCGCACGGAGTCGATCCTTGAACACCGGACTATGGTTTGCATACACTGTTGTTCAGAGCTGGTTGTTTGCTTAGCTTTCAGAAGACGGGTACACTCGGCCACCTTGGAGCACGATCTTCCTCTCTATGAACAAAGACTTGGGCCAGGGCGCTCACCCCGTCGCACAGACACAACAGCACTTCTGCTCGCTCAATCGTGTTACGTGCGTAACACGATAAATCGAGCTACAGGGGAAAAAAGGTGTGCATCTCGCTTAATCGTGTTACGTGCGTAACACGATAAATCGAGCTACAGGGAAAAAAGGTGTGCATCTCGCCCAATCGTGTTACGTGCGTAACTCGATAAATCGAGCTAGAGGGGAAAAAGGTATGCATCTCGCCCAATCGTGTTACGTGCGTAACACGATAAATCGAGCTACAGGGGAAAAAAGGTGTGCATCTCGCTTAATCGTGTTACGTGCGTAACACGATAAATCGAGCTACAGGGGAAAAAAGGTGTGCAGCTCGCTCAATCGTGTTACGTAACACGATAAATCGAGCTACAGGGGAGAAAAGGTGTGCAGCTCGCTCAATCGTGTTACACACGATCCGATGTTTTTCACCCCCACTTTAGATATTCGCGTTCGGAGCAGTATGTA
>FN649741.1:4348201-4517071 GCA_000310025.1 Ectocarpus siliculosus
CTACAGGGGAAAAAAAGGTGTGCATCTCGCCCAATCGTGTTACGTGCGTAACTCGATAAATCGAGCTACAGGGGAAAAAGGTGTGCATCTCTCCCAATCGTGTTACGTGCGTAACACGATTAAGCGAGCTACAAGGGAAAAAGGTGTGCATCTCGCTTAATCGTGTTACGTGCGTAACACGACAAATCAAGCTACAGGGGAAAAAGGTGTGCATCTCGCCCAATCGTGTTACGTGCGTAACTCGATAAATCGAGCTACAGGGGAAAAAGGTGTGAATCTCGCCCAATCGTGTTACGTGCGTAACACGATAAATCGAGCTACAGGGGAAAAAGGTGTGCATCTCGCTTAATCGTGTTACGTGCGTAACACGATAAATCGAGCTACAGGGGAAAAAGGTGTGCATCTCTCCCAATCGTGTTACGTGCGTAACACGATTAAGCGAGCTACAAGGGAGAAAGGTGTGCATCTCGCCCAATCGTGTTACGTGCGTAACACGATAAATCGAGCTACAGGGGAAAAAGTTGTGCATCTCGCCCAATCGTGTTACGTGCGTAACTCGATAAATCGAGCTACAGGGGAAAAAGGTGTGCATCTCGCCCAATCGTGTTACGTGCGTAACACGATAAATCGAGCTACAGGGGAAAAAGGTGTGCATCTCGCCCAATCGTGTTACGTGCGTAACTCGATAAATCGAGCTACAGGGGAAAAAGGTGTGCATCTCGCCCAATCGTGTTACGTGCGTAACACGATAAATCGAGCTACAGGGGAAAAAGGTGTGCATCTCTCCCAATCGTGTTACGTGCGTAACACGATTAAGCGAGCTACAAGGGAAAAAGGTGTGCATCTCGCTCAATCGTGTTACGTGCGTAACACGATAAATCGAGCTACAGGGGAAAAAGGTGTGCATCTCGCCCAATCGTGTTACGTGCGTAACACGATATATCGAGCTACATGGGAAAAAAGATGTGCATCTCGCTTAATCGTGTTACGTGCGTAACACGGTTAAGCGAGCTACAAGGGAAAAAGGTGTGCATCTCGCCCAATCGTGTTACGTGCGTAACACGATATATCGAGCTACATGGGAAAAAAGATGTGCATCTCGCTTAATCGTGTTACGTGCGTAACACGATAAATCGAGCTACAGGGGAAAAAGGTGTGCATCTCGCCCAATCGTGTTACGTGCGTAACACGATATATCGAGCTACATGGGAAAAAAGATGTGCATCTCGCTTAATCGTGTTACGTGCGTAACACGATAAATCGAGCTACAGGGGAAAAAAGGTGTGCATCTCGCCCAATCGTGTTACGTAATCGAGCTACAGGGGAAAAAAGGTGTGCAGCTCGCTCAATCGTGTTACGTGCGTAACACGATAAATCGAGCTACAGGGGAAAAAAGGTGTGCAGCTCGCTTAATCGTGTTTCGTGCGTAACACGATAAATCGAGCTACAGGGGAAAAAGGTGTGCATCTCGCCCAATCGTGTTACGTGCGTAACACGATAAATCGAGCTACAGCGGAAAAAAGGTGTGCATCTCGCTTCATCGTGTTACGTGCGTAACACGACAAATCGAGCTACAGGGGAAAAAAGGTGTGCATCTCGCCCAATCGTGTTACGTAATCGAGCTACAGGGGAAAAAAGGTGTGCAGCTCGCTCAATCGTGTTACGTGCGTAACACGATAAATCGAGCTACAGGGGAAAAAAGGTGTGCAGCTCGCTTAATCGTGTTACGTGCGTAACACGATAAATCGAGCTACAGGGAAAAAAGGTGTGCAGCTCGCTCAATCGTGTTACGTGCGTAACACGATAAATCGAGCTACAGGGGAAAAAAGGTGTGCAGCTCGCTTAATCGTGTTTCGTGCGTAACACGATAAATCGAGCTACAGGGGAAAAAGGTGTGCATCTCGCCCAATCGTGTTACGTGCGTAACACGATAAATCGAGCTACAGGGGAAAAAAGGTGTGCATCTCGCCCAATCGTGTTACGTAATCGAGCTACAGGGGAAAAAAGGTGTGCAGCTCGCTCAATCGTGTTACGTGCGTAACACGATTAATCGAGCTACAGGGGAAAAAAGGTGTGCAGCTCGCTTAATCGTGTTTCGTGCGTAACACGATAAATCGAGCTACAGGGAAAAAAGGTGTGCAGCTCGCTCAATCGTGTTACGTGCGTAACACGATATATCGAGCTACATGGGAAAAAAGATGTGCAGCTTGCTCCGATCCGATGTTTTTCACCCCCACTTTAGATATTCGCCTTCGGAGCAGTATGTAGTGGTCTCGCCAACCGAAGTTTCACCGTCCAGACATTTGACACGTCAGCATCAGATTATCTGAGGTACCACAATATGCCCTCTTCAATACACACCATTGAAAACTGGTAAGCTTACTGAATACAGACACACTCTGCCAACGTGGTGCACGATATCCCGCTCTCTGAGCAAAGTGTTGAGAGAACCAAGGATCCAATGTGGGCTTGAGCGACGGCGAAATATACGTCTCCGCCCCCCCCTCCCACCACTTTCCCACTTTTCTCACTCCCTTCTCCAACCACCTCATCTACACCATGCCCCGCACACCCCTTTCCTACACGGCTATGACCGGAAAGCCTGTCGTGAACGACGTGGTTTTGAGCGCCATTGTTTCAGGGTCCAATCTTACGGTGTTCGCCAACATCGGTTCGTTCAAAGAACACCACCTCCGTGTTCTGGTAACCATGCCACGCACACCGCTCTATGTGATCAGGATGGTTGCACGGGAGCCAGGAACCAACCCGGCCAAGGCCATCGACTACTGTTCGTCGGCCGCCATGGCGAGAGCGTTGATAAAGATTTGCCGCGACGTGTCCCGCTTCGCATTGTACGAACAAGATTGCTTCCGTGTTGGTGGCAAGAGGCTTCACGAGTTCAGGAGGGGTGGCGATCGTTTTCGGCGTAGAGAAGTGGTGTACCAGGTGCTATGCGAGAGAGTTTTGTTCGGTGGAGACGTACTCCCCCCCCATGTTTCCAAATGGTTCAACAGTTGCGGGGGCTACTGGCATGAGAAATACATGGAGGGGTATGGATCGGCGCACATGAAAAAGTGCTACGATATTTACGAGAAGCAGGCGCTACGCGCTACGCACGAGGTGATTACGCCCGTGCCGTACCAATTTATGGTTGCCTACCACAGCTACACCAAGTACCTGCCGCTCACGATGTGTTTTTGCGCGGTTTTCAAGAAGAAGGCTCAGATGGAAGCAGTCGTGAAGGACAGGCTCAGGGAGGGACTTAGCGTAGAACAGGCTCACGCGTCTCTCGACGTGGAAGTTGATCAGAGCTTGCGGGGGTTGAAAAACTCCGCCGAAGGAAAGAAGCAGAGGCGAAAGCTGGCTAGGGCGGTGAAGTCAGCTGCGGTACATGATTTGTGGGTGTTGTCGCACAGGATCTTGGGATTGGAGTGTTGCGAGAAGGTGATCCTTTCGTTCCTGTGATGATGAAGCAATTAAAAAAATTAAAAAATTTAAAAAAGCAAACTTGTGGTGCCATTGTTGAACGAAAACAATGATCGCAAGGACCACAACCACGCAGCCACAAACTCCGAAGACGCAGATCCAACATGGCAAGTGTTGCCCACATGGTCGCTGACGCGGCGATCGTTGTAATTTTCTGTGTTGTTGTTGCATCGGGACTGTGTGCGATAAAAATCGCCCTCTGTACACCGGTCGACACGCGCCCGAAATTCAACAAGTACATCACACCCCGTCTTCCATGCGACGGCACGCTCGTGCTTGTTGCAAGAGACGGCGTCATGTACATCGTTCCGGAAGGAAAAGCCGTTGTCAAAACGGACATGGTGCGCGAGGTTCACGGAGGACGAATCGCTCGTGTGTGCGACCACGACGGTAATTACACGTATTTCGAGAACAATGTAAACGTAAACGACGCACCTCACGGACATCAGCACGGAGAGAACGCGGTCGACCATCTACACGCGCACTGGTCAATCGGGAGCGTCCGATCGCAAGAAATGACCGTCTCGGCGTCAGACGATGAGTCTCTCGTGGCGTCGCCGCCGCGTAGCCCGCTGGCGGGGGAGAGTTTGACCATGACAAACGAACTTCAAATGATATAATCTTCGTACTCATAACGCCAACCAATGTCTGTCATCGGGAAAAGGCAGGATTGTCAGGTTTAAAATAAAGTCCTCAGAATATACAAACTATGATTCGGGTGAGGGACCTAAGGCACCGGAGTCTTGTGCTGAGTTTTGACGCCGTTGTGGGCGCCGTGTCTTTCAAATTGACCGTCCAAAAGCTGGGCGGGGTCGAAAAAACGGTGGCCGAGGGCACGGAGACCCAATATGCCGTGGACCGCCTCGAACCCAACACACAGCACCGCCTGCGCGTGTATGCCCGCGTCGCCGGTTCCGAGAAGTATGAACTGCGCTTCGAAACACTTGTTACGACGCCGTGGGCAAACTTCGATGACTTGGGACCCGATGAGCTGCGCCACGTTTCGATGTTTGCGGGTGGTTTCGACACCAACCACGCTGCGCTAAACGAGGTGGCATGTCTTCCGTCCCCGAACCAGTATCGCACGCTCCCGGACGCAGATGGTATTTGTGGTCCGACGGCCCCGACGCTGGACCCGTCAACGGGGTGCTGCATCGGCGAGGCTGATGGCGATGAGTTGAGCTTCCTCCAGGCTTTAGAAACGGCGTACGATGAAGTCACCGATCGCCGCGTAGTAGGCGGATCGGTCGAGTACGCCGTGAACTGGATTAGGGTAAACAACAGACAGAGTGTGGGTAATGGTAATCATGTACAAATCGGTCAGCAGACCCCTTGGAAGGAAACATTTCTAAAACTTTTGTTCGCGGGCGGTGTCCGTAAGCCGCTCAATGGTTTCATGGTGCACTACAACGGCAATGCCGTCGTAGTGCTAGGAAGTTTTTGGGTCAAACCCGATGATGTTGAGATGAAAGAGTGGATGTCCGACACGGGCGTGAACGGCCAATTGCGCGTGGTCGTTAGCGCGGGAATGCAACTAGCCGTCCCCTACGTGACCCGGGCGAGGGACACTCAATACCTTTCATCGCGCGTGCCGGGCCAAGAATTGGAATATTTTGACGTTACCGAGCTCTCAACAGTGCTCTCAAGTCCTGATTGCGGATTCAGAGGGCGGTGTTCCATCGATTTCGTAGCACGGCCGTGTGCCATAAATAGACAACGACATTCTTCTGCGCTAAAGTTTATAGCAGATGTTATGACCGCCATGGTTCAGAACAGGGACATTTACGACTGCGTCATCTCTCTCCGCCACGTGAGAGACGGTGGTTCGCATCTGCCCCCGGCGACGGTTGATCACTTGGAGTTGATTCGTGACTCCGAGCTAGGTTTTTTTGATAAGACTGACAGATGCATCACCATCGCCAGGAGAGTTCTTGGCAATTTGCGTACCATCGTGAACACACTTGGTGTTGAACCAACACCCGGTACAACCATCGTCAGATATACCGACCAAACGTCTCCAAGTTTTGATTTTCAGCTATCCGTTCGAGGTGAAGTCGTCGGCCCGGGGGTCGGGCGCGTTGTTGTGAGGAAATCTCGGTGCCCGGTTTCCGGGACACGGTTTTGGACGGGGACGACCAGAGTCGTGGACGGCCGAGCGTACCCGATGTACAACACGCGCGACTTATCAGGCGTTCGTAATTCATAAACTTATTTTATTGCACATGAATAACGAAGCAACGACGATGGCGTCAACAACAGGTTCCATCAACGTCAACCTGAAAAGGTTCGACTGTAGAGCTGCAATGTCTGTCAAATGCAACGCCGTTGTCATCGGCAAGAGGAACACCGGAAAGAGCGTCGTGATCGCGGAGCTGCTGTACTACCTTAACAAGCAGAAAGTGCCCAGGGCGTGTGTTTTCTCGGCCACGGAAGAGAGCAACCGCTTCTTTTGCAGACACATACCTGATTCTTTTATTTTTGACGAGAAGAACGTGGAGGGAAAGTTGACAGAGATTGTCGAGCAGCAGAAACGCCTGCAGCTACAGAGGGACATTGGCGAAATTGATCCCGATACGGACCTGCGCGTCGTCATCGTCCTGGACGACATGGGTTACAATCGAAAGGCGCTGACGAGCCAGATTCTCACATTTATTTTCATGAACGGGAGACACTACGATATCACGCTGATCGTTGCCATCCAGCACGTAATGCAGCTCACGCCTGCACTGAGGAGCAACACAGATTACGTGATTTGTCTCAAGGAAGGAAACAAGAATGTCATGCGAAACCTGTATGAGAATTTTTTTGGCGTGTTTGAGAAGCCCGTGCACTTTAAGAATGCGTTTGATGCGTGCACGAAAGACTTTGGTTGTTTGATTCTCAACAACACCGTGACGAGCGTTCTTGTTAACGACACGGTCAATTGGTACAAGGCAACCCCCAACCGTGTGTTCAAGTTTGGGTCTCGAGAGTTTTGGGAGTACCATGACGAACGGTACGTCTCCATCCAAGACAGATATCTGCTTCAGCACAGGCCAGCGGCAGACACGACAATGTCAAGCGATGGCACGTTTGTGATTCACAAACACGTTTAACGAAACAGCGATTCGACTCATCATAATATTGGTGTCCAGAGCAACAGCATGGCTCCTATGCGTGCGCTCAAAGCGATACAAAAATCGTTGCCGGTATCCTTTGCGGCGTGTCATCCATCGTGATTTCTACCCTGGCAAATGCAATCCTCGTGGCTGTAATTCTGGCACGGTTTGTGGTCATGACACTTCTGCGATCACTTGCCTCGACAGTGTCCTTTGTCGGCGAGACCACCATCAATACACTTTCTTTCATCAGAGAGACAGTATTTTCAATTCTGACATTCGTCGTACAGACAGTGACAAGCACCGTGCTGTTCATTCTCAGCCAGTTGGTGTCCGTTTGGAGACTGGTGGTTGTAATAATCACCGCGACTCTTGGTGAGACGTGCTATCTTGCAACCAACGGCATCGACAGGGTTTTTGACTTTTTTTCAGATTACATGCTTTCTCTGCAGGCTTTCAGGTCGGGTCTACCCGGACTGGCCAAGGTTTTGAAAGCACAGGTGGATGATGTCAAGACGGGAGTCAATGTCACTAATATCAACTTAAGAAAACCGTAACTATTAAGTTGTAGTGAACAAAAACAGATAGAAACAACTAAGTTGTCTCCTCAAGGGTCCAGCTTTTAGGGTTTTTTAAACCTCGGAATATCCCACTGTTTCCAGGCAAGTCGTTTGTTGAAACTTCGGTTGCGAAAGCTTGTCGTCGTTTCTTCGTAGCGTGTTGATGTTGTAGACCTCGTGTAGCCGTGTTGTGATGTCGGCTTTCTTCTTTCTCTTTTTTTTCTTCTTCGTCTTCGATTTTGTAGTGGTGGTTGCCATGGTGAAGGTGAATTGTGAGCAGCGTGGGCTACCAATACACTCAAATATTTACATATAAAATTGAAAAATGTGGTCTTTCTTATAGATCGTTTCGAGTTGGTAAGATTCGCCAAATTGTTCTAGAAAGCTTAAGTTGTCGCTGCGCGGCATCATGACAGGATGTCGCGGCAAAGCGTCGTAACACCAAGAAACAAAATGTATAAACAAAGAAAACATGGTGTCGTCGATTGTAGACAAGGATGGTATTTTCGAGTGTAGGAAATCCAAGCAAGGTGAGAACGCCGGGTCGGGTGTTTTCTGCTCGCAAGATGTAAAGGCCGGCACGATCTTACCATATTACGGCATCACCATAAGTGACGACGTGGAGGAAGACGATGACACTTCTATTAATAGCAGAGACAAATATTGTCGCACGTACGTTATCTCCGCGGACTACTGCACAAAGTATGGAACGCGGCGGACTGCCAAGGGTTTGTCGGTGGATGGCGACCCGCGACTGCCTCGGATCCAGAAATTGAGAGAGTACAAGAAGTTGGCGTGCCAAATCAATGAGGCCAGCGAAGGATGTCTGCCGAACTGCTTGTTGACAACCAACCCCCGCATATCCAGAGCGGACATCAATCGTTCTCTCTTGAAGAAGGTACCAATCCCGATCGCGTACGTGGTTGTCCTCGAAGACCTTCCGAACGGCACAGAATTGCTGACATTCTACGGGAAAGAGTTTGGTGATAGGGCATACTCTTCGTGCAAAATGAATCGGCGCACGCATCGCCAGCTGGCCGACAAAGCTTACGCACACGTCGACGCGTTGCCCAAACAAACCAATTTTAACACTTAACTATGGTAACAGAACATCTCATTATCGTTTCATACTCGCGCAATGGCGACGGCAAAGCGAGCCAAGCAGAACGAAGTGGTGGGGTCGACGATAAAGTACGATGACAAAACGCAAAGCTACAAAAGGAGCGGAAAGTTCGTGAACTTTGGCGTCGGCGACAACAGGGTTTACGATGTAGGAGAGGTTTTCCTCAAGAACAACGTGTTTTTCGGCATCATCAGCGAGACTGCCAGGGTCATCACGCTCGGCAGTCCCTCGTCGAGCGGCGACAGCGAGTTCGATAAGAACATCGTGTTGGTTTGGGCACTGAGTCGCGTGGACCACGCATTCTCGAAGAACTGCACATCGGAAAACCTCTCCGGTATTATCAAGGCGTGCTCGGGAAATAGCTGTGCATCGTCCTGTCTGCGCGGAATCAAGTACACGAACAAATTCGGATCCGAGTGCCTGATCCACCTGAACGGCAATGGCATGAAAGACGTCTGCCGCATCATGGGGCACGACGCGTCCGGTCTCCACGTCCGTGCTGCCGATCTGCTAAACGAAAACTATCGTGGCCATCGTTCGAACGGCGATTCCGTGATACCCGTGTCAGGCATACGGGCGAACGACATGCCCGCCTTCAAGATGATGTACCGAGAAAAGATTGTCATGCCCCAGAGGATTGGCTCAAAGGAGTTCTTGATTACCAAGGAGGTTTTCGACGCAGAGGAACTCTTCAAGGCTTCTCTCAACCACTTGAAGACAAACTTTGTGATGGAAAGCAAAATCGAGATTGGAAACGATCCCGAGGCAGACGAGCAGCTGATTGAAGAGCAGCTAAACGCGTGCAACACTGCCATGAACAATGGTATGTCCTACATCTGCGGGATGCCCGGCGTGGGCAAGACCTCATCTCTCTGCAAGGTGATTCAGAATTCCAACGGGACGGTAATCTTGACGCCGTCGCACGTCGCCAGAGATGTTGTTCACCAGAGGGCGAAGAAGAACCTGATTCCCGAGTCCACCTTCAGCGTGGAAGTTTTGGCTTTCGGCATCCGGCACGTACACACATGGCATCCGGATGCCGACAAGTCGGAGTTCAACCCGTCCGACAGGTCTTGCCAAATGATGAAGAAGTTTCAGCAGCCGGACGGCAGCATGCAGGTGGAGACTCTGATCATCGAGGAGACTTCCATGGCGGATATCTTCCAGACATCGGCCGTCCTCGCGGCATTCTGCGAGTTCCCGTCATTCAAGAGGGTTGTGTTTTGCGGAGACCATAATCAGCTGGAGTCTATCTCCAAGGGTTCTGTGCTGAGGGACGTGATGGCATCGTCGAGCGTACCTGGCACGATTCTTCAAGTCAACCACCGTTCCAAGTCTGGTTTGTCACAAAATCTTCCGAGGATCATCACATCTTCGCTGGTCTTCATGGAAGAAGACGACACTTTCGAAATCAGAGAGCACGGGATAGACGATTGTCACGTGGAGACCGACAAATTCAACAGGCGTCGTGTGATCATTCGCGATCCTATCATCCGGTTGTTCCTAGAGCACGTAGAGAAAAGAATCCCTTGCCACGTGTTTGCGCACACCAATATAGAGGTGAAGCAGCTCAACTCGGGCATCAAGCTCGCGCTGTTCGGCGACGACTCTGTGCTTTTCCCGGTCGGATGCAAAGTTCGCGTGAAAGACTGTGAGGTCATCAACCCTGCCGTTTTTCACCACAACGACTTTTTAACGATTGTAGAAGTCCGGGGATCAAAGGAGTACTTGGTGAAGAGGTGGTCGGATCCACAAGAGTATCCGAGGCTCACGCTGATCAAGATAGACGGTCGCATCAGGGACGCCCTGGACCTCGGTTTCGCCAGCACCATCTTCAGCTTTCAGGGCAGCGAGGTGGACAACGTCATTTGCCACACTGTGCCTAACTCGGCCTACTTTCACAGGAACGCTCTCTTCACCGGTGTGTCCCGGGCTCGGAAGAAGGCATACATCATGGGCGTGCGTGACGATACGTGCTCGTGGAAGAAAGTTCTGTTCAAAAAAGCTGTGCCCAGGATTTCCAATCTATCGAAGATGATATGAGTTCGGCTCCGTTTGGCTAAAAAATATGATAACATACAAAATAAAGTAATTCATGAGTAATATTGTTTTCGGAAACAACGATCTGCTATCAGAGATTCTCTCGTTTAGGCGACGAGACGAGTATTTGTTTGTCGGCACGGTGAACAAAGCCATTAACTCCCTTTACCAGGCTCGACAAACAAACTTGTCTTTGTGTGTGCAGACTGTGTCCTGCTTGCAAGATTCGGGGATTCAATCCCTTCGAAGCAGCAACCATTTGATGCAGTGCGGATCGATCGAAGTGATGCGGCACGCGATGTCATCGGGCCTGGTCGACAACCTGAACGGCGCCCTCGAGCACGCCATCCGATCCAATGACTGCGACATGATCACAGTTTTAGATAACGAGTTCCACGAGACAAGAATCGGTCCAGCGTGTCTGGTGGCCGCGGTCGAATCAGGTGCTCTTGCTCTTGTTCAAAAGTACTGCGTGGACGGCGTGCTCGATGCCAGCGCCGCCAACTTCGGCCTCGAGGACAGTTTCTGCTATCCTTTCGACATGACCGCAAAACGAATGATCTGTCGCTGCTGGAAGGCGTATGTGGGTGACTATCTGATCGAAGCCGCCAAGCGATGTGGTCATTTTGAAATATTGAAATGGTTACACACGCAACACATTCCGTGCGCGGACGAACTATCCGAGACGCACGACATCATAGGCAAAGCCGCCGCCCACGGAAACACAGAAATGGTCGAATGGATGTTGCTCGCAGGCTACCACCCATCGGCGTGCGAGATCCCATATGCCAGCCACTCCAACGACGTGTGCTATCTAGAGTGGCTCGTTACAAAAGGTTGCATCATTGACCCCGATGCACTGAACTTCTGCTCAAACAAGGACGCACGCGTCATCTCATGGCTTCAATCCAAGGGATATGTTTTCTGTTAATATTGGTTGGCGCTCTCGCACAAACTGCACAAGTAGACCTCCGCAATGGTGCACAGGTTACACCTGATCCTTAGCGTCCACGAGATTGAGCGGTTAATCAAGGAAGAACACGCGGACGTCAATCTGAAAGACATAGACGGCAGCACGGCTCTCCACGTTTCGCGGTCTTCGACGATCGCTCGTACTCTGATCGAGCACGGTGCCGATGTCAACGCCAAGAATTCTAGAGGAATGTCTGCACTTCACCGTGCTCGCAACATTGGCGTGGCTAAAGTATTGCTTGAACACGGAGCTTTCGTAAACGCGGTGGACAACTACGGCAACACACCGCTTCATCTCTGCAACGATACGCAAACGGTGAACCTGTTGCTGCGTCACGGTGCATCAATCACCCATCGCAACATGAAGGGAGAGACACCGATCCACATGTCGACGTACGGCTCCAAGGTTATCTCCTTGGCGAAGGCCGGGGCGGACATAGATTCGGTGGACAACGCGGGAAAAACTCTGTTGATGAAGAAGGCCAGGTGTTTTTATGTGTTCCGACTTCTCCGACCGCTTCTGGCCCTCAACCCCTCCGTATTCCTGAAAGACAACGATGGGAGGACGGCACTAGATTTCACCGTCGAGGAAGGCGTTAAAGCGCACTTGATTCGGTACGGGAAAGACCAGAACTGGCGTCGTAGGAAGACGCTAATTCTCTTGAGAGAGAAGGCTCGGGTTTTTGTTGCAATGGAAGACTGCGTGCTTAGGACGGTCGGGTTACCCACTGGTATTTTCAGGAGTGTTTTGACTTTCCTGTGAAGCTGGTCAAACAATGTGAATACATACAATATTAAAATGTAGTTCAACTGGTAATTAAAAAACATGGTACTCTTGGCTCCTTTGCTGGTTTTTACATCGATTCCAGGTCTTTCGACCATCGACTTCTTTTTTTGGAGAAAGAGACGCAAAGCGATGCATGATGTGAGCGTGCTGGACACCACTCAAGCCCTGGGCTCGAAGCAAGCTCTCACTAATAAACGCCTGAAGAAACTCTGATTTTCAGATTTATTATGTTTACCTAACCCTAATGAAAAACATGGCCGACGCGGCGCTAGGTGTAAGTGGTCCTACTGTTGACAAGAAGACTGTCAGCTACGTTGTGGCAGGCTGCTTCTGTGTGTACGCACTCGTGTACAAAATTCCCATCCCGTGCTTCGGCTGTCAAAAGGACGGATTTTGGTACCGCTGTGTCATGGACACCGGTCACGGCACGGCATCATGTGCCGCTCACAAAGCAGCCAAAAATCGAGTCGAAACAGCGGGGAGGATAATGGATGAGGCGGGCGTATACATGGACAATCTATGGGATTTCACGAAGACCGAACTACCCGGGGTGATCAGCGACTTCATTGCTACCCTGAAAGACCAGATCCTCGGTCTCAAGGACAGGATGGCAGAAAAGATCAACCTCATCCTCACCTTCCTTCGCGATAAGATGAACCTATTTTGGTCCAAGGTTAAGGGCGTCGCCGTGTCCACATACGAACGGTTCATGGACGTCGTCATCAATCCCGTTATCAAGTTCTTCGTCGCCAACCTGCTCCAACCAGCCACTGTGGTTTTTGAAAAGATAATGGAATTCCGCGAACTTGTGTGGACGGTTCTGTCCAATGCAATCGATAAATTCGCCAACATTCCTATTGGCAACTTTGTCGGAGACGTGGTGGACGTGTTCCAAAAACTCCCGGAAGCGATGGATGACTTGAAGGGCTTCATGGTGATGCTGATCAACAAAATCAAAAACGAGACGATTGGCGTCGTGAACACGGGCATCCGTGAATCGATCCAAGGCGTCGAGGCGTCCGTGAACATTTTGTCGGGAGGTATAGACGAGGGGGTCAACTCGATTGTTGGAGGACTGAACCACGTCAAAGACGAGTTAGTCGGTAACCTCAATAGATCGATCAACGGCATGGCTTTCGGTATAGAAACAGCTGTGAACAAGACCACTGGGGGAATCGAGACAGTCATCAACAAGAGCGTTGGGGGGATCACAGACGGTATCAATGACAACATGAACAGAGTCGAAAAGGGTGTCGGAAAGGTGATGGAAACCACGAACGATGTCATCAAGGGGGCTGAGATTGCTGTCAACACCATATCATGTGGGATCAACAACGCCCTGAACAAAGTTGGAGATGGGATAAATACAGTCACGAAGGGAGTGAACTCGGCGGTTAACAAAGTAATCAGTCCCGTGAACAGTGTAGTCAATATTATGAAGAGAGCAAAGAACACACACATTGGGTATAACAAGGGCTTTGTAAAAATAAACTTCAGGCCTCTCAATTGGATCAGCGCGCCGGGCGAGGTAAAAAAGATCGACATCGACGAGGTGGAGCTACCAACAATCCCAGTCGAAAAATTCGGCAGGATCAAGGAAGACCTTAACATCCCAAATATCCCCTTTGACCAAATCGATATTCCCGCGCTTGACATACCCACGGTTAACATCAAGGCCCCGGCCGACATCAAAGAAATCGATATCCCCGACATCAACATACCGGGCGTGGCCATCCCTATCCCTCGTGATGTCGAAGAAGAAGATTTCAAACTTCCTCCTATCCCTGGCTTCGGCTTTATCTCCGACAGGGTGGAGAAAGTGAAAGAATCCATCAGAGAGATATTTGAGACAGCTATGGCACCCCTGTACGACGGTTTGGCCACGCTCATCGCTCTGGTCGGCAGTATCATTTCGAGCGCCAAGCACTTCTTTTACAACTACCTGACGTGGACGGCTATCAAGAGCCGAGTGACCCAACTGATGGGCTTAGCAGGAGAAGGTGTATCATTGCTCAAAGACTTGTTCATGGACGAAATCGTACCCGCGTTCATGAAATTAATTCGGGCGATGGCGGATCCGATCCTGGCTTTCGTCAAAACGGCCACGGATCACACGTGGCGGTTCATGAAGAAGCTCGGAACAAACGTCGGGTCAATCTTCAACGAATCATACAGAGTAATCGCCAAGGTCACCGGAGTTATCGCGAAAGGAGTATTCCATACAGGATTGTATGTTGTAGGAACAACTATTGAAAGGTACACAGGGTGGCTGCCGCTGCCGATATCGGTCAAACTTCTGCTGATACTTGCTTCTATCATCTGGATGTTCCTGGGTGGCTTTTTAAGTAACGGCAAAGCTTTAGTGGACCTGGCGCTCTCGGTCATGCAAGGATCAGCCATTGCTCTGACGGACTTGGACCACCAACTAGACCTGAGATTTGGCGTGATTGAAAAAGCGACACCAGCTCTCTCCTCTTTTTTTATGCACTAAATCGCCCACGTTTTTCTGTTCAGCTGTCGTACATTCTCAACCTCGTCTTCGTGTGCCAACAGTTTCTTGGTCGTGTATAGATAAAGCAAGAACATGCTACAGTAAAGCACGAGCAAGATTATGTTTGGTGTATCCATGTTTGTTTCACTGTGCAAACATTTTTGTTGATGAAAATGTTACCTCAGCGTGCCACTTGGTCGAAAATAATATTATGTCTACTGCATAGAGTTGTTACAGATGATTCTCTTCGGTTTTCTGGCACTGATCATGCTCATGTGGACTCTCAATATCAACAACCAGCTACGGATGCTTCGAAGTAGCACAGAGGAACTCAAGACGGAGATAGAAGAGGCGGCTCAGTCGTGCGGAAAGTCGATGAATTGAGTCAGTCGCTCGTAATGTGTTCCATGTGCTCGGGCGTCAATCCTGGTTTGGCGATGTCAACCATTAGAATGACCCGAGGCCGTGTGCCGTCGTAAAACCCCGCGTGAAGATAAGAGTCGTCTAGGATAAAAATATGCCCCACTCTCCAACACCTCGTTCCGTACGCGGTAACAATTCCACCAACTCCATCGATATCTATACAGAGGTGGATTCTGTACTTGTAGTTGGTGGGGCCGAAATGTGGGCGTATGGACGCGCCGGGGTAGAGAACGGTGAATGACGTGGCCATGACATAGGTGTTTGCATAGTTGTTGAACATCTGTGTTCGCATGTAGTCGGCCGACGCCTCCAGTATCTTGCGGGTGTCGATGAAATGGTTGCCGAATCGTTGCTCCTCGCGATTGACAATGATTCTGCCATACCGGCCACCGTACCCAAGCTTTTCCGGGTTGTCCATGAACGTATCCTTGTGAGCGTTGAATTCGCGAGTGAACACCGCAATGTTTTCTTCCAACGTGCGGCACAGCGCTTGCAATCGGCACGTTTCTATGGAAGGAAAGGGCCCGTTCATCTCAACGTCACCGTAGACAGGTGGCATACACCAAGGTATCTTGTCCCTGAAGCCTCTGTTGATTTGTTTCTCTGCGAGCAAGAGCTGTGGCGACGTCGCCACAAGTCTACCGTGCTTCCTGGTGTAGTTACTCGGATTTTCGTATATACACGTTTCGAGGAGAAGTAGTGGTTTTCTCAAAAGCTCTTTGTACATACCTTTGTCCGTGACCGAGGGTTTGTTGCCGTTTTTGTGTCGGCAGTACAAACAATAGGCAACGACCATGGACACAATCAAAGCAAGCATCATGTTGAACTAAGAACATATTTTGTCAGCTTCAAATTCGTCGTTCAGCTTGCCGTAAAGCTCCTCCAGATCGAGCAGGCCCTCCGTCGCTTCCTTTTCCCTATATTTTTTGTCCAGACGACCCACCCCCACGTGGAAGTCCGTAATACCCAACTCTCGATCCATTGTGTACTTGGCAACTCTGTTGTCTAGACCCGGGTCGAACTTGCTATTGACGTGCACAACACGCGCATCTGGCCGTACGAGCAGTGCCTTCTCGCGAAATGAGAGAGCCTTCGCGAACAGAGGAGCGTCTTCCACGTCGATGTTAGACATCAATCGGAGAGTGTTGGAGAAGTCTGCTTCCTCCTTTTGTAAAGGAACGGTGACGGCACCGGGTGCCATCACCAGGTTCTCGCCGATGTCAACATCCCTAACAGCTGCCAGGAACGTTTCGCCGTTTTCGTAGCGAACACGGAGGCAGTTGGCTTCCACTTCGCTTTGCCCAAACACGCCGATCGTTTTATACAGGAAGGGTGCATTGCTCCTGTTGTGAGCGTAGAGCGCGAGCGCCACCTTTTCGGAAAGCCCCCTCCTGTATGTTGTGCGGAAAACGTAATCGAAGAACACCTTGATGTCGTCCGCTGGCGCTTCTTGGTTGAACGCGCAAGGAAAAAGACATTCTCCGCTGTAGACGCATTGCATTGTGTACCGAAATATGTCGAGCTTGAAACTTTGGGCTGTGGACTTGACGGGTATTTCGTATGCCACTGTTTCCCCTGCTCTAATCGGGCTCTGACAAACAGGATGGATCAAATCATCAGTCGTTCGCTTGAATTGGAGATCAGGGTGCAAGAAGCACCTGTTCATCGTTCCAACCATATTTCGCATTTAAAATAAAAGTGTTGGAATATACACGAACAATGCCACTCGTATCGTGCTCTCCACCCACGTGTTACCTCACTCGTCCGAGGAAAAGACCTGGTCGAAGGACTCTCCCTGGAAGGTGCATGAGGCCAAACCCGTGGATCATGTTCCTCATAAGAACGGGTGGCCAAGGGTTTGATAGAAAAGCTGTGTCGGACATGTACAGGACATGGAAGCGAGAATTCCATACAAAAAAACCCAAATTTGAGCGAGAGCGAAATGAAGGCGAAGATGAACGATCACCTGTGTCAGGATATTGCTGAAACGAGCGAACGTAATCTGGCTCGCAAGTCCTCCAAGCGTTTGAAAGAAACAAGAGAACGTCGAAGGAAGACCGCCAAAAAGAAAACGGAAGCGCGAAGGAAGAAAGCGTCGGCGGAAACTCAAGCTCGAGAAAATGCCAAGGCCAGAGAAAAGAAAGCCGCTGAAGCAGCGAATGCCACGGCCAAAGCCAAAGCCAAAGCCAAAGCCAAAGCCAAAGCCAGAGCCAAAGCCAGAGCCAAAGCCAAACCCAATCCAAGATCTTCAGATGTCCTTCGTGTAGAAGGGTCATGGACCGAGACGAGAACGGGGCAAGAAACATTCTTCTCAAGAGCTGCATGGAGAATGAGTTGACTCTGTCGTCACTAATATCAACTTAAGAAAACCGGAACTATTAAGTTGTAGTGAACAAAAACAGATAGAAACAACTAAGTTGTCTCCTCAAGGGTCCAGCTTTTAGGGTTTTTTAAACCTCGGAATATCCCACTGTTTCCAGGCAAGTCGTTTGTTGAAACTTCGGTTGCGAAAGCTTGTCGTCGTTTCTTCGTAGCGTGTTGATGTTGTAGACCTCGTGTAGCCGTGTTGTGATGTCGGCTTTCTTCTTTCTCTTTTTTTTCTTCTTCGTCTTCGATTTTGTAGTGGTGGTTGCCATGGTGAAGGTGAATTGTGAGCAGCGTGGGCTACCAATACACTCAAATATTTACATATAAAATTGAAAAATGTGGTCTTTCTTCTAGATCGTTTCGAGTTGGTAAGATTCGCCAAATTGTTCTAGAAAGCTCAAGTTGATAACAATGTCTGTCGTGGGTTGAAAACATTTACCCACAAAATATAGCGCCCGGAAGGAGTAGAAGGGCTTTGGGGCCTACCCCTGGGTGTCCATAGAAGGATCCAGCAACGGAATCATAGATGATGTAGGACAGGGCGATGGCGGTCGGATCAGAGTAACTGGGTTATCCTATTCGATATGGACTTACCATATCTCTCCCGCGAAATATTTCCCGAGTTCCTATCGGAGGACTCTTTGGATTCTGTAATGTAGAGAACCATCAGTTCTGTGAGAATTGATAGTTTTTTGTAAGGCGAACCATTCCGTCGTCGCACGATCCGCTCTATCGTAATTATTTATTGAGGCGCTTTACTAAATCCCCACCACTCCTCACTCCCACCACGACCCACTCCAATTCGCACCCACACACATCAACAATGAGCGACAATAAAAGGTGAGCATCGATTGTTGTTCTCGCCTACCAGGCTTTCCTGTGCATTTTCTTCCAAATTCGCAAGGTTCAAATTATTGTTTAAATTTTGATGTGCGCAGATCTTGGTGCCAGCGTTGCGCACGGTATGGACATCTGAAGCGAGACTGCATCGAAAGCTACAGCGTGTACGGCGACGACCTCCGCAAGAAGAGATGCGGCCTCTGTGGTCTCTTTGGACACGAAGCTCGCTCGTGCCGCGAGATCACGACGGTGCACGGCAACAGGATCGACTACAGGGCAAGAAGATCTTCGGGACGTGTCGACGACCGACGTGTCGACGACAGGCAGGGGAAGCGACTGAAAGTTGACTACGGCACAAACAGACCCTCCAGCGGCATGTACCACAGGGTAGAGCGGTCGTTGAACGCAGAGAGGAAGCAGAGGGGGCAGCAGCCCGTTCGTAGCAAAGAGAGTGGTGTAGTTGACTACGGCACAAAGAGACCCTCCAGCGGCATGTACCACAGGGTAGAGCGGTCGTTGAACGCAGAGAGGAAGCAGAGGGAGCAGCAGCCCGTTCGTACCAAAGAGAGCGGTGTAGAGCAGAAGAAAGCAGCAAGCGGGTCGTCTTCAGATTCGTCTTCGGATTCGTCTTCGGATTCGTCTTCGGATTCGTCTTCGGATTCGTCTTCGGATTCGTCTTCGGATTCGTCTTCGGATTCGTCTTCGGATTCGTCTACGAGTGGATTGTGGTGCAACTCGGATGATGAGTTCCTCAAGTTTTAATTTAAATGTGTTTTCAAATATGTTTTCCATCGGCACCGCCGACCACAACGAAGACTGTTACGCGCACGTCTTCCGGTGCCTTTGCGTACGCTTCGGCGACCGCACAGATTGCCTCGCGAGGCGAAGATGGTGCAGCCTGACCGGTTGTTTTTACCATCGCGACGTTGTTGTCGTCGACGTCGGTGACGACAACCACCACGTCGGTTCCAATCGGAACGAAGCCGCCTGCGAAAGCGGAGCACGCGCTCTCTGTCTGATCCATGGTGCGATATGTATAGATTAGAGTAAGATTAATTTATTGGCGGATTGGACGCGAAAAAAAATGTAGATTGACAATACATTCAATCGCAAACACGCCAATGACCGAAACCGTCACCCTCGTTTGTCGCGTAGACTCCTTGAACGATAAGAGCTACATTGATAGACAAGTGGCCATCCTTCTCAGGTCGTACAAGGCACACCTCAAAGGCCGGCGGAGTGATCTGACTCTGACATCTGAGCTTGAAAGAAAATATAGTTTCCACGAGCTGAGCGCCGATGATGCGCTTTCTATCAAAACCATCGCGACTGAAAACCAAAGCCGGCTTTGCATGAAGAGGGTGGAGATCGGCTCTGAATCGTCAGAGACGCTTCCAACACCGCCAACACCGCCGGTAACGCCGCCATCATCGCCAAAATTGGTTGTGCCTTTCCCGTCTTCCCCGTCTTCCCCGTCTTCCCCGTCTTCAGCTGCGACGTCTTCTATCTCTTCCAACACAAAGAGCCTTGTCCTGAACTTCGGCCTCGACGACGGTATCAGCACAACCTCCAGTGGCAGTGGTAGTAGAGGAAGCTCATTCTTCTCATCGGACTCAGAAACCAGTGGCATTGGTGTCGGTACACAAGTCGCGACCCCCGAAGTATTGCTGTTGCGCGAGCTTGCCAACATCATGAAAATAGAATCGATAAAGCCCACGCCCTCGCAAATTGGAAAGGCTGTGAGCACGTGGTTCGTCGGTGAGAACGTACAGAAGGTCATGCGGAAAATCGCTTAGTCAAGTCTCTGGTTCAATATCGACCAAGCCATTCTTGCCCTCAGCTTCGTCATGTCTCTGTGCGTAAATTCAAAGGGCATGTCGTTGGCGAAGTACGCGGCAAACATGCAAACGAACACACCACAGTCAATACTGTTTTTTTGCTTAGGGACTTCCATTTCCACCGTTGTCCACTCGTCCCACTGTCATCATTGTTATAAACTTAAGCATGTTGGAAACTTAAATGTTTTCTATGACAATGATACAAAAAGTTGACAATGGTGACTGTCATCAACTTAATAGTTCCGGTTTTCTTAAGTTGATATTAGTGAGGGTTAATGTTTAACAAATCTATTTATAACATGGTTATTTTTCGATACACAGGGACATCAGAATCCACGTTCCCTTCGGAGAGTATTCCGGGTATCTTTCGATATCGAAAAGGTAGCCATGGTTGTCGTTGTTGCCAATCGTATTGGACGATAGAATCGTGGGGATTTTGAAGGCCGTGCCGCTTGATAGCGATGCCAAGACGTTTTTCTTCCTCCACCGATCGTGCCTGAAGTTGACAACGGCTGCAGTCACAGTGATGTTAACCGAAGGATCGCTCTTGTTTGTCTTGCCATGAATATTGCCGCTGACATTGAGCGATCTATCGGCGTGGTACACGGTGCAGTGAATGAAAACGCTGTGGAAGTGGACGGGTGGGAGAGTCATTGCTTCTTTCGAGGAGAAGTCGAAAGCAACAAAGAGCTTGATCTTGGAGTCGTCCCAATACGAGATGTCTGTCTGTGGCGACGCGAGCCCATGGAACTCGAGGTTTCTCGGGTAGAAACTTATTGGCTGGAAGGTTTTCCGCTTCTTGGACAGATGAGCACCAATGACCTCGTCGTCGTCATTAGTATTGCTCGGCGGTGTGTCGGTGGCGGCGGTGGTGGCGGCATCGGCGTCGGCACACGAGTAAAGAAATGTGATGATCTTTAGCGCGTTGTCACTTGAAAAGCACTGTTTGTTCTCCTTGATGAACTTGACAAACTCTCTCATCGAGATGCTGGACAGGCGTATTTGGCTCCACAGAGACGACCCCGGCTCGGCAGCATCATGTGTCATAAGCGCCCACGCCGAGCCCAAGCCACCCAGCTCCTTTTCCACGGAGACTTTCTTTTCGCAAAGCTTGTATATGCACTGGACCAGATCAATCTCCTTGATATTGAGATCGTCTCTCGCGCATATCTGCGAGACTCCCGAAATGCTATCGGCCCGAAGCGCGTAAAAGCTCTTGTGCTTGAAGACGACAAAGGCGTAGATTGAAATGTAGTCCTGGATATCCGACAAGAGCCCGGTACCGCTGTCACCGTCGCCGTCTCCGGAGCATACGGCCGAACTCATGGCGTATTCGAGCGCTTGTATTGCGTTTGTAGGGTTGATGACGTCCATCACGAGCTGTCGAATAACGTCCATACCTCCCCTCAGACTGTAGTAGTGGAACGCGGAATACCGCTCCATGGTCTTGAGGATTGGTTCCCCCTTGTCCACCTGGACCATACCCGTGTGACAAAATACTCTCATCATGTCGAAGATGTGTCTCTTGGACATGGGGTGAGAGACGCTGTAAGCCGTGACACCCTCAAACTCTTCGGTGCCTTTTCTCATGCTGCTGGAAAAGAGACACTTGAAGTAGTCGGACCGCGAGGAGTACAGTTGTCTGCAGTCTCTGTAGTAGACGCCGTCGAACAACCACGCCATATCGAAAAAATCGGCGTTGTTGGCCTGTAAAGCTTCGATCGTTTCCAACTGCCACCGCGATACGTACCCGAGAAGGTTTTGCGAGATAGATTTTTCCATTTTATTTAAAATATTGGCTATGAACACAACCAAGAGTTTTGTCCGTGCTTGATGAACGACAACACTTTGGGAAAAAACATTTACACATCTCTGTGCGAAACGCCGGCACACTCTTCCGACGTTGGCGAGCCAAACATAAACATGGCGAGGTGTCCCTTTTACGAAAAGCCCGTTGATGAAATCCAAAGCACTCAGAGCGCGAAGTACGCCAAGCGCTCGCAGCGACACAGGTCGACGGCACAGTCGCGTCTTGGGGACATGACGGTCGGAGACATTAGATACTGCTTTCAACAGTTGCGGAACGCTGGCAAAGATCTTAGTCCAGATATGATGCTGTACAACGGCCAGTCCGCCGGCGAGTTTGCACTAAAATATTTGAGAGAGACATCTACGGCAACACGGAAACGAAGAAAAAGCTTGTCGGTAGTTGCTAGGCGTTCTGTCGCCAATAAAAAGGACAGCGGTGGTCGGAGAGGAAAGGACAACGCATTGAGTATGGATGGGTGCACGTCCAGAAGAGCTCCCGGCTTGAACGTCCTCGAGTTTTGAATCAAACGTTTTTTGTGTTCAGCGCGCTCATCAGCTCGGTATTCTGCATGATCTCTTGCAGGATGATCATCGGGTCCTGTGCCTGGCTCTCGGTGAGCTCCCCGTTCTCAACTTTTTTCATGCAACCGTTTGCTAACTGCTCTATTGAGCTGAGAAGTTCTCCGGACATGGACAAAATAGTTGTTCCAGTAAGGAAAAGTTGCTGGATGTAGTTCCAGATGGCTTCTCTGTTGTCCTCTTCGAGGTCTTTCCATTCCTTCGCCATGTCGAAGTCCCCTCCGGTTATCATGGGAATCTCACACACGTCAAACAGGCTGGGGTCTTTGGCCATGATGAGGTCCGCGTGTGGTTGAAACACATTCACAAACGTTTCCATCGGTACTGTGCTACAGTCGTCGGTGGAAATCACTCCATCGAGCATGACCTTGGCATCCATGATGATGGTGTACTCGTCGAAAGTGTCCGCGAGATCACGGAAGAACTCGGACAGCATGGAGTTGAAGGCTTTGTATGTCGTCATGTTCTCAAGACTCTCTTACAACCAGGCTTTGAAAATAAATATGAGTGATGGTACGAAGGCTAGATTTCCGGAAGGATGTCCTTGGAAACGTGCCTCACTCCGTTGATTATCTCCTCGAATGTGAGGTGAATTTGCATCATGGACTTTTCCACATCCGAACTCTCCGGGTAGTTCTTAGCTCTACACGAGATCAAAAGAGCGTTCATGCTCTTGGTCGCCATGATGGAATAGTTCGTGATCTTCCTGGAATCCATCATAGACACACTGTCTTCTCCCCTGTCTACAAAACGCTTGTACAGGTAGACGACGCTCTGTATGTGTCTGCACGCATCATTGAACGCTTCCATGTCGCACTCCCTCGCGCTGTGTAGCGCGAGGAGGTCCTTGTAAATGTCAAAAGACTCGAGCACGTCAATGTCGGCAAACTTCTTGGTTGTTCCCCGCCGATCTTTCCAGTAGACCACATCGATAGTAGAGAGGCCGTCCGCAAATACATTTCCTACCGCCCCGAGCACGAAGCCTCCCAGAATCCCGAACGCAGCTCCTCGGGCTCCTCCGCCGAAAGCTTTCGATGCCGCGGTCTTGAACATTCTCTGCTCGTATACTTGAGCGTAGCAAAATGTTTGCCGGTATGCGAACGCAAGATAAAAATTACAAGTTTACAAATCTTGGTCGTCTGCAGACGAGTAGCCATCAGACGCGTCGACAGTGAGCGTTTCCCACTTGAGTACTTCGTCGACGTCATCTTCTTCTTGTTCGCCATCTGCTTCGTCTACCAGAGTGTCGCTGGTGTAGTCGCTTTCTTCCTCGGACGAGCTCGAGTCCGAAGAAGTGGATTGGTAGGAGCTGTCATCAGAATCGGATTGGGTGAACTCGCTTGAGCACTCGCTTGAGCACTCGCTTTGTTCCGAGTCCGTCGTTTGATGGTTGTCACTACCCACTTCGGTCTGTGCCTCCTCTATACACCCCCAGTCGCCATCTTCTTCTCCGCTAAAATCGTCTTCCATCACTTGGTCGGAATCTGGTTCGTAACGAATAGGTGGCTTGACGGACCTACCCGATCTCGTCATTGTGCGTATTCTCTGTTCAAGTCCATCCGGTGGCGTGGCCATCTTGACACGACAGCTTGTTTGGCTTATCACCACAAAAAAAAGCCATGGAAGTCCGCGAAGTTTCTCTAGGATGAAATTTGAAGAGTGTAGAATATTTCCATCAAACATTCGGAATGGACGCCTGGTCCGAAAATAATCATTGCTTCCGAGTGTCAATACCGGACTGCACGATGCTGAAATGGCTCCGCGACAAAGACTTCATCAACAACAGTGACATGACGACGACACAAACTGTCATGACGGGAGGCGTCGTCAGTGTTCCTGACGAAAACTACGACGAGTTCCTGCAGCTGTATGCCGAGGAGGTCAGAAGCAAGAACAAAACTCTGTCTTTCTCGGAGCTGAGATCTGATCCTGTGTTCTGCATGTACTTTGACGTCGACATGCTGGGCACTGGCGTGCTTGGTGCGGCAGAGTCGTCCAGGATTTTCTCGGTCATTCAGTCTGTGATCAGAAGCTACTACACCGGAGACCAGAATGACGACCGTTTCCGATGTGTCGTGTGCGACACGAGTGTCAAGAAGGTACCGTCCGCGGACGGGGAAACGATGCTGACAAAGAACGGGTATCACGCTATATTTCCAAACCTCAGGATCAACCTTTCGCAAGCGCTTCAGCTCCGCTACAGCGTGGTGTATGAGCTTGAGAAGACGCTGGGACCGCGGACGGGTAGCCTGAACCCATGGTCGGATGTCATAGACAAAGCTCCCTACACCGGCGGCCTGAAGATGTGCGGGTCGTTCAAGCGTGTCAAGTGCACTGACTGCAAGAAGACAGACCCCACGTTCAAAGACAAGAAGAAGGCGTTGCTTTCTGAGATGGCAAAATTGCGTAAGAAAATCTATCCCCGCCAGCCCGGTTTCGACTACACCGACCTCTCGGACATCCACTCGGATGAGTTCAAGGATGCGGTCTTTGGAGACAAGTACGGCAAGTACCTGGACCTTACCGGCTTCAACTCGTGCAAGATGTGCCTTAACACCGGCAAGGTCATGGAAAAACGCACGTATATGCCGTGCCTCGTGTTAGACGGTGGCGGCGACGTGGACGTTTCTCTCCTTGACGTCTTGCGCGAAGACTATTTCGAGGTGATGAAGTACACGAGCATACGGTGCCAGGAAGGCGAAAAGGAGACGAGTGGGTTCACAATTCCCAAGGGTGTCCCGAGGGCCCCGACGGAGGAGAACGGTGCCAACATGCGGACCTTCTCGAGCAAGAGCTTGACGCATCTTGGCAGCGACATGCACGCCTTCACCGTAAACAACGACATTTACCTGAGCGACGCTCAGACGATGCGCTTGTGGAAGGGACCTCGTGTTGAGGATGCGCGAAGACTGTCGGTGATTGAAACGTTTTTGAGAAATAACGTGTGCAGCGCCTACTCTTCCGTGCAAATCAGGAAAGTTTCCGAGAGCACGATTAAGAAGGTTGCGCAGAAACCAAACGGTGGGAGCAAGATGATGAATGCTCTCATTAGAGCCCATGCTGGCACGACACCCCCGTCGCCGGACGTCGCTTTGAGCAACCGTTACCTGGTGAACGTCGCGGGCGTCGGGTCGACATTCTGCATGAACAAGGGTTCCGAACACGCTTCAAATTCGGTGTACTTCATCATCACGGCCACGCAATGCTTCCAGAGATGCTTTTCTAAAAAGCCCGAGATTAGGCGCGGGGGGACGACTTGCGCCGAGTACAGGTCGTATGGATTTGCGGTGCCGCCGTCTGTGTCGGCCGTCTTGTTTCCGGGTGAAGCCGTAAAGACCCCGGCCATCGCCTCTCTGGCCATGTGTCCAGACCCCAAGAACAGGGGTAAGAAGAAGCGCCGGCGAATGGAGTGGGGGAATAAGAAACTGTAGTTATATGTTTTCAAGATTGTTTTTTTTAATTGTTTGGTATTATATGACTACGATATGTTTGAACCGAATCTCGCCATCGACGTGAGTCTCCTGGCCATTATTCTTGGTCTGTATGCGACGAAAAATGACAGAAACCTCATTCTTGTTTTGATTTGCGCTCTCTTCGCGCACGTCTTGTTGACCAACGACAAAGATGACTCGAACGCTGGTGTTCTCCAGAACGCAAGCACCGCGGCCGTCACGAATGATGGTCTGGGTGCCGCCGTGACAGACGTCGTCGCCACAGCCGTAACACCCACCACCGTTGCCAAAAACGAAAGTCCTGTAGCCCCCGACGGCTTCAAGAGCACGGTGTCGTCCGGAGTTTTTTATCGCCAGCTGAGTTCCCCTCAAACGAATCTCACATCGACGGTATTCCCATCCACCTCGAAGGAGGCGAATGGGAAGCTGGCATCGGCGAGAGATTCCTTCTTCAAATCGCTCGTTTCCTAACAAAAAATCTAAACCTAGTGTAATAAGACTTTCGATTCAAATGCCGTCGGCGGTGCACGAGATTAACACGGCTTTCAACCAGCGCCTCAAACCTGTGGCCGGTCTCGGTGCTGCTAGACCCGTGAACCCGTTCGCCTCCACGGGGGTGCAGACTTCGCGAACGAAGCGCGACGAGATGAAGGTCAGGTCGTCCGTCACGCTGCCCGGAACTCTGGGTTCTCAATACAAGGGGAGAGTATTCGACACCAAAAACGACGACTCTGTGCGTTTGGATACATACACGATTGCCGAGAATCCGAAAAGGAACATCACAATGCACTCGACATCGCGACTAGAAGTCGAACACACGAGAGAACGATAGTCTTCACGTTTTGTCTTTCCCAATTATTTTGATTGCGAGTTAGCAACACGACCAGACACCAATGTGGTCTTCCAAAGAAGTGCTCTTCATTTCGATCGCCACAGGGTTCGTCTTCTGTTTCGCGACAATATATGCGCAGAATGCAATGTCAAGATACGTGAATCACTGCGTCGCCGAGAAAACGGCAGCAAACCCTTTGATCGGCATGGGGCTGGTGTCGAAGCCATCGCAACAGCAGCGCGTACAGCAAAACGTACTAGTCAGCGATCATGCAAGCGTCGCTGACATCCACAGCCCGCCCCCAGGTTCGGGGGCCCGGTGGACCCCCTTGTCTACGTGAGAACAAGGCTTTTTGCCTGATTTCTTTTGTCGTTAGGCTTATGGTGCCGCACCGATCGACTCCTTCCTTCTTCCAGGAGCTTAGCGTTGAAAATATGGTCTTTGAGCTTGGATATTTCCACACTGTGCTTATCGCAGTCCACGTTGTTATTGACGATGTCCACGTTGTTGTTGAGGACGGACTTGCGCAGCGCGGCTACATCGGTCTCTAACCCTCCAAGCCTCTGTTTGATGGACCGGACGCTTTCCGCCAACTCAAGCAAAAGACTGTGCGAGATCTCGTTTCCCATTTCGGTGTGAATGGATACCAATATAATAAAAAACTACATATATTCCAAAGGTAATAAGTTACCAAAACCATGACTATCGCGATTTATTTTATTTACTCACTGTAGTATCAACGCGCCTACCGCCGCTCACCAATGTCTCTACAGTTTGAATTAAAGTCTGCGTTTTCGGTGAAAATATCGTGGGACTCCTTCAATGAGTCGGACACGTACACGGTGCAGTGGACGCAGTCATCAGTGCAAAAGAAGACAACGGTTTCTTCATCCGCCATCGCTCTGGTCAACCTTGAGCCGGACACATCGTACGACGTGCGCGTTACATCGGCATCATCCAGCACCGTTCTCTCGGATGGCTTCCAGACATGGTCTCTCGAAGATCCTCACCTTGAAAACCTCTACACAAGCGTACGGTTGGAGGACGGCACATACGATGCCACCCAGTTCGACAAGAGCGTGCACGACGTGTTCCTCAAATACTTTAACAATATTGTTCAAAACGGCGACACCATCTACGCATCCGTCATTCTGAAAGGGGCGCCCAAAAACATCGAGACGAGAGCCGTGACCGAAGGCTCTACAACCGACGTCGCGGGTGACCAGAATCTGTTCCTCCCCTTCAGCAAGGACTCCGGTAGCGCCCAAATCGTCACTCTGAGCAACTCGGTCCCGATCGAAGATGTCGAGGCAACTTCTGTATCTGATGTCGCAGTGGCACAGGACCTGGGTGGTGCTGTAGAGCTCCTCTACACACCAGAAAGTGACACATTCACCATTGGGAACAACGTGTATGGCGTCGGAGACAAGTTCAATCTCTTCGGGAAGATGGTGACGGTGGCAGACGGTTCGATCGTACTTGTATTCGAGGACACCGTGGCCAAGGTTTACCCCTTCACGACCACCACGGCTTCCAACGTTGTTGGCACACTCGGTTCTCAGTTTGCCAAGAACTATACCTGCAACGTGATGAATGTCGTCGGATCGAAGACGACGGGAGCATCTGGCGAGACATACTCTTCATCATGGGTTTACGATACGGCAGCGGACACCATCGCCGAAGCTACTCGCATCGTACACACAATCGACGAGGATAGCGCGAACGGCACTATCTCCATCGGCGTCCGGCACACCGACGCCAACTCAAACACTTTCATCGAGCCGGTCGTCGCATGCGCGTCGGGATCGACGACCATCAGCGCACAAGACGATTCGGACAACACCGTCTCCACCACGATCGACCCAACTGGAATTTCGTTCGACACGGATGACGCATGCATCTACTTTGGAGCCGCGCAAAAGTTCCGCATCATTTTCCGTGACGGCACGCCTTCCACCCTGGCGATCGAATCGTACGATGCCGACTCCGGCACGTACATGACTCGGTCGGAGTTCAGCGACTCTAGCTAAATCGCAGATTAAATATATGCTGAAAAGCAATAATAGATATGATTCAATTTGTCCTGGCCGTGGTTGGCTACCTGCTGCTCGTGCGTGCTTTCTTTGATAGAGGCGTTGCTCCGGTCGGCAAGCGCCTACAGAAGAACATCATTCCTCTTCCGAAGAATTCCATAGACGCAGTTTGTTTGTTTGCATCGATGCTGTACCCGATGATGGCCTTCGTGCAAGCCCGAAAGTCAGACTGGAGCCTGGGCGAGTCGAAGGGCGCCATGGCGGTAGTTGCGGGCGTTTGCCTGGGGATGGTTTCAAGCGTCGAAGAGGGATAGTCCTGGAACTGTGCTGTGTTAGACAGGGAAAATAAACTCTGATTACGCACGCTTCCCGGCTTTTTTTATCTTGTACCTTGAATATACCGCAAATTAAACCAATGACTCTCTCTTCAAACGTCGGTTCGCGGGCGCAGGTAATGCACGGCACTGCAAAGAAAACATCCGGTGGTCTGGAGAAGGCGGATCTGGCGTACAATAAGAGCGGTTCCATTGTTTCAAAAAAGAAGTCCGTCGAAGCCAAGAAATCTGAGAACGGCCTCCTGAAGCTATGGCGCAGAGCGATGCAAGAAGTGTCCTCGTCTCCAATGTACAAAGACAAGTTCGTCAAGCCCAAGCGAGGCTCGGTAGTACACGCGAAAGTTTTCGCGGAGTACGAGCGTCTCGTTCGCGAAAAATATGGTGCAACACACGATGTCCAAAAGTTGACCGTCGACGGGATCACCAAGATGGTGATCGACGAGAGCTGAATAAAAATTGAATTTAAAACAACCCCATTTTTCTCCGTGATCTGTTCACAAGACCCTCGGCCTCGGCCACCGCTACTCCGGCAACTGATGCCAGTACTTTCTGCGGAACGGTGTCCGAAATGCGCCACACAACTCTGTCGTCCGTGATGAACAGGGAGTCGTGTAACTCGTGCTCCATGACAACCGACGCACCCACTCGAGCCAGCAAACTATGCAAGCGAAATACATCTAGACACTTTTCGGTGTGAACTCGAAACACGCTGAAGTCATGGGCCAACGCGGTGATATGTGTTGTCGCCATCCCCGATGCTTTGATGACAGCACGGAGTGTGGCCGCCTCGTCATCACCATTCCCGTTGTCGCCGTCGGCACCAACATGAACAGAGCATGTCTTCACCACGTCGATGTGATCGGACCCTAAAAGAGTAATGGTCTTGTTGGCCGTCTTGTGAAAGACCATGATGGCCCTACGCTCATCGATAAACTTCACGCCTTCCACTTTGGTTTTGATGTCCTTCCACGCCAACCTGTTGGAAAGCCGAATGGTCTTGCACGTCTTGACCAGGGAAACCATTTTGCTGGGTGCCGCGGAGTATGTGATGAGGTGTGGCGATGTGCGGGTCTGGCACGCAAATGATTGCATACACATAAAAATTATATTTCCAATATATTACAAACCCAGATGTCGATTCCCATCCCGGCTGCCCAGAAGCCCATCCAGCTTTATCTGTGGTCAAAATGTGGCTTCTGCACAAAGCAGATACGCGTGCTCTCGTCAATGGACGGTGAGATGCAGGACTGGTTCAATCGTAACGTCGCGGTGACCACGGTGGATGATCCCAAGAGATATCCAATGGTTAGAGGATATCCGTTTTGGGTGCTGAGCGGGAGGCCATCGCCCGGCTTCAAGACTATGGGAGAAATCGTGTCCATGAGACATATCGCTCCGTGATCGTCCTGAGAACAAGTTAAAATATTTGCGTATTCTTAGAGTTGATGAAGTACGAATATACTTGGAACCATCTCCTTCTACTTGCAAAGGTGTGTGGAAAAACCGACGACGACGACAGCGTGACGGCCTCATGGGTGCAAATCACCGAGGAACACAACAAGCAGACTTTCCCGTTCACCCTCTGGCCTCTGACGTACAGAACGTGCGAAGTGACTACTTCTCCCGCGATGTGCACACCAGTTCAGGTTCGAACAACGGACTACACTGTCAAGGTGTTCAAGGCCAACGAAGTCGTCATTGTCTGCATCCAAGACAGTTTCCAAGACAGTTCGCGTGGTAGCGTGTGCAGTCACCCATGTCTTGCAGAATTTGATGGTGATGGTCATACAGGGTCGGGATCCGATTTCTTGTCGAGCGATGCTGAAAATCACGTCGACAAGCACTCTCTGTCCAAAACCGAGCCCCTTCTTTCGTGCCACGTGGCCCATTGCTACAACCGGATGAAAGCAAAAGTGAATGATGTAATCTACGACATACAGGACAACGTTGAGTGTGTTATATGCACAGGTTACGGTGAAGCTGCCGCGATGGCTTCTTGTGTGGCATGTGACATGAGCCGGTCGTATGAGGCGGAGAAAGAGTTCCTGGGTCTAGAAACAACACGAGTGCTTGTTGACTTTGTAGGGTTTTCAGACGGTATCGTCGCATCTCCCACGTACTGGAAGCAAAACAGCGTGTCCATCGATAAGTATATACTGGTCGTATTCGAAGGCCAGGCATCAGCGACAACTTCAGTGGCTAACCTCGTTGCGAACCCACATTCCTTGCGCGTGACTATCGATGCATTTCCAGCGAATCCCCCCGCCATGTCTCGGTCGATGTCCGTGTTGGCCAAACTCAGGGATAAAACCAAGAGGGAAAGAAAAACGAAACAGCCAAAGCAGTTAGCGCGACGTATATCCGAATATATTATAGCATTGAACAACAAAGTAAATATACAAGCGACATCGAATTGAATCAAAAATTGTACCCATTTTGAAAATAAAAATGTTGCGCTAGCTCTAACCAACTTCGGTGTTTGCAGCATCAATATCATGTCGACCGATATCATTGACCTGGCTCAGTATGGTAACGTGAGGGGTCGTGACGTGTTCTCTCGCAATCTTTTTCAGTCCGTGAAGGGTGACGGGTTGACAGCAGCCTCACTGACCCAGAGCTTTTACGGCATCCCGTCGGCCAGCGACACCGAATCCTCTCTCGCAACGGTAAAGGTGAGCGAGGGTGTCGCCGACGACACCATCGGAACATACACCGTTTGTGTGAACGACGGGACGGCCCTTACCGACATCCTCGAATTGAGCAATGCTTCCTCCAAAATTACGTCTTCCGCCATCACTCTCGACACTCCCCTCGTACAAACCGACGGCACAATCGAGGCCCCCAAAGTTGTGCAGCATGCCGACGCCAAAAGCGCAGAAGTTGAGATTGTAGGTGGAGACGGCGCGACGCCTTTGATCAACTTTAACATCGGCGACACGGCTGCTGGTGTACCTACGGTATTGTCCGTGTCCGAGACTAGCGCGGACGTGACCGGAGTTTTGAACGTCAATGGAACGGATATCCTGCAAACCATCACCAACGGAAACGCATGGGAAATCGACGGGACGACCGTCCAATTGAAATCCGAATATCCCCTTGTCAATGTCAACGCTCTCAACGCCTACACGACTTCCGTGGCCCTGGACGTGAACGGATCCATCGTCAACCGAGGAAACGACTTCTTCATGTACGACTCGACGGGGCTCGCAAACCTCAGCACCGTGTCTTTCGACAACGCATCAAACTCCTTGGCCCTCCGAACATCTCTGGCGGACCAGGGTGGTGTCTCGGACTCCATGGTGTTTCAGACGACAAGTGGTGTCAACAACACCTACCTCGACCGTCTCAAGTTCGAGGGTGGCCTCGGAGACCAGAGCGCAACCTTCAGCAACGTCAACGTTGGCATCGGTGCAGCTCCTTCTGGGACGCACCGCTTCGAGGTCTCGGGAACGTCTCTCTTGACCGGTGATGCCACCGTGGTGGGCAACGTCGACGTTTCCGGAAACGATTTGGTGAACGTGTCGGACATCACCTCGAGCAACGCTCTGGCCGAGCAGGCCACCATCGCTCTCACGTCAAGCGCGACTGACCCACAGATCGACTTTGTCCTCGGAGACCTGGCCGGAACACCGACGACGGCCATGACGATCACGGAGTCCGCCGCTACCGTCAACGTCGCGACGACCGTGACGGACAACCTGACGGTCACCGGAGACTTCACCGTCAACGGAACCACGACCACCGTCAATACCACCGAGGTACGCGTCGAGGACAAGGAGATCGACCTCGCCTACAACGCCACGACGCACACCGAGCTCGACCAGGGTGGCTTTACGCTCGGTACAGACGTCACCGGCATCGTCGTGCCGTCGGTGCTGTACAACCTGGCAGACACTCGCTGGGACTCTTCCATCACGATGAATGTGCCATCGACGAACAAGTTCACCGTAGGTGGGAACGTCACCGAACTGAGCTCAACCGGTCTCGATGTCAACAGCGATGACGGTGTCATCCACCTTGGCGCCACGAAGCAGTGGCGAATCCGGATGGAAAACGACGGCACGAACGACCACCTGTACTTTGAGCACGACGATGATGGAACTCAGACCACATGGCAGACAAAGATGGATATCATGCAGTAGAGTTTCTTAGACATTGCAACGAGGTTCGTTGTAGGTAGATTTTTCGAAATAAAAAATATTATCCAATAAATAACTACACCGCTTCAAAGCTCTCATCATGTTTTCTGCAAGGAAGAATTCTCGTGGTCGCTCGTCCAGGATGGACGTTCGCGCCGTGCGCGCTCATCGCCAACAGCAAGAAGATAAAAAGTCGTCCGCTGCTCCATTTCCCTCATCTACCGCGAAACCTAAAACTCCAATCGCCTCGACACCCACCGTCCCGACAACCAACGTGCGTGAAATCTTGAAGAAGACGTCGGCCGCAAAGGCGACGAAAAGACCCCTGGTCCGTAACGCAGCGGTACAACAAGCCCCTGTACAGATCAGTAAGAGCGAGCTGAAGAGCATTATCGGTGGAACCACTTCTACAGACCCCGCGGGACCCGCTGGCGCAGACGGCCTCCCGGGTCCCCCAGGTCCCGCTGGTCCCGCTGGTCCCGCTGGTCCCGCTGGTCCCGCTGGTCCCGCTGGTCCTGTTGGTCCCGTCGGTCCCGCTGGTGGCACCGGCTCTTCCAATGGAGCCGGTTCTCAGGGCCCGAAGGGGCCGCCAGGTCCCGCCGGCGCCCAAGGTCTGAAGGGTGCGGTGGGTGCACGCGGCCTCCCTGGGGCCGCTGGACCTGCCGGTGCGACAGGAGCACGTGGCCCTGCTGGAGCCGAGGGGCCCAAAGGACCGAAAGGAAAAGACGGCATTTCCGTGAAGGGTGTTCCTGGTCCAGCCGGTCCTCTTGGCGTCAAAGGTATCCAGGGGCCAGTTGGTCCCAGGGGACTCGCTGGACCCGCTGGCGTCGATGGCAAGACGGGTCCGAAGGGTGCCAAGGGTGCAGACGGCTCGACTGGTCCCGCTGGTCCCGCTGGTCCCGCTGGTCCCGCTGGTCCCGCTGGTCCCGCTAGTTCTAGTTTGGACCTTTCGTCGTTTGGAGTGACGTCCGTCTCCTACATTGGTGCAGGAAAGTGGTCTGTGCAAACTGAAGACGGGAAATTCATCGCGTCGTTCAAGAAAGATAACTCCAAGAAATGATTTATCTTTCAAGATGAACAATAGCTGTCAATCATTGCGTGATTATTCCAAAAATAAAATGTTGCGTGAGCTTAATTGATATATACCGAAAACCAAAATGTCACACAATGCAATCGGAGCCATGGGTGCCATGGCTACGCCATTTGTACCGGGAACGGGTCAATTCGTCAACGGTGAATACAAAGCCGGCTCGGGCTTCGATTTTGATACGAGAACAATGAACACTCAACACGCACTTAATGCCGCGGTTGCTATGGGCGGCGGGACCCTCCCGCCTGGTATGGGCATGATGGCGGGCATCCTCCCCGCTGCCCTCAAGATCCAAGAGCACAAGGACATGCAGAAGGTCGCCGAGAGGTACTACGAAAAGTACATCAAGGACTTCAACCGGAAGTATGGGTTCAGTCCAGAACAGATCAACGCATTGGTCGAGGAGTTTAATGATGTCACCAACGAGATCAAGAGACTAATCCCTGATGACAAGATGAGAGAGATGTACGCAAAGTACATCGAATCGTACCCCACCATGTACCTGAGCATGATTCCCGCCGAGGCTCTCCAGACGAAACTCGCGGTGAAGTGTGTATCGGACAACAAAGCTCTCCGTGAAAAGATCGAGAGCATGTCATCGGCCGTGTCGTCTCTTGTAAGGAACCTGACCGATCTACAGATCTCGGCCGGAATCCCTCCGATTGTCAACCTCATGTTCGAGAGCATGCCGGACCCGCTGACGGCGATGACGGACCCCATGTACCAGAAGTACAACGACGCTATCGTGACGTACCACAAGCTTCTCCAGGACGAACAACCCCATACCAACGGGTTCGCTCGTGTAGATACCAACGCTGCAATCCCAGCCGGCTGGAGCAACACGGAATTCCTCCGACAGGAACCCGTCAACTATCTCGAGAAGTTGGCAGACCACATTAGCACGACGGGAACTGCTCCGGGTTCTTATGCTATTTTGGATAATGCGCGTTCTCCTGTCATGAAGTCTGACGGGATTACACCTTTGGAGGTTTCTCCTGAGGAAGTCAAGGACCTCGCGACAGTTCTGAAAAACATGCAGACTCAGTCGGGATGCCAGCCCTTCGGCGAAGAATGGAACCACACCGGTCCCACGCCGCCGATGAACCCCGCCATGTGTCTCGGCAACGAACACAAATTCCAGCCCGGTAACCCCCGCCACAACGTCGGGCGCACCAACCTGTACATGGCCAAGCGCGACCCTAACGGGAACGCGCAGTGGGTGCAGACCGGGCAGGTCCCGGCTCTGTCGAACGGAGGAGGCCCGCAGATGGTTCAACACCAGCCGCAACCCATGCAACAGCCTGACCCGTGGGCAGGTCAGAACCACATGCCCGGTGTTGACCCGAGACCGCTTCAACAGCCCGGCTACCAGATGCCGATGCCTCCGGTGCAAGCAGGGCAGTTCAACCAACCATTCACTGGATCGGGACCAAAGCCCCGCAAACCCACGACTCGTAAATCCTCCAAGGGCGCCAAGGGCGCCAAGGGATCCAAGGGCTCCAAGGGCTCCAAGGGCTCCAGGAGCTCCAGTGGCGGCAGGGCTCAGTGAAGAGGATCATCCAGTCGGTTGAGGCCCGGCGCTCTTCGGGTACTTCGTCTTTGCCGTCGCCTTGTTTGACGGCACAGAGACTCGTTTAATTTTGATTTTCTCAGTCACCGGTCTCTTGTCCTCAACGTGCTTCATGAAACGCGCGGCCTGATCGGCGCCGAACAGCTCGGTGGCAGACTCTTCGATCAAGGTTTTGTTCATGGGAGCACTGCTCTTGGTACTGTAAATCTTGATTGTGCCGGAAGGCGAAATAGTTTCGGGGATACCGTTTTCGTGCATGTGACGAGCAATTCTCCCTTCGAGCGACGATCTGCTCGACTTCAAGTCTTTGATTTCTTCCGAGGCACCACGCAGCTCGTCGTCAATCTTGAAGAAGACGTCGACGTGTCCAGCGAATTCGTCCTCCCCGTGGTTGCGACCGCCGGAATCCATGTTTAGTTTTGTCGTTCGTGTTACAAGAAAGCAACAAAATAATTACGTCGATTTAATCGCGTTTAATCTCTTTTTTTTTGTATCGCTACATGTAACAACAAAGGAACAATGCTGAGCCTTTTGACCGAAAACAAGCTCGCCAGTATCGGTGCTGCCGCGATGGTCACGGGTGTCGTGCTTCTACTCTCCGCCTCGGCCGTCGACACCGAAGCAACCGAAAGTGACGACGGAAGCACTGAACAGCTGGCCAACGCCAACAAGAAGAAAACGCTGCTGGCGCTGGGTGGATCGATTTTGTCTCTAGGCGTCCTCGCTCAGGTGTACGACCAGTACACTCGCTACACGTCTCCGGGTAGCTCCTTCTCGTCGTCGCAATACCGCTCGTCGTCAGAAATGTCCCCGCAAGAGCTCTCTAGATTCCAGGACCGTGTGTCCGCGGCTGCGGCGAAGCTGCGACGAAGCATGGCACAGACATCCAACCAGAGCGTGAGAAGCAGTGGATTGGAAGAAGAGTCTGCCGCCGAACTCGCCGCTCGCGCCAGCGCCCAGATTAGTTCATTCATTCAGAATTACTCGTAAAAATAAGAGATTTTTTAATGTTTTTCCCAATTATTACGTTCGCAGACCATGGAGGCGAACGCACCCCTGCGACAGACACCACCACCACCACCACCGCCGCCGCCGCCACTACCACCAGTGAAACCACAGGGTGTCACATTCAGACACTCGGACGACACGTGGTACTCGGAAAACGAAGACGATCTGCTCGATATTTGGCACACTTTGCAAGACATCATCAAGAGTAGAGGAATTGTTATGTTGGATAAATGCAGGTTTAATCATTTTTGTGCGTTCGTGGTATCGATGACAACAACACCCCGGGATAATTGTATCTAAACACTCCTAACTCGTTTCGTGCCGGTGATCAGACGAGATGATCCTTCCGTCTCTACGGAGTCTTCCGACAACGACATTGCCTTGACCATGGTCGCAAGATCATCCACGATCGAATCATCTGGCTCGTCCTTTCCGATCTCTTCAACCTTTTGTTCCACAGGTTTGTCGATTGCAGTAATCTTTCGCTCCTCCTCGGCAGCGACAGAAGGTGTGGCGGGTACTTTCAACACATCGACACTGACGAGAGGACTGCGTTCGTTCTTGGATTCCGACGCAACCAGTGACCCCTCCTCTGCACGAGCCCCTCCGTTGTCAGTCGCCTCGATATCATCATCTTGGAGAAGTTCCGCCTGAAACTGCGGCCGGTCCACTGCTTGAGTTTGAATGATGCACTCTCCTTGCACCTCGTGCGGTGTTTCAATGCTGAAGCCACGTTCTGATCCTTCCGGTGTGTCAATGGTCGCATCGCGAGAGTTGTCGGTGTCTTCTAGCATGTCACCAATGACCTGTGTCGTGATGACCTGCACGTCTCTCTCGTTGATTGCCATGTGACTGTTCTCTTCGAGAGTTTTCACAAGACGAGTAAGTTCGTTGATTCTCTTGATTGCGTAGAGAAGGACGATACCGACTCCGCCAGCGGCAGAGAGGACAATAAACATACTCGTCCACGTCCACCCAGTTCCCGATCTCACGGCACCTGCTCCTGCGACAACGGAAGCCGCGATCATGGATGCCGTGTCCACGGTCTGTCCACCGAGGTCGGTGTCGTCGTATATACCTCCTTCTCCTTCTCCTCCTTCTTCTTCTCCTTCGTCATCAGTGTCTTCTTCTTGTTCGTACACGTGTTCCACACCACATTCCTCCTCGTCGCACTCACCGATATCGCTCTCTCTCGAGCTACAGGAATCGTCGTCGCTGGATGATTCGTCGTCGCTATCACAGTCAGACTCGGAATCGTACACGGAGGACTCGGAGGACTCGGAGAACTCGGAGGACTCGGAGGACTCAGAGGACTCGCAAGACTCGGGAGACTCCGGAAACTCTGGGAAATCGCACTCTGTCTCGGATTCGTAGAGATCTTCCGTCTCGGACCTAAACGAAGAACAGTGATCAGGCACTGGTCCAGGTTCGCAGATATCTTCGGTCTCAGACTCGGACGAGGAATCGTGAACAGGAATTGGTCGAGACTCAGGCGGGGCCGCAACCCCGGAATTGTCCACCAGCTCTCCTCCAGACGCTCTTTCGACCGCAGTTTTCTTGCCAAATGTTTGTGAGTCATCTCCTCCCAAAAGAACGGACGAAAAGTCTGGCATCGGGACGTCGTGGCGAGTCATGAGAAGGAAGAACTCGAGTTGTGACTTGCCAATATTTTTAGTTTTGACGCAGAAACGCGCTGCTGTTTTATCCACGAGATTGCATCAGCCTTGCCATAGCGTCGTCAACCGACCCGGAATACTTCTTCTCCGCATCTGCTTCAGATATAGAGACAGGGGGGGAGAAGGCCTTCGAGAGACCGCACCCTATGCCGTCGTTTTTCCCCCCTCCCTTCCCCGACACCATATCTTGGAACGAAGACGTCTGATCGAATGCACGAGGGGAGCATCCCTGGCTCTGATGGTGCTGAAGGCCAACAGACGTCGCAAAATCGAACGCGGTGTCCCCGCAGTACACGTCCTTGCCGACGACGATACTCGGCGTTCCTTTCAGCCACGTGGGAATGTTGACACCGCTCGCGACGTCTACCACGTTGCACGGCAGCCGGTGTACATCTCTGACCTCTTTCATCAGATCAACAGAGTGTCGGCACTCTGTCGAGTTGACATACATCGTGAACATCGGTTCGGGTATCAAAACAGGTTGTCTCTGCGAGTGTTGGCCACGCCTCTGCGTGTTGTTCGCTTCTCTTTCAGGAGCCCTTATGATCGGTGCCAACCTTACCGGCGCCGGGATGGGGTTGTTGGTACCAGGCGTCATCATCTTGTAAATTCATGTAATATTTTTTATGTCTCTCGTTCGACGCAGTCTCAATTTAATATCATCTGCTACTTTACGCAAACATGCACTCTTCCATAAAAAGGATACTTGATTACCCGAAAATCGCCCAGCGAACACCAGAGTGGTACGAGTATCGCAAGAAACGCGTCACCGCTTCCGAAGCGTCGACCATCATCGCACAGGGCAAAGGGTACGACCGCGTCTTCGAACAAAAGGTCGGTATCCGAGACACCAACATCAGCAGCGAGTACATGACAATCGGGACCGACAACGAAGAAGCCGTCGTCGCGCTCTACCGTGAAAAGTTTCCCGACGAGGAGGTCTTTCACGACTTGTCGATTATCCCTCACCAGACGCTCGACTTTGTTGCCGCGTCTCTGGATGCGTGCACAGCGAGCGGAATCAACGTGGAGATTAAAACAGTGTTTAAAGAAAAGTTTATTAAAGTTTCCAAGATGTACTACGACCAGGTCCAGTTGCAGATGGAAGTCGCCGACCTCGAAAAGACGCACCTGGTGCAACACTACATCCGGATGCCAGATCAGCCGATCGTCGTGCACGAGATCTTACGCCACCGTGATTGGTTTGAGAGAAATCGCGGGATTTTCAAAGGGTTTGTTGAAAAAGTAAGAGACTTCTTTCCGTTTGTCCACGCCGACGAGTTTGCAACGACGAGCGTTTGATCATCATATTTCAAAATGTTTCCCAGGTCTAAGTGTAATCGGACAGGCAATGTCGACCAAACTCTGCATCATCTCGCGCCGGGTAAAGATACCAAAAAAGTACATTTCGTTCGAAAAAGTATCGTCCGAGCTCGTACTGAAAGACACGAGACCCGCTGCGTACGCGTCGCGCGAACCCTTTGTATGCTACAGTGACGGTGGCGATGGCTTTATCGTCCCGAGGATGTACGGCGTCAACTTCATCCAGGCTGGAAACCTCCCGTGCGAGGATCGACAGAAGCCCGGTGAGTCCTTGCCCCATATCTCCTTCTCGGGGACTTTGCGCGAGTGCCAGGTCGAGCCGGTGGAGAAAACGATACGCGCCCTCGAAACAGCACATGGCGGTGTCATGAGTCTCTACTGCGGCTTCGGCAAGACGACGTGCTCACTCAAGGTGTCGTGCCACTTTAAGAAAAAAACAATTATCCTAGTCCACACCACCGCCCTGCTCGAACAGTGGAAGGAGAGAATCGAGCAGTTTGTGACGAACGCATCGGTCGGCGTTCTTCAAAGAGACAAGATCGACGTGACCGGACGGAGTCATGTAATCGCATTGATGCAAAGTGTGTCCAGGAGAAACTATCCCAGGGAGCTGCTGGATTCGTTCGGTCTCATGATCGTCGACGAAGCACACCACGTCTGTGCCACCCAACTCTCCCGGTGTGTCACCAAAGTCGGATGTAAGCTCCGCCTGGGTCTCTCGGCCACGCCGTTCCGCAAGGACGGTATGACACAGTTTTTGTTTGATTCCATCGGTCCGATCTGCGCGAGGGTGGATCGGGAGTACGAAGAGGTTTTCGTCGACGTTGTCTACGTTACCAGTGGTCCATCGGAAATGGTCTGCGTGAAACGAAAGGGCAGACTGTCACCGAACATCGCCAAAATGATCAACAACCTGTGCGATATGCACGATCCGGACGGAGAGTTTCGTACGGGGTTGGTGATCGAGACGATCGTCAACGCTCTCGCCGAAGATCGCCACATAATCGTGCTCAGTGACAGGAGGAATCATCTCAAAGTCATGGGATCGATGCTGGCAGAGACGGCCGGTGTCGAAGTGGGGTTCATGGTTGGTGGCACCAGGCCCGCAGACATAGAGGCCGCATCCGCGTGCAGAGTCATTATGGCGACCTACGCTTACTGCAGCGAGGGTCTAGATATCCCGTCTCTCGACACGTGCGTGTTCGCGACTCCTCGAAGCGACATCGTTCAGTGCTGTGGACGGATCCTGAGATACCATCCGTCCAAACAAATACCTCGCGTCATCGATTTCGTCGACAACTCCGTTGTCTTCCACGGCCAAGCGAGGAAGCGAGCGATGTATTACTCGAAACTGTGTGCTTTTATGAACTACCTTGATGAGGATTTGAAACCAACCACATCACTCGAAGAAAGGAAGCGTGGTGTGTCAGGCTTCGCGTTTCCTTTCGATTTTGCCTAAGTTGTTCAGGCTCGTGCTTGAACCAGGACGCTGGTCGCGTCATCATGCTGTTTGGAAATAAACTCCTTCATCTCGGCAATGTCGACATTCATGATGTGCTTTACCTGGTGTGGGGTGAGAAACTCGGAAACGATGTTCACGGCACACATGGCTTTGGAGCTATCGATAAAACTCTGAACGGGGTGCTGGTCTTGTGTGGACTGTATGCTTGCTCTCGCGGCCTCGCGGAGAAGCTCCGAGTACTTCAAAATGTGCTCTCTTGGTAGCTTCGAGCTCTCGTGTGCTCGCACAGACAGGTAGGACGTGACGCCAACAAACACCACGACGATCGTCGACAATTTCCAGTAGGCCATCGCGGAACGTTGGTTCATCCGATCCATCACGTGGGGCACGTTTGATTTGATTACAATTACCATAAACATTTAAATTCAATTTATTCACAGCGCGCGAAGCCTTGACGCCGCGGGCAACGAGTAAGGATTTTTCAAGAGTTTTTTCAGAGCCGAGGAAGCCCCCATTCTGTCGTTCAAGACCTCCCCGAGCTTGCGGGTTTTCGTGCTGTCCTTGCTCACTCCAGCGGCTTGTTTGTTGTCGCTGGAGAACCTCACGTGGTTGATCTTACCGGATCGCATGACGTTGACTGGTCCTTTTTCGTCTCCCTCCAAACCCTTGCGAGATATCATGCCATCGACATGAAGATTCGCGGCTCCCGTGCGATTTGTGCCGAGAAGTCCTGGAGCGACCAACACAGCGTCGCGCTCTGTCTTCTTGAAGATGTCCCCTCTTTGCTGCTTACTGCCCAATCTTTCTTGCGGAAGAGAAACGGAAGAGTGAACAGTCGATGTTGAAACCTTGTTGGAACCCCGGAGGATACCGGACCGCTCCATCTCGGACAAGTGTGTGTCGGTGTCCTCGTGGAGCGGCTCAAGGTTGCTAGCGTGCTTGGTGCCGGCGCCGCGGATGAAAGGTGTGCCGACCAATTCGGACACACTTTGTGTCGTGCGGAAGATAGAAGGCGAAGCGGTCGAATTTCCGACGGCGTGCGAAGTGGCAGCCCCGCGGGCGACGCGGGCCGCGTTCTCCGCGACAACCTCTTTTCTGTCCGCGGGAACACGGAAGGCACCGGCCTCGTTCTTGACCGGCAGAAGGCTCGGTCCACGCACCGCTGCGCCGGATTTTATTCCGCCTGTCTCGAGTGCAAGGCTTGTGCTCTTGTTCGTCGTCCATCCGGAGACGGGAGGTTTCCGGTCCTTGCGTAGCGCCGACACGTTCTGCGACATCTCTGGGATCATCATCTGCCTCGCCGTAACCTGCTGGTCGTGGTAGTCGGAGGCTTTAGCAATCTTGAAGTTTGGAACGACGCGCTGCTCGTACGTCGCGACAGGATCGTTGTTGAGAGGCACATGAACCTTCGTGTCCCGTGTTCCGGACGCCCCGGTCGCGAATCTCTCTCCTCCGGTGACAAGAGATGTGTGTAGCACTTCCAACTTTTCGTCGTGCGCGCCTCTGAACAAAACGGCGTCGGTCGATGCCGAGGCCTGCACCGGAGCCTTGCTGCTCTTCGCCAGGTGGTCGTCCATCCGGTAGCTTTCGAGGTGAGACCCGGTGATCTTGAAGGAAGGAACAGGAGCCGAGGACTGCGGAACACCTACCGCCACCGGTGGACCCACCGATTTGTGGTTCAGAGAAGACCGCTGCGTCACGGTTCTGTAGTCACCCTTCACGTGAGAACCGGACGCCCCGGAAAACGCTCCCCGTGGACCCCCGTCCGACTCGATCGTTGGCTGATCGTTCAAGAGGAACTTGTGGAATCTTCTGCCGGAGCCGATGTGGAATCCGATAGCGGATCCGTTGCCAGTAGATATCTGCTCGACAGGACGATCGAATTGTTTCTCGCTTGTGATGGGAACAGTGCTCGCCGCGAAGTCGGATTCCATTTGCTTCACGCGCGAGATCATGGTGCGTCCGAACAAGTCTTGAGGACCTGGTATCTCAGACACAATCTCTTCCTTTGGCTTGTAAGGAGCGTTTGCCATTCGCATCCAAGGTTTCTCGCTGACGGTCGGGTTGGGGTCCTGTGGATGGCTGTACTGCTCTCTGTATCGGGCTTCATCGTACCCGATATCGGCTATGTTGTCCGTCTTCAGAGTTCGAACGCCCAAAGGAATCGGTGCCGGGGATGACGCCGCGCATAGACGACGCACTGGCACGACTTCTGCGGAAACATCTCCGGATGTCTGTTGTTGCTGTCGTTGCTGTTGCTGTCGTTGCTGTTGCTGTTGTTGCTGTTGAATTACTTCTTCATTCAAGTCTACTTCGGAAGCGTTGACGGCGTCGATACCTTCGTCGCTGCCATCGCTGGCACCTCTGCCACCGCTGGCATCGCTGGCGCCGCTACCACCACTGGCATCGCTGGCATCGCTGGCATTGCTGGCATCGCTGGCATCGATGACGACCGTGTTGCCCCTCAGCCTCATGTACTGGTTAGCGACGAGGCCACATGCCGACAACACGAGAATTTCCATCTATCTCTCAGTGGATACAATCAACATTTTTTCTCAAGTCAAACTACAACATTTGCGACAGCCTAAGAATCTTCTTCTTGATCGCGGCGGCCGTCGGGGTGCCACGCTTCGTGGTCGTACGTCTTGTGGTCTTACGCTTCGTTGTCTTCCTCTTCTTCTTGGTGGATTTTTTGGTGGAAGACGTTTTCTTGCGCTTCGCCGTCACCGAACGAATCTGCTTGGCAGACGCCTTGACCTTACCGTCTTTGTTTTTCGTGTACTTGATGGAGAACGTGACAATTTTCTTCTTGCGGTACAGGTAGATTCTGGATGGTCGCGTGCGCTTCCTGAGAGCCACTCTCGCTGCCAGGTGCGCACCGGTTTTGGTGGTTGTACGTGATGTCCCCTGGCTCGAAACTTTCTTTTTCGGGTCTAGCGTCGACTTTCGAAGGACCGTGTACGAACGCGATACGCCGGCAGACTTCTTGTTCTTGGTCGCGGGGGCCATGTTTGTCAAATCGGTTTTACAGTATGTAAACATTATATTTCTCATTCCACACGATACATTCTACCACATGCGTTCTTCAAAGGATAAAGGATGGAGAAAGATTCGAAAATTTCCCGGAAAAAATCGTGCGATGAAATAAATGTTGGCACTGACAGTACAGACACGGACAAAGAGGGATGGAGAGACTAATTCGTGGTAGAGCAACCATTTCGCAACTTTTCTCCGTCCGTGAGATCAACGAACATGTTGCAGACATGAAGATGGGATCGTGGGTCTCCTCTCTTCTCCGGTCAGCATTGCAGAGAGAAGGGTTCATGGATAACGATTTTATGGGTGAGAGTGGTGACATTGTTTCCATCGCGGAGCTGGTTGAGGCGATGGCGTTTTACGCCACGACGATGGGATACTCACCCGCCGCGTGGGAGCCGACTCTATCCCCGACCTTGGAGAACTTTGAAAGAAGACCGGGTGTTTACAAAACATTGCTAAGGAAAGTGGACAACTGGGCTACGTTGAGTGGGAGCAAGAAGCTCTTGTCTGTCAAGAAACTCATCCGCATCAGGGTTAGCGACAAGATGAAGAAAGTGCGCGAAAAACCGAACGCCCTGGGAGTCTTTGATCACGCCGCCGACATGGCGACCATCCACGGAAATACCAACCCCAAGAGCACCATCAATAGCCTTCATCTTCTCGGCAAGTACCCCGATCAAGATCCTCGATTCTACATTCACATGGTGTACCGGTACTACATGAACGAGTACCACAATCAGCTCGCCACCGAAGACAAGGTGCTGCGGTTTCCCAGCTTCCAAAAAATCCTGGACACCACGAAACCGATCGATTGTATCGGAGCAATACCAGCAGAGTTCCGAACGTTTGTCAGAGGCATCAGAGGAAACTCCGTGTCCACTGTCACCACACCCGTCCCTTCAAAGACGAACGCGAACGAGGTGGTATACACGCACAACTTCGAGGCCACCGTGCCATGGGTTCCGGTCATGAGGGCCATGATTTACGACCTGTTCGTGAATCTCAACACCCGGTTCAGAGAAATCTATCCCAAGTACCTTGTCAGAGGCGAAGGTGGCTGTGAAAAGGGAAACGTTGCCGCCGTGGAGGCGCTCGCGCGATCGATAGAGATGGCAGATCTCGTGCAGACGCTCACAGGCGTTCAGTCCGTCTCTGTCTACACCAAGGACCTCCTGGACCGAATGCTGGCGGTCGACTCTCGTGCGGCAGACATCTTCCCCCGGTACAACAGCCACCCATTCGTAGGCGAAGGCGAACAGCTGCGCGAGCGTCTCGGGTTCTTGCACCAGGACTCCGTCAGAGGAGTGTTTCAGCGCATCGCATCCAAGTCGTCGTCCGATTTCTGCACCGACATCTACTCTGGGCTAAAAATCGAGTTCAAGACCATCGAAGTCTTCAAAGAATACTGCACCACCAAAACCTTCATGGTGTTCAAGAGGAGGGACGAGTGCGAGTGGAGACAGTTTATTTTGGACACAAGAAAGATATGTTGCATCTTGCATGCTTGGAGCCGGAAGAAAGACGTCGATGAGTTTGTGGAAGAATATGGGTGTGAAGATCGATACATGTGCCGCATTTTGGCAGAGCTTGAGTGATCACCATGGATTATTTTGTGAATGCCAAAACCAGGCAAAATCATTAATTTAATGTTGCCTACAGATATCAATTGTAAAAACTATTGGGTGTGGTTTCCATGTCATCCGCATATGCCACAGACCTATCGCAGTACCCAATTTCTATTTCAGGGGATCAAATCGTTCAAAACATCATACAAGTGGCCCAGTCAGACGGGATAGACGCCGTTTCTCTCGATCATGACTTTTACGGAATCAGTCAGTCTGGAAGAGTCTTTTCCTTGGCCTCCTTCCGGGTGGTTGAGAGCGGCCCGAACACAAACACGGGAACGTTGGAGTTGCATATTTTCAACTCGGACGGCGTCTCGGTGCCAATCCTAACGATCGGAGAGGACGGGACAACCATCGAGGGATCTCTCAATGTCAAGGGTGGCCACACATCGCTCGAAACCACCTCGGTCGTCGTGGAAGACAAAGACATGGTTTTGGCCAGTGGCGCCACGTCTGTCGATCACTTGGACAAGGGGGGTATCATCCTGGGGACGGATGAGTCGGGAGCAAAGGAAATGCTCTACGATCTCGGCGGCGACATGTGGAAATCCAACATCGGCATCAACGTCGACACCGATGCCGCCTTCACCGTCGGCGACGCGCAAACGATATTGGACGGCGCAGGACTTACGATCGGAGACGTTTCTCTCACGGACGGTAGCCTTCAACTTGCCCCAGATATCTCTCTGGGAACGGAGGGGCTGGAAATCGGCGACATTTCGGTCACACCGCTCGGCGGTCTTGTTATCGGAAGCTCCGATGGGTCGGATGTCGATACAACCGTCGTTCTCAACAAAACGGGACTGACGATAGGAGAGGAAATAAATCTTGGTGTAGATTCGGGATTGTCTATTGGTTCCGACGTTCTACTCGATGAACAGGGTCTGTACCTAAAAAACACAGAGGCAGCACTCTACCTGGGTCAAACAGGGTGGAAGATCGCGTACGACTCGTCATCACACCACTTACTTTTCGAATTCTACGACGCCAACTCCAGCTCGTATGTAACAAAGGCAGAGTTCAAAGCTTAGGCCAACGTGTCGAGCCCGGCGCCTTCTTTGCTGAGATTGATGAGAGAGTTCAGGAGTTTCTTCTTTTTGGAAGCTGATGTTCGCACCTTCCGGTATTCGGCCGCGTACTTGCCACGGTCTTCGGCGCTCACGGTGGTCATGAACTTGGTGAATATTTCAGCTTGTTCGTCGGCTAGAATTCGGTAGCGTGTGAGGGCCTTCCTCCCTTCCATTGCAATGTAGTCGTCGTCGTCCATCAACAGCTCGTACATCCCCTGAAGAAACTCTTCTTTCTTGTCGGGTGAGTTTTTGACAGACATCCATTCGAGGATGAGGCTCTCGCGTTCTGCCTTGGTCAGAGTTGTGAGCATACGCCCGAACATGTATTGCCGAACACCGGCATCCACGTCTGCGAGAGCTTGCCCGCCCTGATTCGTGATGAAAGCCTCGTCATCATCCAATGCGTCCATCATGTTCTGTAGAAACGTTTCGCGCTCAGCGACGTCATCCTTCTTCGCGACCCACTCGTCCATGTAGGCTCGACGCGTCGCTTGGTCGAACATTCCCATGAACTTGGCAAACTTCAGACGCTGGTCTTCCGGCGCGATGTTCATCGCCGTGAGAACGTCTGCGCCCTCTTCCCTTACGTCGATAGGGACTTCCACCGCTACCCCTGTCCCGTCCACGCCGGTGTCCTTTTTGACAATCGCCGACTCCTTGTTAGCCCCGAAGAAAGCTTTCGTGGTGCCCTCGTCGTCCACGAGACTCACGGCTTCCACCCCAAGCACCGTCGTCCTCTCGACATCTCCAAACATGTCCGCATCCTTGATGTAAACGCGCTCGCCGAGTGTCACGTGCGACATCGTCCTGATAAAATTGGTTTGGATTCCCTTTACTATAGACAAATATTATTTTTTTCATTTGATACCCAAATTGACAACCTCTTTTTTGTGAATATAATGTCTTCCATTATTATGCCAACGTCGCCACAACCATCGCGGATGACGGCGATCCAGGTCACCAAGAAAACAGTTCCGAGGTGTCACGTGTGCAAGGCGAGGCTCAAGATACACGAAGGAAAGCTGTGTTCGTGTTCCATGCTCCTTTGTATGAAGCACCGATACAAGGCCGACCATTTTTGTCCGGCTGGGAAAGTCGTACACCAAATGGATAAAGTCGAGCCTCGAAAGGTAGAACAGATATAATAACGTTTAGTGCGTCCAGACCGAATACAAAATAATGTTGCTGACATGCATCAGACCAGAATCCAATGTCCAACTACGCGTATCAACCCCAGCAGCAGATGCAGCAGATGCAGCACATGCAGCAGATGCAGCAGATGCAGCACATGCAGCAGCAGCGGCAGATGCAACAGCAGCGGCAGATGCACATGCAGATGCACATGCAACAACAGCAGCAACAGCGAATGCACCAGCCACACCAGCAGCTCCAGCAGCACCCGCAGCAGCAACACCAACAACACGTGCAGCAACAGCAGCAACAACAAATTCTTCAGGCGAGAAAGAAACAGGTGCGCGAGAAGCAACAGCAGAGACACGCTCAGAACTCAAAAGACGAAGACGACGACATCGACACAAACAGCGACGGCGACAGCGAAAGCGACAGCGATAGCAATGGTGACAGCGACGGTGACAGCGACGGTGACGGCCAAGACGAAATGTTTTCAACACCGAGCGAAATTTCGACAGACTTTGATTCGGCGTCGGACGCTAGTTCGACAACTACCGATAAACACTCCGTGAGGTTCGACATGCAATCCAAGTCGAAGTCAATTCCGAACGACTCGCCGGCGACCTGTTCAACGGTCAAGGATCAGTTCAGGGCCGACACCAAGGCCACCAAGGCCACCAAGGGGAAGTCCGACAAGGCCACCAAAGCCACCAAGGCCGACACCGCCAAAGCCGAAGCCAAGGCCGCAGCCAAGACGGCCAACAAGACGGCCAACAAGAACGCCGACGTCGACGCCAGGAACAACGCGGGTGCCGACGACATCACGAGAGAGATGGAAAAACTCGCCATGACAAACATCTCTCCCGCACACATCCCGTCGCCCGCTCTGTCTCCCGGAGAGTACATGTACAACGTCATTTCCGACGTTCTCGGGACCAACAACAAGAAGAACTTGCAGAGGATTCTGGCTAGAACCCCGTTGCCTATCGCCATCAAGTACCTGCACCATATCGCGCAGAAAGCTTTTGCCACCGGCAACAGAGACATCCACAAGGTCGTCGTGGACATCAACAAGAAGTACAACATTGTGTCCGACCTGTACCTAGATGCGTTCGCCAAGGGGGACAGCAAGTCCATCAGCAATGCCATGAACTACCTCGAAAAGACGGCACAAGCGTTCAGGACGGGTGCAGAGTTCAACACCGACGAGCTGCTCAAGTTTTTCACACCGGAGTTCATCGCCATGAACCTCATCCAGTCCGGCAACATTGCGGCGTACGACAAGGTCATGACCGAGTTCAAGAACGAAGAGATTCGCATCTCTAGAGGATTCCACGTCGCCAAGCCTCTTTTAGCGGCCTACTTTGGTGTCCCATCCTTCTTCTCGAACCAGAAGAGATACAGCTTCAACCGAGACATCATCGTCCTCGCCATCTGCGGAGGCAGCACGGAAACGCTCGACTACGTGGTCAAGAAGACCAAGATCGGCAAGATATCGCACGACATCGTTCTCGAGGCCCGGTCTTGCCAACCCATCCCGGCGCACATGATGAAACATCTGGTGGAAAAGTTCAGCGTCCCTGAAATGTCTGTTTAGGTCATTAATTTTGTTGAGCTGGTGTAAAAGGAGAGGCATGACTCTCGTTCATGATCGTCGGACGCTGGCGGCCGTTGCGTTCTTGTCTCTGCTCTGCGTCATCTACCTAATTGACTCCATGACGGAGGTTTCGGTTCTGGAAGACACATCGTTTCCGGTTGGCATGGAGAGACCGGGGCCGAAGAAAACGTACGATGAGTTCGTCAAGCAAGCGGCGTCGATTGATCCAACCTATCCGATCGGTATCCCCATGACTAGTTCGCCCGAAGCTGCCCACGAGCTACCCAAATATCTAAAATATAAAGAGAAGTTACTCACACCTGTCATCAACCAGGACGTTTGCGCCTCATGCTGGGCAATCTCCGTCTGTCACGTGATCAGTGATCGCATATCTCTGATGACCGGAGGGAAAATTATTAAACCTCTCTCTTTTCAAGAACTGCTGAGCTGTTTCAATCCGAAAGGAAACAATGTCGGGTGCGAAGTCGGCGGATCCCCGGAAGCGGCATTTCGACACGGAGTGGAAAAAGGGTTTGCGCTCGATGCCGAGTACCCCTACGTCCAGCAGAAGACGACCCAGATCGTTGCATGTGATGCCAGAAAACAACAAGGTCCCAGGACTTTCATTCAGAGAGGGTCTGTCAAGTCTCTCTGCGAGGATCCCTCTCGCTACAAGGAGGGAAGCCCCCAGTACATGAAGATTATCAAAAACAACGTGAGACGGATGAAGACCGAACTGTATCTGCATGGTCCCATCTGTTGCACGATTCAAGTCTACAAATCGATGTACAGTTACGACGGCCTCTCTATCTTCGAGGGACCGACCGACGACGACGAGTACGTGGGTGGCCACGCCGCCGTGTTGTTTGGTTTTGCAGAGGAAGTCAACGGAGTCGAGGAGGGATTCGATGGCGACACATGGTTCATTAAAAACTCGTGGAGTGCGTCGTGGCCGATAAAATCACCGGCTTCCAAAGGTCTCTTCTACATGCGCGCGGGAATAAATTGCTGCGGGGTCGAATCAAGAGCCTCGTGTGCCCAGCCCGTCATAACAGAAGAATTGCGAAGAAATATGGTCCCGTTGAAGGAAAGTAGCTACCATGGTTACTCGGAGTATGTTTCCGACCCAGAACGCGCCAACTTCATCACCAAAGCAACGAGGCTACGCACACTTGTGAAGCAGACATGAATCACAAAAACGTAACAATATGCCTAAACACACCATCAGCGCGCATGTCCGCAACTTTGTGCAACAGTTGTTGTGCATTGCGCCTGCTTCTCCGCAGCCTGGTGTGGCTGCTCAAAATCTCGCGCATCAACACGAGGTGTCTGCGCTTGTTCCAGTTCTCATCCCTGATTCTGGCAGCAATCATTTGTTTGAACGGCCAATTGTTGCTCCTCGGCATGTCCGACACTCGTTTACCACCGTTGTCTCTCGGCAAGCACGAAGCGCCACGCTCCACCAACCAAATGAACCTCATCATGATCGAGTTGGCAGAAAGTAGCGTGGGCGAAGTGCGCATCAGAGACATCAGAGGCGATCGGCCAGCGCCGTCCGTGATATCGAGATCGGTGGATGGAGTGACGATCGCATCCAGGACGTCCACCGTCATCATGTCGGCTATGCGATGCAACGGCGTGTTGTACACTTCTCGATTACAGTCCCACGCCAGATTGTCCGTGTTCGCACCCAAGGACACCAGCGTGGACGCGAGCACGTGGTTGTGCCTGACGCCGTAGTGCAATGTATTCCACCTGTTCGGATCGGCGCCATAGTCGACGACTAGCTTGACGATCCCGGTCATGTCGTCGAAAACGGGGTTGTACGCTACCGTCTTGGCGGCCTGGTCGAAGCACGAATCGAAATCTTTCTGTCGGAATCGATTTGGCTGATTCACGCGTGAAAGCACCATGGCGTCGATCGTGCGCGGGCATCCGTAAATCGCTGCGTTCACGAGCGCCCTCTTGCTGTAGTTTTGCCAATCATAGCTGAGACGGGCACCAACCTTGACCAGAGCGACCCCGAGGTTATCTACTTCCGTCATCAGAAGAAGGGTGTTGCCGAACATGTCTACGTGGTCGATGTCGGCACCGGCGGCTTTGGACGCGCGCAAGACGTCGACGAACTCCTTCACGGATGCATCTCGGCACAGGCGGAGGCCGAAGATCGGCGTCCGGTTGAAGAAATCTTGCTTGGAGTGATCGAAACCAATCCTCAGACACCTTTTGAACAACGGGATGCTCTGCAGGAAGCCGGCTTTCTGGAATGCCGTGTTCATGTTGCTCGGGTTGAAGACAGATGACGGATGATGATGGATGCAAAACACCAAATATTCATTTCTTAACGGTAAAGTTTGGACACGAACCCTTGCCCCCGTTCTGTCACAACTCTTCAACACTCCCTTCTTCTCTTCACAAGCTCGACATGGCCAGCAAGATGAACATGAACTTGACCTACAAGACTTTCCCCGATGTCGACTTCTCAGCGATCAAGTTCGATGGTATTCGTGCTGGAAAGAACGGCATGAAGTTTGCAAACCTGGTGGGCGGCAATGGGCGAAGGCTGGTTGCAGAGACGCCCGCGATGAAGATCCCATGGAACACCGAGATCAGGAAGAGCGAGGAAACCGGGCAGTGCTCCTCTAAGATCGCTCTGTCGTTCCAAGGGATGAGCGACGACCAGGAAGACGACGGTAAACTCCGCCGCTTCTTTAATTTTCTAAACGGCGTGGACAAAAGAGTGAAGGAGCTCGCCGCTCAGAACAAAACCGAGCTCTGGCAAAAGACCATGGACGCCGGCAAGATCGAAGCTTACTTCCAGAGCTCGGTGAAGGCATCGACCAACGACAAGTACCCCCCAACCTTCCAGGGCAAGATTCCTCTCCAAGAAGGAAAAAACCCTTCTTCCGAAGATGCCAACGAGGCCATGGACATGAAGATTGTTGTTTTCCGCAAGGACAAGACTCCCGTTTCCCCCAGAGAGCTGAAAGGCGGCTGTCTCGCGAGCGTTATCGCGGAGGCCTCGTACGTCTGGTGTACCCCCATGATGATTGGTATTTCTTGGATTGTCAAGTTTGTTCTCGTGGAGCCCAAGCCGTCCGAGACAGCGTTCCAGTTCACGGACATGGAAGACTTCGCAGACGTCAAGGACGACGGCTCCGACAACAAGCGCAAGAGGGACTCTGACGACGACGATGGTGACGATTTTGAGAACGACACCGAGAACGGCAACGAAGATGGCGATGGCGATGGAGATGGAGATGGAGATGGAGATGGAGATGAAGATGATGAAGAAGAAGAATTTAAGTAACTAGGGGTTCATGAGTAGACAAGAATCTAGGTGTTGGTTCTCCGAGTGGTGGATTTTGCGAAGTCCGTGGAGACTCAGATATTTTTCTATCTCTAGCCCATGTAGCGACCCCAGGTACATGACCATTCCATTGGATCCAGCCGTGTTCTGTATCATGAAGATGTGGGCGAGGAGCCATACATCCATGAACTTGTTGGTGTATCTCTTGTAGATCTGTTTGATCTCTTCCACGTCTCGGGAAAAGTCGGCAAGCGCTGGCGCTGTTTTTCGTCTCGACGCGCAGTAGTTCTCGTGAAGCTTCACGTACTTGGCATTAATGTCAGCAATTCCACCAGTGATATCACGCACCCATATCCTATCAAAGGTCACTCTCTGCTCCGGAGTCATTTTGTTCCGGAATGTCTCAAAGACGCCAACAAGTCTCCCAGCAAGGTTTGCTCTGTCCGGCAAGAGACTCGAGAGAGGATGCACGAACGACTCAAACACCGTCAACACGGCGTCATCGAAGGACCCCTGGGACGCCTTGTGTTGCGCGTAGAATGATATAGCCTCGAACAACTTCCCGTCCGGGAGCACCGACACCATGTCACAACGCGGGTCGATGAAATGGATGCGCTTCGCACACCCACCGGGACAATGCCGAGAGTTGATCTTCATCACCTCGAGACAGCTCCTGAGATTGTTGAGGATCCCAACATCAACCGCTGAGCAGGCTTGCGCGACGGATGTCTTGATCCCCGTTTTAGGGGTCATGATGTCATAGGCGTGGATGAAGTTTTCCACCAGCACATGCACACCACTAGTTTTCTGAAGTATTTCCGACGCGAGAGAGGAAAAGTGTCTTTGCTGAGGACACGAGCCTTTGTTGGCGTGTTCTTCACTAAACACGTACAGCTTGCCGGTGGTTGTCGCATCCCACACCGTCAAGCGCCACGGACCCGAGACCGGGCTGCCTGACCCGACTCCCACGATGTCATCCAACACCTGTCGATCACTCATCGACCCTTTATCACATAGAAAACATTAAATAGCCCCGAAGCGTCCAAAACACAAACTTTAAAATATTTACATCATCGAGTACGCAAACTATGTTTCTCGTGTACGTCCCGGTGATCTTTGTGTCTCTGTACTTCTGTGCGAAAAGCGCACACCGCTGTCTTCCTACTCCTGCGCTCCGTGCTGTTTCGCGAGTTGTTAGCGAGGTCGTCATCGCGGCGGCCTTCACAGCAGCACGGATATGCAGATACGCTATGGCGACACGGTCTGCATACATATGGGATACGCGAGGCCGCCTGGGCAACGGGGTTATCGTGGGCGTACTCGATACATTGCTCCGGGTTGACGCAGATCAGACGCGCGTGGACACCTCTTCCGGACACGCATCGATTGAAATACTGCAAGCGGTTGCGACCGTGCGCCAGGGAGACTGCGACATCACGAATGTCCTGGGCGACATGTGGGCCGACGGCGACGGCCTACGCATGGAAGTTCCCATCGAGGTGGCTCTCGATGGCGTGCGTCGCGGAAACGATTCTGATTCTGCTGAAGACGTGGAAGTGACGGTGAGGATCAGATATCGCGGACACAGCAACGAATCCAAACGGTACCCGGCGGAAACGTTTTCGGCGAGGTACACGTGCAAGGGCTCGCAGACGTTCCGATTCCCGCCATACGCGTCTTCGGAAAGCATCCGCCGCGGACTTGGCACGCCGCGAATTCTTCGTTGTAACTTCGCGGAAGACAATGGAAAGTTGTTGCTCGGACGGGAGGCCACGGAGTCCGCCGGTCTTCGACGCAACTTTTACGAAAATGTCCAAGACGATCCGTGCCTTCTGAGAAACGTCGTCACATTCATCGAGCCTTCTGCCCGGTTCCAGGAGCAGCAGCCACTTGTCGTGACCACATCAAAGTCCAATTTGAAGATATTTTGCAACTCAAAGCAGCCAACCAAGCTCGCTTAGCACGAGAAACTCGATCTCTTGGTGTACATCCATGGTGACCGCAGCGACTTCCCGCAAGTCTTGGACGAAGTTGCAACTGAGTACCTCGTCGTACCCGAGCCACTTCAGTGCTATGTGGATGCAAACGATCATGTACAATTCTTTTCGATGTTCCTTGACCAGCATATTCGCCCATATCTTGGACCTAACTCTCATCCAATACGTGAGCGCCAACACAAAGTACTGTTTCGAGAGATTTCTTTTCGTGACCCATTCCAAAAAGTATGCTCGCTCCTCGTCGGTCACGGGAGATGCGGCAATTTCCACTGGCTGCTGATACAACGCGTACGTCGCGTTCAATGAGTCTCGTGGCTTCTTGGACAGGCGGCAGACGCTCCTCCTCTTTGCCGCAGCCGGACGAGGTGGGCGAGGTGGCATCGGGGTGGATTTTGAAATCGGCGTAGAAATTAAAAAACACAGAAAAATGTTTGCGGGAAACTCAAGACTTGCGCTCGAAGCGTTTCTCGGTGACCCGATCGTGTTTCATGTCTCCCTGGCGCGTAAACCCGAACTCGTCGAATCCACCCCCGGGGTTGCGTACTTTGGTGTACTCGAGGACCTGGAAGCTTCCGCGTTTCAAATCGCCGTGCGACGAGGCCAGCTCTTCCGGAATGATGGAGTCGGAGAACATGCTGTGCACATCTGCTCCGAGAAGTCCCATCAGTGAGGACGCAGGCGACTGAGAAGGCACTGCTTGCACAGAACCAAGCAGAGAGCCAATGTTACTGAGAGCACCGACGGCACCGAATGGTTCAAATGGTTGGAATGACTCGTAAGGAACCATGTTGGTGCCGGAGTCGCGCTCGTCTCTGGCAAAGGTCTCGATACCTATCGACTCGTCATACTTTTGTCTCGCATCGGCATCCGTGAGCGTCTCTCGCGCGCTCTTGAAAAAGCGAATCAGTTCATTCTTTTCGGAGTTTCTCTTGTCCGATTCTCTGACTTCGTTCACCAGCTGCCGCGTCTTGCGCCTGATCTTGTCGGCTGACGCGTCGGCGCTGACGCCTATGGCGTCGTACAAGTTCGGCGCAGTGTTTTCCATACCCGGGAACTTGTGAAAAGAAAGCAACATTATATTTCTCGTCGCGGAATTCTTTGTATGTAAGATACGGAGATCAAAAGAGTTCAATGATCAAGTTGAGCGACGACGCCGTGAGTGAAGTTCGATCGATGGTGCTCAGCAACGACAGCCGTTGCGCAAATGGGGAAAGACATGAACGACTACTGTCACAGAGAAGGAAACTGGAGCCGGTCTCTCCCGATCAAACGCGCGTACATGGAGGAGACCGGTCCGTACGAAAGCACATTGGCGTCAGTCTTGTTGTCATTGCCGAAGAGTGTCGTGAATCTGGTGTGCGAGTTCATGTGACCAGGCACCATTCTGAGTAAAAATTATGCTCGACTATACCAACAACGGCAAACGCAATGAATCTAGATCAATTGAAAAGGTGGCCTTTTCCCGAACAAGAGTTTTTGGGCCGAGGAGCTTTCGGCAACGTGATGCGAGGACTCTACTGTGGCACACCGGTGGCCGTCAAAGAGTTACTGACAGGACAGGGCCAGATGCCTGACGTGCGTCGACAGGCGAAGGAGGAGCTTCTGAAAGAGATTGGTACTCTGATGGAGTTTCGTCATCCGAACATCGTGTGCATGATCGCGTACGATTCGAGATACATTGTGATGGACATGTACAAAGGGAATGCCAAGAAATTGAGATCGATGGATGAGGTGGCCGTTGTTGGAAGAGATTGCATGCGAGGCATCTCGTACATGCACCGGCACGGCAGATGCGTCGTTCACGGCGACATCAAGCCCGACAACATTCTGGTGAACATCGATTCCAAAGGAACCATCTACAAGGCCGCGCTCGGTGACGTCGGCCTGGCGCGTTCGTGTGCCAAGTGCTTGCGGACGAAAGGATTCTCGGGAACACCGGGGTACATGCCCATGCCAAATCCCGTCGTCGACAGCACACACGACATTTACGCACTCGCCGTAAGCCTGTTGGACGCTTTCCTCGGGGCTCACCCGGGAGATGTTCACACGAGGAACGACGAGCACGGCCTGGAAGACAACACGATGGTAGCATTAGGACAGTTTCCTCACCGGGAGTCCCAAAAAGTGCTGTCGGATATGCTCATGTCGTACAGGGATGGTGACCTCCAGAACAACCCCGAGAAGAAAGGGGAATTCTTTCAAAACATTATCGTGCAGTGGGAAAACCTCGTTTCGAGAACCAGCGCTACCGCACCGAAGATCACGTCGTACGCGTCGGATCCGATGCAGAGCAGCCAAACATCAATGTCTATGGAGAGTACTCAAACAAAATAATATTGGTTCGAGCTCCCCGCAGCCACTTTTGAGCTGTTTCTCTTTACTTTTTTCAACTGATTTTTTTACGTCTGTGTAGATCACTTTTTTATGATTTTATATTGTCAGCCAATAACAACAAAGTAAATTCACCCCTCGATGTCTGTCGTTGGGATTTTGGGGAACGGAGAAATCGGATCGTCTCTTCACAGAGTGTACCAACTCGCAGGAGACGCAGACGTCATTGTGAGAGATCCTATTCAAGGGCTCGACGCCAGCTTGTCCCACTGCGGTGTTGTGAACGTTTGCATCCCGTTCCGTAATTATGACGAATTCGTGACAGCTTTGCGCGATCTGGCGTTGCGAGAGGGCTGCGTGGTCATTATCCAATCTACCGTTGCAGTCGGATGCACCGATCGCGTGCAGGCAGATTTGCCAACCTTGGTCTGTGCGCAGTCGCCTGTGCGTGGCGTTCACCCGCACTTGACCGACGGTTTGCTGACTTTCGATAAGTACGTGGGCGTGAGCGATCGGTTCGCCGGAGACGATGCCATCGAGTCGTTCCTTACGCAGCACATGAAGTCACTGGGGATGAAACCAGTGGTGTGTCGAGCGAAGGAGTCCGAACTGGCGAAGTTGATATCAACAACTCTGTACGGTGTCAACATCGCGGCCATCACCGATGTTTCAAAGCTCTGCGATGATGCCGGAGTCGACTTCGAAAAAGTGTTCACCCAGTGGCAGACGGGATACAATGCCGGATACACAGCTCTTGGAAAATCGAACGTGTGTCGCCCCGTGCTCACACCGATCCCTGAAAACGAGGAGGACGGAAAACAAGTCATCGGCGGACACTGCATTCTGTCCAACTGCTGCATCCTCGAGAGGGAGATGGAGGAGACGACGTTGTCGTCGTTTGTCCTCCGGTACTCCGACGAACGACACCCGCGACACAGGGCGCAATCGTTGTGAAATAAAAAATAATGTTTCCTGTGATGAAAACAGAAGCATGGAATGATTCTCGGCCTCAAGAAAAACCTCCTGTTTGTTTCGTATCTGTTCTTCAATGCTCTACTAACGCTATTGCTTCTAAGACTCGATCACGGCTTCATCATCGTATCGATATTCGTTGTCGGCGGACACTTGAGAGATGTGATCAACATAGCATACCAATCACTTCACATGCACAGGATACTCAGGCGCTGTGCCGACATTCCTGACGACGACGCCGAGATAGTTGTTGGTTGCTTGGTCCCGGTGTACAATGAGGAGCCTTCGATGTTGAAGAAGAATCTGGATGCTCTGACTACACAGAGGTTGTCGAAAAACACCAAGTTGGTGGTGATGCTTCTCTTCGACGGACTGACTGAACTCAACGCAGATCTTTTCAGCTCGGTCGTCAATACCATTGGTCTTGACGCTGGCTGCGCTGAAGAGCAATGGTTTCCGAGTTGGAAGAGCAAGTTGCTGAAGAAGTTGGTGTACAAGATCGGCACGTACAATGACACGCCGGTAATCCTGTCGTTCAAAGAGAGCAACTCGGGGAAAAAAGACTCTCTCATCATCGGGGAAAACTTCATCGTGCTCGGCATCCCGAGGATCGAATCTCTAGACGTACGACGAGTGGATTTTATTTACCACACGGACGGTGACACCATTTCCGACAAGAACTGTTTGAACGAGATGGTCAAGTCTCTCGTGGATGATCCAGACCTCGACGGCGTCTCTGGACTGCTGAGGACATACCTCAAGGACGACGCGACCTTCACGGAAAGTGCGTTCGTCGCCATGCAAGATTTCCAGTACTTCTTCTCCATCATCATTCGTAGGATGACGGAGAGCATAATGAACTCCACCATCTGCCTCCCGGGATGCTCCAACATGATCAGGGTTAGCGAGAAGACTAACGTTGCCATTGAAAAATACGGAAACCTCCCGGTCAACAAGAGCGGTCTGGTGCAGACAGTCACGCGCATGCAGGGAACCGACCGACGATACACCACGCTCTTGCTCAGACAGGGTTCCAAGCTACAGATGAATTGGCGTGCTTTCGTTCACACGGAGCCACCGCTGAACGCGAGTGCGTTTGTGAATCAACGCAGACGTTGGTCTTCAAACTCTTTTTTCAACTCGATGATCACGCTGTACTCCGAAAAAATCCCAGTGTACATCAAGCTTTCGAACCTTATCGACATCGCACGAGTCTTCACCACGATATTCCGCGTGATATCATACTTGTGCTTTTGGGTTTACGTCAAGAATTTTTCCCTTGTGAACATCGTGTTTTTCTCTATGTTCATTGCACTTCCGTATCTCTACGCCTTCGCCTGGATATTCTGTATCGTCTCAGAGTGGAAGCAGATGATAGCCGGTTTCTTTTTGAACAAGATCTTCATGCCTTTTTTATCCGTGGTAGCGGTGACAAAGATGTTTTTCACTGCGACCGATTTCGCCTGGGGCAGCAGCAGACTGACACCGCCAGTCGCTGACTGCACTAAACCTGATTTCTGAGCGTGTCAAATTTCTGGCGAGAAGCGATATCTCGAGCAACTTCCGCCGCATCGAGAGTATTGGGGAGAATGAAGTTGATTTGGTCGAGATAAGGCTTGACCATGTTCGCGAAAGCATCCAAGTATCCCGCGTGTTTGTGGTTGCAACCGGCCTTGCCCGGTCCCGGGCACGCGTCCAAGGCGTTTGCAATCTCAGTAAAGACTTTTCTCTCAAGGTCGTTCTCCATGAACACAAAGTATAGTTTTTTAGCCACCACGACAACGGCGACCGCGATTACCGCTGCCGCAGCGACGCTCGTCTGCAAATCTAGCGGCGAAGCCAGCTTTAGACCGGCTGAGAAAAGCCCCAATGGAACACAGAAGAACATCGCGTACTGCATAAACATATTGGTGCCGGTAAAATTCGATAGTGTTCTCTGTCGCCGGACGACGTCAAACACCAACACCGCAACGAATGCCGCGAAGAAAGCGGCGCTTCCCGCGACAGCGGTAGCGTTCGACGGTTGGTCCACCACCTCGCCGAGGTCTCGATTACGATTCCTCCTCTGCGCCATCAAGTACGTTGTTGTCCACGCGACCAGAGCAACGATTGCTGCCGCCCCGAACTTTGCCGTGTTGAGCGCGAGAAAGGTGCTGTATCCCGACGAGTAAGCTTCGGCAGCCTTCATGAAGTACTCTTCCAACCGCCGGGTCTGATTTCGAGCCATCGCATGTTTCGCTACATCACCAGCGGATTTCCCGGTAGCCACGGCCGTACCCGCTTGCAACAAGCCGTTGCCGAATGTTGAAGTCACGACGTTTGATAGGAAGTCCATGCTTTGGTAACTCTACGAAAACATTATAAACTTGCAAATCAGCGTTCTCTAAAATCATCCGAGGTTGTTCTTTTACCCACAATTTTTCTCACCCGATCGACCACGTCGCTGATTCTGTATTGATACACGGGGCTGCCCACCGCTACCCCAAGCTTCGAAGGTCCTCCGCCAGTTTTTAAGTGGATGAGGCTCAGCATCATTGACAGGACAACAAACACTGGATATACCATCGCAAAGACACCCTGAAGGTTGGAAGCTCTACCCCCCAAGGCGCATCTCCGGATAAAACGGATCTGAAGAGCTATGGACGCTGTCAGTGCCAGCGATCCCTTCAAGAAAGCCGACGTTCCAGCGATCGACGGGCGCGATTGATAGAGGACCAGCAAAGATGGGACAATGAGAAGAGGTGGCGCGACGTAATTGGCAACAACGGACATGCTCCTGGGTTGTATGACAAACATATATTTAATTTCGAACATTTGGTCAAATGTGTTTCTCAGTCGAACGTTTCGGCGATGCTCCACAACATTGCCGCGAGCTGAAGGTACGACGACGCACCGCTCGCCACCCTGTTCTGCACCAATCCGATGACCTTGGCAATCTCGATACGCTGCGATTCTCGGACGTCCAGCACCGACAACGCTCGGAAAAAGCTTGCAAGGATGTCCATCGGCGAGTATCCCTCGCCTCCTTTGCCACATAGCCCCCTCAGCTTCTTACATGCCTCGACATACCCCCCTCTGTTCCGGAGGAGGTCGACAATTTCTACGATCTTTGCCGGCTGCGGAGAGCGACATGTTCGGTATACGTTTTCCGATGTTAGTCTGCGAAACCCGGAGACAATCGAAGATAGGCTGTTGATCGCAGACCTCAAGTCTCCGTCCGCAACGCACGCCAGAGCTCCGATGCCACCGAGGTCGTACTCGACGCCGGCCATGTCACAAACCTGACGAACTCTCAAACAAAGCTGAGCGTCCTCAACTTTCGAAAACCTCAGTATCGCACATCTGCTCTGAATCGGTTCGATGATTTTGGTGGAGTTGTTGCAGACTATGATGAACCGCGTCGTGCTCGAGTAAACATCCATGATCCGTCGCAGTGCCTGAAAAGCCCCAGGTGTCATGGAGTCCGCCTCGTCGAGGACGACAATCTTCGCAATTGCGGGGGTTGCTTCCGTGCCGACCCTCCCTCGCGCGAAGTTCTTGACGGTCGTCCTCACGTTGTCGATGCCCCTCTCGTCGAACGAACTGAGACGAAGTATTCTGGCACCACGGTTTTCTGGGATCATCGCTTTGCACAAGATATCAACACAGGCCGTCTTCCCGCAACCGGACGGGCCACATATCAGCAGATTGGGAATCGAAAGTCCCTTGGTCGCGAGATTGGATAGCAACGAGATTGATTTCTCGTTGCCAACGACTTCACTGAAGCACAGCGGTCGGTACTTTTCAACCCACGGTTGGGTGCTCATTCGATTACAGGAGCGACACCACCTACAATGATTTAAACATGTACTCATTCGAAGTTGAAACTCTTCACACAAGAGTTGCCTCGCGGATGTGAGTTTGCGTCCGCTGCTCCGCGTTCTTCGTGTGCCACGTCCGCCTGATCCACTCTCTTTTCTGAGAATCTCGGATGGAAGACATGATGGTCCTGTACAGTACGTTTCGCTTTGCAGGTTTTTCAAGAACCATGCTCTCTGATATGGACGCACATAGCTGTCTTGTCTCTGTCGACGAGTCCGCTGTGATGATGACAAGTGGACATTCCTTGTTACGCGTATCCCCTTCGCGCAATTGGTAGGCGCACGTGACTCCAGACATGACGGGCATGATGATGTCGAGACATATGAGGTCATAGTCTTTCGTCTTGACCTCTTCCAGACACGCCATAGCGCCATCGCACAGATCAACCTCGATGTCGACGTGCTTCATCATCTTTTCAAACTGGCGTCTGGCGACGGCAGAATCGTCAACCACGAGGATGCAAGGTCTCGTTGCAGTATGAGAAATCTCTCCCTCTTGGAAAATGCAAGACTCCTCGGCAACGTCCGCCTCCACGCCATAGTAGCTCGACCGCCTCCTGAAGGTCAGGGCCATGCCGTCATGCTGCAGCCGTATCTCTTTCTCGTGCTTGATGGGGATGACTAGTGAGAACGTAGTGGTCTCCCCGTTCTGAACAACGAGATCGCCCCCCAGTTCGTATGCCATTCGTTTGCACTTGGCGAGACCTATTCCCAATCCACATCCATGCACGACTCCTCGGTGAATGCTGTTGAAGGGTGTGAAGATGCCGGCGACGTCCTCATCCTGGATCCGAATTCCCTTGTTTTGCACGCTGAACGTCACCTGACAAGGACTGTGGCTCATCGCCTTCACGTGCACCGATACCTGGTTATTACTGTCGTGGCGCAGACCATTGAATATAAGCTCCTGGAGACATTCTTTGATCACCGGACCGTCGCCGATCATCTCCGAGATTGGCACGTCGTGGCGCAGGTCGATGTCGATGAGAGGAGGCGCATTCGAAACTCGAAGCATTTGGTGCACCGCGTCCGTCTTGGCATCTGCAACGATGTTCCGGATAAGCATCGGTCCCTCGACGATCTTGAACTTCTCGTTGACGGAGTCGTAGTACGCAAGGACGTTTGTCAACATAGCCCCGTACTCCTCACCGACGTCAAAAACCGTTGCGACGAAGTCCGGTATTGTTGACTTGTCTGAAATTTCTTTAAATTTACCCGAGCTACGCGTGAGTCGACGAATCATGTCCGTGTCTATTCGGTAAGCCATGTTGCGCAAAAACTGTGTCTTGACCATGACCATGTTTTTCTCGAAAGCCTCGCGATCGTCGTCCCCACTCGTGACCGCTTTACTCTTTCTGGTGAACAAGCCACTGTTGCCGAAGAAACGTCTTACTCGCATGCAGGCATTGCTCTACACCTGTCAATATTTTATCCCACATGTTCGGATTATTGTACCATCTCACAAATTATTATATTGACAAAAGGTACACCAAAACGATTCTATGAGTCCCACGCAAGACGGTACGAGCGGCGAGCCCGACTCTTCTTTTGGCTACGGCCTGGTCTACAACCCAATGGACCCCTACAACATGTATCCCCACTACGAGACGGGCGAGGAGAAGTACGGTCCCCCACCTCCATTCGGCATCAACCCCCAAGACCCTTTCAACATGAAGCCGTTCAACCCCAACGCGTTCGGTGGTTTGTTCGGAGCACCGGCGACGGTAGCGCCTACACCCGCGACGGGTGTGATGAACACCGTTGGTCCCAACCCGTTCACGCCTCTCCTACAACCGATGACGCCTGCCACACCAATGGCATCCCCCAGCAACATGGCTCCGCCGATGGTAGCTCCTATGGGTGGCATGAATCCTCTGCTCATGGCGGCGACCGTGTCTGCCCTCGGCAAAGATTCGTCTTTCACCCCAGGCGCTGCACCGTCGTCCTCCTTCAACACAGGCGCCGCTGATCCGTCGTCCTCGTTCGACGCAAGCGCTTCGGGCGATGCACCGTCGTCTTCCTATCATTACATGAACGCACTATACCCGTACTACTCATACCCGTTCGCCACGCACGCCGTGTCGCCGCAGAACCCGCACCCCACGGATCCCAACAACCAGTACCCCCATCCACTCACGGGGTCGATGACGGAGCCAGGTCCCGCGCTGGCGGGTGGATACAACGTCTACGATCCCCATAACGTGATTGGAGCGCCACCGGCATTCAGTGAACGGGATAGGGCGTTGGAGCACAACAAAGCTGTGATGCAGTCGCAGAGCCCGTATGCGCCATACATTATGAACCAAGTCCCTGTACCACCACAATAACAAAATTCAGATGTGGTATATTTGCCTGGAATTAAATGTTGTCATATATTAGGTGAACAGTCGATCGCCAAAATGACCCTGAGCAAAGTGCATGCCAAGATACAGGAGGAGAAAAGGAAACTGAATCCGGTCGACGGACGAAGGTTCAACTCACGCAGCAGGGAAAAGATGGAGAGAGAAATCAGAGTCCTCAAAAGGAGCACATGGAAGCTTGCCCAGAAGAACGCCGCAGCGAGACAGAGTCACAAAGGAGTATTTTCGCAAGAAGAGATTGCGTTCGCAGAAGAAGAGAAAAAAAAGTTCAGGGAGCAGCTTGAGATCAACAAGCCGAGTGTTTCGGTGCGTGCTTCGTGAGATATAATAAAAATGTTTGTCCTACAACAATCGGACCAACCATGTCTGTCAACCGCCGCTCCGATCTCGACACGTCTTTGTCTCGGACGGATGGTGTCCACCGCAAATTGCTTAATCTGTCTTCCGCGGACAGAGACAAAACTCTCTACCCAGACTCGGCTGACGCAGAACTGACGTTCGACGACCAATCTAATGTCATTGGCATGAAGATCCTTAACTTCGAAATACCTCACACGAGATATGCTATCGACCGCACCACAAACAACCTTTACATCAGCGAGAAGCGTGGCGAAGACGAGTATTACTTCTACTGCATACGCGTGTCTCCTGGAGCACACTCGATCCAAAATTTATGTGTTGCGATGACACTCTCCTCGAAGTGCCCCGTCATGTTCAACGGCGACAGGGATATGGGGAACACGTATGCCTTTCAAACATCCCTCCTGTTCGGCAAGATAGGGGTTGTGTCCTCGGGTGACTACGAGTACAGCATCCATGCATCCACCGCGACGGTGACGCTGTCATCAATTACCGTCAATTCTGACACGGAGGCTGTGTTGTCGTTCTTGGCGCCGCCCGACCAGGTGTTCAAACCTGGCGCACTCCTCGTATTTCAACCATACACTTACTCGGACCGAGATATACAGGTCGTCGAGAACATAGACTCATCCGGGCAAAGCAAGGTACGCGTGATCGGGGACTTTTTCGACTTGGACTGGGAGAATCTGGATGTCTCGCTATCTCGAATGGTGCCGTATGCTGGTGTCAACTCCATGGCAAGGATTGTAGGTTTCGGAGATTCTGATCTCGCTGAGCAGGCCAGCGCCGAGGTTCTATCGATAAGCTCGCCCTTTAGCAGTATCGACACACTCGAAGACGCGTCGGTGATGGTGTCTCTGGACAAAGCACTCTTCCTCTCCTCGGGCGACAGCGTGAGTCTGTCCGGTTTTCCGGGATTTATGAACGACATGGTGTGTACTGTAGCCATCGTGCACGATGAAACCCACCTGGAAATTTATGTTGACAGGGCCGCGCTGTGGTCTCATGAGGCAGGGACGTTTGCAAACCTGTCGAACCCTGGCGTGGAATGGGGAGTGGACGACATCAACCTCTCCGATGTCGAGAGCAACGCCGTCGAGATTGTGATCACACCATCTTCACCCACAACTCTTGCTGCCGGAGACGTAGTTGTCTTCAACGGCTTTCTTTCCGAGGAGTTTCAAGACCTCAACGCGACCGTGGTCATTGTAGACGAAGACGGACGTATCACCGTGCAGTTCGACTATCCGACCATCCTCTTGTTCGAAGACGGCGTGACGTCCTTGTCCCCCGTCAACGCTGAAACGGCGCTGGGCACAACCTATGTCACACCCAACCGCTTCGACTTGAGCCGCGGAAGGAGAATGGTTCTCTGCCGCGCCATCGTCGACAATCAGGACGTTGGATCGATTCACATCCCATCTCTTTCGACGCGAACGTTCTTTGGAAGAATTCAACTATTCTCCGGAGCAAACCTGGTCAATTTTCTGAGCAAAGATACCGCCGTTGGTTCACACGAGTTCAACAGTGTAATGAAAAGGATCAACAAGATCAGGTTTCAGTTTTATAACGAGGATGGCACGACGTACGACTTTCTCGGCGTAGACTACACCATGTTTCTGGAGCTCGTTTGCCTTGATTCGAACAAGGGACTTTAGTGCTACATTTCAAATAAAAATGTTTGTAAACAAGAAGCAATAGCATCATGTCTGATATCGGGGAAGAAGAGGTGTGTAGGCTGGCATGCTCACAAACCTTGGATGGATACAACCCGAATCCCTTCTACGCGTCCGGTATGTGCCCGGATTACATGAGAAGCGAGTGCAATCTGGGAGGAAAGCTCTGGCAGAACCAGTGGGACATGCACAAAAAGAATATAAAAGAATTCAATGCGGAAAGAGTGTTTCACGCGTCCATGGGAATCCCAACACAGGTCGTGGGGTACGGGTACCAGTCCCAGCAACCACATCCTCTTCTGCCACCCACATCTTCGCAGGTTTTTTCGACCATGCGACAGATGCACCCGCACAAATTCCAGGGACCAATTTTGAAGCCAGGCCAATTTTATCCGTAAACTCTCGACACATTGGCTCTTCTTGGTGTGCTCAGAGAGACTACATAGACTGGCATGATGGAGCTGTACCTGCACGACATTCGTGACAACAGCGGGTCCTTTCAGAACCCGACCATGCAGCTCTTTGCGATGGAAGAGGACGGCACAAACGTGTTTGTCAGCGTCAGGAACTTCAAGACCTACCTGTATGTTGGCTTCGACTCCGATATGTCAGAAGATGATGTCCGGTCAAACTATCTGGAGAAGTTCAAGCAGGAGAAGTGGGAGAGGAACGTTTACAAAATGTCTGTCGTGAAGAGGAAGAGACTGATCGGTTTCTCCGACGGGGACCTCTTTCCCTACATTCTCATGGAGTTCACTGGAACGATATCGTTCTACATCGTCCGGAAACACTTACACGAACTCTGCGGCGAGCGCGACCCAGAACCGAACACGTTCGTCGACCTCAACAAGTACCCGAGAATGTGCGTGTACGAGTCCAGGAGCGTCGACTCAGTTCTCAAGTTTTTTCACGCAAGTGGTGTCCGCCCGTCTTCATACTTCCGGATGGAGAACTACGTGCAAGTCCCCGACAAGGCGAAGAAGACGCACTGTGTCAAAGAATTCATCGTCGACTTCGTCAACGTGCACCCGGTGAGAGAAGAGATCGTCGACCGCAAACCACCTCCGATGACCATCTGCTCCTACGACCTCGAGACGTCGGGGCTGAATACCAACGAGGACTACATCTTCCAAGCCTCGATGATATTCTCCAGGCTCGGTGATCCGTGCCAGGATGCCAAGGGTTCCGCCACGGGCCACGCCGTGGACTCGTATACGGACGGCGTTGTCATCTGCGTAGGTGACACGGAATCTGTCGACGGTACGCCTTTGCTTATCGTGGAGAACGAGCTGCAGCTCCTCGACAAGTTTAGAGAGATCTTGATCGAGCGGGGCTGCAACATTCTGTGCGGATACAACACCTTCAAGTTCGACTCGGCGTTCTTGTACAAGAGAGCAGAGAGGTACGGCTTCGACGGGTTCAAGAAGCTTAGTTTCATCAAGGATCTCGCTTGTGATCTGGAGGTCAAGACTTTGCAAAGCGCCGCCCTCGGCAAGAACGAGCTCAAACAGATCATCATCCCTGGACGCGTCGAGATAGACCTGTTCATGGTCATGAGGCGCTCGCAGAAACTCTCAAGCTACAAGCTCAACGCCGTTTGTGATAAATTCTTCGGTGGAAAGAAAGACGACGTCACGTACACGGACATCCTGCAGGCATGCACGTCCAAGGACCCGAAGAAGCTGGGTGTCATCGCCAAGTACTGCTACCAAGACAGTGGGCTTGTCCTGAAACTTTTGGACAAGATCAAGGAGGTGTACGACGCGACAGAGATGGCCAAGTTGTGCACAGTTCCGCTGACCTACATCGTGGGGAGAGGACAGCAAATCAAGTGTATGAGCCTAATCCTCAACCGGATCCACGGAGAATATGTATGCAACTACGTGGTTGCCAAGAAGAAGGTGGCGGCCGACGGCAAGCAAGTGTTGAACGAGGGGTACAAAGGGGCGTCTGTCATCGACGCCAAGAAAGGGTTCTACGAAAAGGACCCGGTCGTGACCATGGACTTCGCGTCGCTGTACCCCAGCATCATGCGGCTGAAGCAGCTCTGCTACACGACTATCGTCAAGGACGTGAAGTACAGAGGCATCGAAGGCGTCACTTACGAGGACCACCAGATTTCGGACGGAGTCAGCGTCACATTCGCGCACCGCTCTGGGTCCAGAAGCATTCTGTGCGAGCTGGAAGAAATGCTTGGCGAGGAGAGGAAGGCGACCAAGAAACTGATGAAGTCTGAGAAGGATCCGTTCGCGTACTCTCTCTTAGATTCAAAGCAGAAGGCCCAGAAGGTGACGATGAACTCCATCTACGGTTTCACGGGGACGGTCAACAACGGCATGCTTCCGCTCGTGGAGATCGCGGCCGCCGTGACTTCGACCGGCAGAGACATGATCAAGCGCACCAAGGAGTATGCCGAGAAGGAGCACGGCTGCAACGTCATCTATGGCGACACGGATTCCGTCATGGTCATCTTCCCCGAGCACCGTAAAATCGAGAATCTGGGCGACAAGATGCGCTACTGCTTCGACATGGGAACGAAGGTATCCAAGGAGATCTCGGAAATGTTTGGGCACCCCATTCTTCTCGAGTTCGAAAACATTTACTTCAAGTATCTCTTGGTTTCCAAGAAGAGGTACGCCGGACTATCCTGGGAGACGGTCGAGGGGCCGCCGACGATGACGATGAAGGGTTTGGTGACTGTCAGGCGAGATAACGCCCCATTTGTCGGCAGGTGTGCATCCGAGGCCATCCACATGCTCATGGACGTCGGCGTCACGGACGGGAGGGGAGCCGTGAAGAAACATCTCACCGAGACTCTGCTGCAGCTCGAGAGGGGGCAGATCTCGATCGAAGACCTGACCATCAGGAAGGAGCTGAAGCAGTGGGTTTACAAGACACCGTCACCACACGCGACGCTCGCGCTCAAGATATTGGAGCGCACGAAGGAACAGGCGGTCTTCCGCGAGTTCATCAAGCCGGCCTACGAGATGGTTGGCGGCTACGACGACGCGCTCCTGTCGACTGTCTGGACCAAGATGACCAATCTCAAGTCATTTTTGTCTACGCGCGCCAAGAGAGAGATTTCGATGGGTGACATGGTCGAAAGTATTCGTGGAGACACGACCAGCCCTTTCAAGGCAGAGGCATACGCGGTGGTAGCGTTGCGCCAGCTTTACGACGATGTCCACAGCGTTCTGGTAGACGAGAGTTTTGCGGGAGTTGTCGGATTGGTGATGGTCGGTATCGGAGACGCGCACAAGCTAGGAGAGAGGTACATGGCGTTCGTGAGGTACAATGTTGTTGACTGGGACCCGCCCACGCTAGGAGAGAGGATACCGTACGTGATCACGACGGGCAAGGGAGACATTAGCTCCAGGGCGGAAGACCCCCGAATGGTCAACGTCGGCAGGTGCCGACCCGACTTCCTCTACTACATCGATCACCAGCTGAGGAACCCAATGGTGGATCTTCTGCAGCACGTCATAGACTCGCCGGCGAACTTGTTTGTGGAATCGCAGAGAAGGATGTCGAACCTGAATCATGGCCGGAAAGAGATTACCACTTTCTTCAAGAAGCGCAGGGTCACGGAAGGTTGATTGGTTGTTTAGAGTAATTTTGATTAAAAAATGAGGCTTACTTACAAAGAAAAATGAACGCTCTAAGGAAGCTGGCTTGGACTATTGTGAAATGGCCACTCAAAACCCTGTACAAGAAAGGGCCCAGGCTCTTGTACCTATGGGAAGGCCTTAGCGAAGAAAATATTTGCTACGAGCTGACAAAAATTGACGCTTTCTTCTGGTCTTCGTCAGAAGAATCCATGTTAGCCTGCGAGGAGCTGATCTCTCGGAAATTCGAGGCTTTTGTTATCTCTGTCTACGGGTTTCTTTTCGCATACCTCGCCTACACACTCTTTTGCATCAAGGTGTACGAGTACGTCGCCCGTTCCAGGCTAAACGCTCTTCTCGAGAGTGAGAACAAAGCTTTGAGCATCCGCGACAAGCATGAGGTGTCGAAACCATCGAAACCAGAGTCATAGCGTCACGACGTATTGCTGCGCCGGATACCAGGTGGTTCCATGCTTCACCTCAAGAATCAGAATGTTGTCAGGGCTCTCTTGTATGGACGGAACCCTGAGTCGCCAAATTCGTCCTCCTGACGCGAGCGTCATCGAGTCTCCACCGGTTGTGCTCATGCCGTTCTCAAGGGTCACTCCCATTCCGTTGCCAGAACCTCCTTCCATTAAAAAAACCCTGTATGTCCTTGGCAAACATTATTCTCTGTGAATTGTGCAAGAATCGCTTGGTCGCCAAGACCCCGGCAATGTTGATGGCGATGCCGATGGCGATGGCGATGGCGATGGCGATGCCGATACACCAACCGCCGACTAAGCTCGACCACGAATCATCGCGACCTTTTCTTTATTTCGATGCCCATTGAAGACAGCAGTGTATTGGAGACGTCCAACTCTTTCTTTCTTCTCATGATAGCCGGATCCAGCCTGGCTCGCTTCAGTCTGTCCACGAAAGAGTTGTTAAACTCTTGTTCGCGGTTCGTGTCGATGCGCCGGGTGCCCACAAAGGGCGCCGTCGCCTCAATGTGTTGAACGGACTTCCGTAGGACATTTAGACACGAGCCGGCGGAGTCCGTGTCGATGAACGGAAGCACAGACTGTCGTCGGATGTTTAAAAAAGGACTAGTCTCCTCTATGATTTCCGATGGTGGAATGATTCCGCAGAAACCTTTGCGGTACTCTTCGATTGACAGCTCCCCGCCAAACTCTTGGAGCTTAGCTCGAGGTGCGGCGGGTTGGAGTCTGTAGTCGCAGTACGTCTTCATCTTTTGTTTGGTCTCGATGTCCATGATGCCCTTTTTGAGCTTGATCCAAGTCTTGTACGCCAGGACCGAAATGTACATGTTTCTATTACCTCTGCCTGCTGGCGAAGTCTCGCGCATGTTGAAAGACTTGGCACACTGCCACGAGCAGAACTTTCCCTCGCAGAAGTAAACATGTCTGAGGTCATCTCTGCTCACCGGGAGAGGGACGGGAACCCCTTCGAAAAAATGCGCACAATTGTGACAACGCTTGTCGTATGCGAGGGGCCACTGCAAGCAAGCTTTGACTACATCCGTGTCGTCCTCGTGAAAGAGTCTTCCCCAGACTACTATGGGAGTTGCAGGGATGTCGGGGATCGTGATCGTATTGTCAATCACGCTAACGTTTGCAACACGCTGGATAGATTTGATATCATCATCTTCCACGCGTTCCCTGTGCAAGATGTTACGCATCTCGTTCTACGTCAAAGTGGGCCTCACCACGCCATTACCGACTTTTTTATTACGAGAAAACTATGGGCGAATAAATCGGTCGATGTTTTCACCACCAGTACTTTGCACGATGTTCACTTCTTTGAGCGTGGAAGTGGCGGCTGCTATTTCATCAGGAGATACGCCAACGTCCGAAGAGGAGAACGGAGACACGGCTGCACCGAGACTACCATAAGCCTCTTCGAGGCCAGACCCCATCCCCAAGTTCTTCGCGTCGAAGGCCTCGCTGATCTTGAGCCCGGCACCAAGGCTCGCCTTGTTTCCCGAAAAAGGATTGAACTCGGCACCCTGTTTATCGAAAGGAGCCACGCCAAGCTTCTTGTTCACCTGTGCGCGTGATGCACTTCTGCCTCCCCCACCAGTCGCGACAGACGACACCGCCTTTTGTTTCAAGTGGGCAAGCTTCATCCCCATTCCAACAGGCTCGGTGCCCGGAACATTGCCGGATGTACTGGTCTTCGCGTACTCTTCGCGTTTGTCACCACTCTTTCTCGAGAACGGGAACGCAGCAGCACCCTCGCTGCTGATTCCCGTTTCAACAACCAGTTTCGAAGCGTTCTGCGTCCCACTTGAAAAGAAAGCATTGTTCTTCAGGCTAGATTTGTCGATCCTCATGCCGCCGGGTCGAGAAACGCCCAGGTTGCTGCTGTACTGGTCGTGCACAAAGTCGTCCTGTAGCCGGCCTGTTCCCAGACCCTGGTTTTTGAGAGAGTCGCTGGCGAAGTCGAGGCTTGTGTTTGTCACCACGGCGGCGGGGTTTTTGGTTGGCACTCGTCCCATCGCCGAACCTTGTGCGCACCGAGCCCAGTCTGCGTGCGAAGGGTTTATCTTGGAACAGTCGGTTGCACCACGAGAGCCAAGCGCGCCCTTGATGGCACCCACGACTCCGGCTACTCGCGGATATCGATGCGGTCCCCGGAACTCTTGCCTCATGACATAAATTAAAAGACACGCGGCTACAGTGGCAAGAATCAAAGTGGTACCTTCCTGTGTGGAGGACATCTTCTTCTTCTCCTCGTTCTTTCATAACACAAAATATTTTTTTTCAGGATAAGGGTTGGTCCGACGAACGACTTATGAATGCCCTGGATCGCGCGTCGTCGTCAGTACTAACACACGATAACATCTCTACACAACTTGTGCACGAGAACCCCTTCGTGCTCGACGCAATCCATGTAAACCCACTCTCCGATATCCTGCCTGAAGTTCATACGCATACGGTCTGTACACAGGTTGCACCTGGAAAGATGCTCGTTAGCCTCCGTAGCAACAACGTACGCAGACTGCTCCTCGGTATCACTTTCTTCCGAAACATCTGATTGCTGATGATGCGGTGCCTGCGTCGTAGCACATGCGTGATATCGCGATAACTCCGGAAACCATTTGTAACACACACCACACCACACGTATCTGAGGCTACATGTAGAAGATAATACAAGGTCATCGTTACGGAAGGAAGAGACTGGCCAGCCGTAAAACTTGGGAAAAGAACATGGCACACCCCTCCATAGCCGTACGTCACAATCCCAACGTGTCATAATTTCCAGGAAACTAAAATGATCCGATCTCTGAACACAGCATAACAAATTTCAATCTGCTACATATACAAAGGTTTAGCAAACTAAAGTTTTCAGTTCGTTTCTTTTTCTGTTTTGATTATGGGCACAGAAGACGAATCAGATTACTACTACAAGGGAGCGACCGATGAGAACAGTGTGGCGAAAGCGTCGTCCCTCTTTCAAAACCTGGGCGGATCTACTGGGGTCAGGGGAGAATTCTTCACCGACCGCTCGTCGTTCATCAGAATTCACAACCACATGAAGTCTTCCAACCACTGGAAATCCGTCAGCAAGTGGGACACCGGAGTCGAGTACACTATTCAGCATCCCACCACCGACATCATCGTAGCAGACACCAACAGGGGTCAGAAAACGGTCGTCTTCAAACAGCACGTGGTGCAGACAGTGCGCGGATGCACTGCATGCAAATCGGTCGACTTTACCGTGAACAAGTATGAAACGATAGAGCTCGACCGTACAAGCAGGTCGTATCACGACTCCACGTACACGTGGGTGAAGATTAAGTCAGAAAAGGTATTCGTTCATGAATCCGAAAGATCGTCGTGGAAGTTCCACCTCGCAGTCGTGTGGCAAGGAGACACGAAGGAAAAGGCCGAGAGCGTTCCACAGCAGTATTCGGTCGCCGTGTCGATGGGGTCCGTGGCAAAGGCTTCTCGTGACGCCGTGTACACCACGGCGTCTTTCCTGGAGAAAATGATGGACGCCATGTTTCAGAAATCTAGGAGTCGTCATATCATTCTCAACTTTTCTTGAGCACTCTCTACTTGATTTTTGGTTTTAGTTTTACGCTTCACGTGCTGCCCCGTCACGTACATTAGTGCAAACTTACCCGTTGTCCATCCGTTCGATAGAATGTGCTGATGGTCAGCATCAGCGCCAAGCCTTCTAATTTCCGAGAGGCATGCTCGTTCCTCCTTGACGGTCATGCTTTCGATGGCGGGTGTCATGACTCTTTTCCCCTGTTGCTGCGAGTCGGAATCAGTGACCAACTCGCTCATGATTCCGAATATATAATAATAATTATAATTAAAACAGATTCGCATAAATTCAACAGCACTGCTGGTATGGAAGACCTTCGGCAACAGAGAGGTGCCAGGAAAAAAAACTTGGAACAGGAGTTGTCCAATCTCGGTTTGGTGCTCAGGTACGACAGCAGGCTCTGCTCCTGCTACATCAACGGCATAACGTCTCCGGAGTGGACTGCCTCTAAAGTGGCCAAAGAGTGCGCACTAATGCACTGGCTACACAATTTTACCGACTACGAAAAACGGTGCGCGGTGGCGGCGACACAACTGTCTCGAAAGATGTGGTTTCATAGCGGACAGAACTTTGCCGATTACATGAAAAGGCGCGTGTACCCCGCTATTAAGGAGGATATTCTGAAGGAGAACGAAGGCGGTCCGGAAGAGTGGCCATGGGTCAAACACACGGCCGCCCCCGATTCGTTGACTACATCGTCGACCTGATGTATTCGAACCCTACCTCGGCACAAAGCTTCCGCCATATCCAGTCCTGATACTGTATCTTGTCGACCGACCTTAGCAAAGGAAAGTAGGGAAGGTACTCGTCCCACGACATGAGCTCCAAGAATTTGTGGATCAAGAACGAATACGACAGCATGTTTTGCCGTGGCTCACTTCGGATGATTTTCTGGAAAGGCTCCTGAATCGCGTCAAACATCTGGAGAAGAGCAGTCTCCTGCTCGTTCGTCATCTGCGGGGGCGTTACACCCGTAATAATCGCCGTGATTTGTACGCAATTGTTGTAGTGCTTGTTCAAGCGAAGCTTTTTCAGGATCTCTCTCACTTTGGTGTGACTGATCGTTCTGATGTCATCGATCCGTTGCTTCTTGAGCTCGAAACGGACACTGTCAACCACCCCTTTGTCGACGGTCGTAGTCTCCTTGCCCTGCGTGCGCTTAAGCCAGGTCTTGAAATGGTTCTGTCGCTTGTACATGTACGTGGTGTGGCTCACGTATCCTTGCCGGATGCAGTCTTCTCTGGTCATCTCCTGATACGGGTGCGACAACCCGCAATCAGGGCAAACTCTCTCCGCATCTTTGCGTATGTAGACCAGCTCTTTGTTACAAACTTCGCAAATCCATGCCTTGGAGAGACCGTTTCCCGTAGCGACTTCCGCGTCCATGTCCGCATCTTGCACATCGGACTGTGTGACAACGCGCTCTGCCTCCCCGTTGCTATGATGGGTAGTGCGATATGCCGAAATGTCAACGAAGCTATCTATAGTGCACACCACTCCCGGGAACGACGCATTCATCTTCTTGAGAAACTTGGCGTCTTGGTTCGTGGATGTCATGTGTCTCTTGACCCTTTTTGTCAAGCGATGGAATCCATCTGTCACCGGAGGCCTACGGTTGATTCCACCAAAACTGTCGTCGTCGCAGCGGTCCATTGCTACGCTGAGGTGAGATGTGGTTCACACACTGCCTCTACAATATAATGTGTGTAGAAAAGTTTCTATAATATAAATAAAAAACGCGTACAAACAAAGAGATATATATTATATTCCGTACAGTACAGTAACAAAAGCAGCACAATGAACGACAACGTCTCTACCCACACGCCTCTTATCCCCATGTCTGAAATGTTCGGGTCGAACACCAATGAAACCAGTGATTCTCGGCAGCCGATGGAGCAGCAGAAGTCCTCACAAAGAGCTTCGCTTAAGTACGTGCTGGAGATCATCGAAAGCGAGTTGGACAGTCTGGCCAAAGTCCAAACGTCTAACAACGAAGAGATTAAAAAGAGGTTAACCGAAATCCAGAGCTTCCGCGAGAGCAACCTTGTTGTAGTCGGTGCAATCAGTGGGCTCAAGAAGATCAGGGAAAAAATTTAGTCGTTGTTGTTTGCATGCTGCGTCGAGATTCCACAAATTATAATTTATGCTACAAGTTAAACATAAACGCTTTTGTCGCAGAATGGCCAGCCCACCGAACGAGAAAGGCATCATGAATGCCATGAAGTCCATGAAGACCATCGCCGGCAAAGACAGTTTCAAAGACGGATTGACCCCCAAGACCATGGCTTTTCCTTCTCCGCCCAGAGACCTCGTCGGTACGATGGAATCAACAAAAAAGACCAGGCCAAATTTTAGTACCAAGAAGAACAAAAAGACGCCCCCTCCCAATGTTACCGGCACGAGACCGAAAAAGAAATCGAGTCTTCCGCCACCGCCACCGCCGGCTGCCACGGCTACACCATCGTTACCACCACCACCTCTGACCAAACCAGACACCAACTCGCAGTTATTCGGGACTCTTCTTAACTCGCTCAAGACGGGCCCCGTCAGCCAAATGAACTCGGTGAGGCCAAGCAAGACGGGCAAGACGGGCAAGACGAAAAAAAAGATCACGCAAGGCAGCAAGAATCAAAAGAAAACGAAAGGGTACGCCTCCTCCTCGTCCTCCTCGTCCATGTCGTCGGTGTCAACCTCTTCTTCGAGGCCCTCGTCGACTTCATCTGCGTCATCAGAACCTTCTTCTTGCAGCGACACATTGTCATTGGCATCCTCAGGGAGCTGCTCCTCAGGGGGGAAATCAGGAAAACTGAAAATTGAAAAGAAAAAACGAAAGGAAGAGCTTCTTCACGAGAAAGTCGAAATGCTCACGCGCATAGCAAACCTGTCGAAAAATGGATTCACGACCACCAAGCAATGGGACGTCAAGGACGACATAGACGAGGTTCGGTACGAGTGCTATCGTATGCAGAGGGAAAGCAACTCCAAAAAGTCCATCAAGATCATGCGGCGAGTCCTGGTGACCATCACCACGCTTGTCGAAACTGGCAACGCGTACTTTAATCCGTTCAACTTGCGACTGGACGGGTTTTCCGAGAGCATGATGCTAAACCTGGACGACTACGACGACTGCTTTGAACAGATACACCACAAGTACTCGGGGCGGTCTTCTGTCGGACCAGAAATGCAGATTCTCTTCACCTTCATGTCGGCAGCTATATTCCACCACGCCGGTAACGCCATCGGCCAGAAAAGAGACGGGGCGACCAACAAGAAAAGGTCGACAGCTAATCCGATGTCGTCTGTCATGAGCATGATGGGGATGATCAACGCCAACGGCGCGTCACGAGTCAACAGCTACCCTATGCCTCGTTCTACACCGCCTCCGCAGACCTCAACCGGTTCCGAATCGCTTGACGCCAGTGCTGGTTCTGACGGTGGTAAACCCAAGAGGAAAACCATGCGAGGCCCGGGGGCATCAATGATGCCCGATTCGATCTTGGGTGCCGGCAACAGCAACAAGCAAACCACTCCGTCGATGACCCTTCCCGTCTAAGCCAGAGCTTTCCCGTGCTTGGTGACAAACTTTTGCTGGAAGTCCCTGAACAGCACGTCGAACCCGTGCACCGACTCGGGGAGAGTGAAATTGTACTTTGCACGTATATAGGCATGGGTCTTGTCGTAAAGATATGCGCGGTTGTGCTCGTTCTTCGTAAACAGAAGAGCTTGCGCAAGGCTGGTCATGTCAAACATTGGTACATGTTCTCCACTCCATCCGAAATCGATCAGCATTACGTCATAGCTTCCGTCGGCACGAACGACGTACCCTATGTTGTCGAGAGAGAGATCTCCGTGCGATACGTTAGCCTTTTCCATCGCCTCGACAGTCTTGACGATACCCTGAAATAGGGTCTTCAACTTTTTTTTACCAAGACTCTTGTGACCACCAACCAAGTCTTGCACGGACCCGTTGACCTGATCCATCGTCAAAACCCAAACTCCTTTGGCAAGTTTGCAGGTATCGTAGACTTTCGGAGCCACGCCAATCGATGCCATTTTCCTCTGTGCCCTGACCTCGCGACACGGGTCCACAAAGACAATCTTCGCCGCACGGACTGTGCCACTTTTGTTTATAATGCTGAATGTGCTTCCGTGAGCACCCGATCCCAGAAACGCTTTAAACTTCCAGTTCTTTAAGCAGTTAAGATCAAGGGCCTGTGTTATGTTGCGGCACATGTCGGACCTCGTCTTGACACTGGCAATTCTGTGTGAAGGGGCCCCCATGCTCTTCAACGTATTGACCACCTGAAGCGGAGAGATATTACAGGTCTCGCCGTCACCCGTCTCGTACCACGAACGTTCGCTGGAAGTCGGCATGTCAGATGGTCGTGTGTCAAGCAAGTATGTACAACATTTTTTAACGCCGCAAAAGCTTGTGTTCGTCGCCGTACGAACTGTATGACGGCCGAGGAAGGAATGCTGTCGGCACGTTGCTGTTGGAGAACGTTCTGGTGGCAAATTCTCTCTGACTCGAGATCGCCCTTTCGGTGAAGGCAGCGAGACGACAGAGGACAGCGTTGTTCATGTCGGGCACTTGGGGCAAATCTTCAGTCTGAATTGATTCACTGAAGATCGCATCCATTGTGCGTGTCACGTCGGGATAAGCTACGGCAGAGCCTATTTCCGACAAGGCTCGTTTGTAGACCAGTTGCACGTTTTCGGTAGAGTGAAAACGACCACTGAGTTCTTTTTCGGCGGGGCGCAGTCGCTCCTCCGTTCGCCTATAGAGGCTAAAGTCGAAAAACCTCGACATGTCGATGCATGAAGAAAACATTTTTTTCTCGCACATGTATTACATCCTAATATTAAAAAATGATCGACGCAATTTTCTCGCGAGAGACGTTCTTCAACGCATCCTTCACGAGGTCCCTCTTCGTCTTGGTGACACCAGAGACCGTTGGCGAAACAGGAGTTTCGGGCCCACTTCCAGCTGCATCTAACTTACCACCCCACTTCTTCCTGGGGCGTGTCTCCGTCTGCAGAGACGGACACGACCTCTTCTTGTTGCGCTCGACGATACCCGTCAACAAGTCGTCGAAGTGTTCACCCTCAATAAAATTCTTGTGGTGGGCGTCACATGTCCGTATCATGTCCTCCATGAAGGCCCTGAAGAAGTGCTGCGAGTCGTTGCTGTTGTCCCTGTAGCGTCGGTAGTAAGGTAGAAGAAGTTGGTGGACCGACGACTCCATGTCCTTGATGAGCGCACCTGCCTTGACGTGCGCCCAGTTGTCCTCGCCTCTCGTCGCCTTGTACATGTCGCGCTTGCATACGGCACCAACGCTCTGTTTCTCAATCAGGTCTCTTTTGTTGATGAGAGGGAGGTCACAGAATATCTCTATGTCCTCCAAACGCACCACCATCCCCGTTTGAAACACCACCACCGAGTTCCGCTTGATCGAAGTTGTGCCCTCCGTCATCAACTTCTTCAGATCGTTCGGACGCATGAAGACCGAGTTGCTGCTGCCGCGCACGGAGTCGTCCTTCACTCCGTACCCAGAAACGAGTGACACACACAGCATGCCCTGGATGGTATTATGCTTGTACTCCTTGGCCAAAATTCGGTACACCGTGTACACCGCGTTCCCCTCCTTGTCTTTTCCCGCGTGGTAGATATCGTGGGTCGGGAGAACCACCCGGGACCGACCGGTGTGCTTTTGCAGGAACAGAGGAGACGCGAGAATGTTCACGCCACCGGAGCCCGCGAAAAATGCCAGCACGGAGCTCGGGATGACCGGGGAGCAGGACATTGACATGGTGTGATGAGGTTGTGGCGAGCGTGGGCGGGAGCAGCAGCAGCTAATGTGATCGTGATGCCAGAGATTCCCGAGACAAATGTTTCATGAACATTTTGGGCGCGAAAAAATGGTTGAGAAATATGTTGTCTGACGAGGATAAAAATGTTTGGTCCAGGTAATAATATATGTAAGACATGCCAGCTCTTCTCAGCGACGCATACGGTACCATATTTTTGCAAGCGACACAAAACACCACACGAACTCCTAAAAATCAACAAATCAAGAAGAAATCACCGAAAGAACCACGAGCTCTTGGCGCCGTGGCGTCACCGGAGGATAGCGTTAGACCAGTCGTCAAGGCAAGACCTCTGTGGAGGGAGAGAGGCGGCAACTACGAGGTACACATCACAATCGACAGGCACGACTGCCACCTCCTATGCCTGTTCATCGGCGTCTTTACTCTCTCTGTTCTCTTCAACTCTAATAAACGAGGACCCTACTCCGCGGGCGGCTAGGTTTGATGGGAATTTTTCCAGGAAGAAGGCGAAGCTCTGCAGGAAAGCGTCAGAGACGTCATCGAGTTTCGTGCCATTTGTCGCCATAGCGTCCAAACCGACTTTCACACCGAACGCTGTAAACAAGAGCCGTGCAACTTCCACCGTCAACTTCTTCAACTCTCTCCCGCGGCGTTCAAAGTTGATTGAAGACAGCACGCCTTTCGGAAACGCGTACCGAACGGCTGCGAACTTGTTTTTCGGCGACACAAACACAATCTTGGTACTATCGCCACAACCGATCCTTTTTGTTTCGAAGTACGCCATGGTGATATAAGAGAGAACGATGTTTTTCACAGCACGCGAGAGTTGCTGCTCGATGAAGACATAATCCAGCTTGTCGTGCCGCAGAGCGTCGCTGGCACTTAAAAATGACAAGAGTTTTCTCCCGAGGTCGCGGATGGTCTCGCGCGTGTTGCCGATCTTGACGCGCTGAGCGTGGAGAAGATCAAAGTCGAAACTCCCATCGGTTCTCGAAACGAACTCGGTCACGCAAAACGCAAGGTTTATTACTCCGATGTCGATAGAGGCACACCGGTACGTCTGCATCGCCGTCGTCATCAAGCTTTCCAAAAAAGCGGTCGCACATTATCTTTTCCGAATATTAAACGTCACAAATTTTACACCCAAACAAGTAGTTCTGCGTCTGCACGTTCGACGTGCTCGACCTTGGCCACGGCAACGTCTCTTTGCGGATCGACAACCCGAAATCCCCAAAGATGTACGAGTAAAAGTCCTCGTTGAACGTGATTGTCGAGTGAGGGAACTTGAGAGCCGCAAACGACTTTAACTTCGTGACGAAAATGCTCTCCAACGTATACTCCTCGTCGGATAGCGACACGTTGTCCGAGTTGATGAAAGCGAACAGGGGGTTCGTGCTGTACTGTAGTTTTTTCTTCTGCTCCCTTATTCGCGAGGGCAACGCCTGCCAGATGTCTCCGTTGCCAAACTGCTGCACCGCGTCCCGGTACGCCAGAGCACTTTTGCGAATGATGGCCGGGAGCTCGGTGTCCTGGATCTCGTCCATGAGCCCAGGATTGACTTTGTCCTGGGGAACCTTGTGTGAGAAGGGAAACACCACAATTCGACGAGAGATAGATCCACTCTTGTCCTCCCACTTCGCAGACTCGTTGCCGGCCATGATTCCAGGAGTTGTCCACACGCCCGTGATCGGTGACCCATTCTTCACCGGCATCGAGAGGGTCTCGCCCGTCACCATACTCTGGAAGTCCGCCTGATCCATGGCGAAGTCGCCCTTGAGTTCGGGAACCACGAAGATTGTCTTGTTGTAGATGGTCGACAACCCGAACTTCTTCTCGATGTTGTTGGAAATCACACCAACATCGGCCCGGTTGTACATCATCTGTATCACCTTGATGACAGTCGACTTCCCCGTGCCGGCCACGCCTTTCATGAAAGGGATGACCTGCCACGAATCCAGCTCGGACACTTCGTAGAAGAGCCTCCCGACAAAAACATACATCCACCACAGCATGTCCTGATCCCACATCTGAGGCTGGAAGATGGAGTCGAACAGCGGAGTCTTCAACTCGGAGAAATTGAGCTTGGCTGCAGCCCGGGAAGGCGTGCTGAAGTACACATCGTAGAAGTCTTTGTATATGATCTTGCAAGAAACTAGCCGCTCTTCGATCTCCTGGTCGTACGTGGTGAAGGTGTCTTCCGTCGCGTCATAGATGCCGTCGTTGAAGCTCCAAACCCGTCTCTTGGCGTTCAGGTCCGGAAACTCCAGGTCGCAGCAGTTCGTGAGGTACTTGACACACTGTTCGTAGTTTCCACTCATGTTGCAATGCTTCCACATCTCGCAGTGGGTCTCCTTGTCGCACAAAAACCTCACGATTTCCTTGATCTCGCACAGCTCCTCCCACGCGTGAGTTGGATAGTTGCCGATGAAAACCTGTCTGTACACGAACCCGTTGAAACGACGGTAACGTCTACGGCTGAGCTCTCCTAGAAGATACAGGATCAGGAAGTGCAAAGGAGTCATGTCGTCCTTGGACAGCGGCGAGTACCAGAAGATCGTCTCGGGTGTCATGGGCGTCGGGAAAGATCCGTTGCAGTTCGCAGAGCGCATGAACATCATCATGCTCTGGTGGGCATGGAAGATCGTCTCTTGAAACCGAGAGAATCGCTCTTTTTCCTCGTCGGTCAGTTCATCGTCGCATCGGTGCGTGAGCTCGTCTCGGAGGTCGATGTACAGGTTCCAATCCGTCCGGTGGATTTCGTTGATGCGCTCGGGTACGAGGTCCTCCGCACAGGTCACCTCGAAAATACTCATGATGCTCTGAAAGCCTTCTGGTGTCGGGTCGATTTTCCATCTCTGCTCGATATCATCGAACTTCCCGAGAATCTCCTCTTTGCTCCGGAGCTCCTGTTCTTCGTCATCGTGCGCATTGACCACATCCATGGCGCCGGAGGAGCTTGCTTCGCTCTCTCGTTTAATACGCAAGAAATATTATTTATCAATCAATATATACAACCCATAATATAAAGTACCATGGCGATACGATCCGTCGACGAGATTGTTAACCTTTCAGACTCGTCCAAGAACCCCGAAAAACTGGCTTTCAAGGATCTGGTCCAACACATCGATCCTCGAATCAGGGTACGCGCTCCAAGGCACAACAGTCTTCACTTCAAAATCCCCGGAATGTTATGGGGCCATCCCGTCTTCGACGCCGACAGGGTGGAGAAAATGATTGTCCACCACTACAAGCGAATGGGGTTCCAGTGTGCCAGGCTGGCCAAGAGGGAAATACTCATACAGTGGGGAGAGGGAGGACAAGGGGAAGAGGGTGGAAATCATGACTCGACCGATGATTCCACCCCAAGCAGCGACACCGAATCCGCCGTTTCAACGGAGTCGTCCGACACGGCAACGAGCGAGGCTACTGAATCCACAGACTCCTCCGACGGAGATGACAGCCATGAAAACAAGACCAAGTGCGTGACAGTCGAGCAGATTCCGCTAAGCAAAAGGCTTTCTATCGTCAACAACCAGCTACAACAAAACCCGTGATGAGATCAATAATAATGTTTACCATTGGTATACACAATAGTCACAATGATAATTTCAAACTACGAAATCGGTAATGAAATTGGGTCGGGGGCTTTCGGCACCGTCAACATTGGCGAGGACCGAACGACGGGCGAAAAAGTAGCAGTAAAGTGCATCTCGAAAAGCAGGATCCAGAAAAGCAACATGGGCTCGCAGGTCAAGAGGGAGATCACAACCATGAAGAAGTTGCACCATCCAAATATCGTGAGCATCCGGGAGGTTCTGATGTCGAACACGCACCTGTACCTCGTGCTCGAGTACGCCGGGGGAGGGGAACTTTTCACAAAAATCGCTAATCAGGGAAAGCTTCCCGATAAACTATCCAAGAGATACTTCAAACAGATCATGGACGGGGTGAGATTTTGTCACAACCTCTACATCTGCCACCGAGATATAAAGCCGGAAAACATCCTGCTAGATTCCGACGACAACGTCAAAATCGCAGACTTTGGGTTCGCGTCCATCATGGAGCCCGAAGTAGGTTCGGATCAACAGGCAGACAACGGACGCTCGGGTCTTTCTTCCATCGACGAGGAGTCCGAGCAGTCGGGCACCATCGAACCGTTGCTCGACTTCGTACCCGACACGTCCTCTCCACGGCAGCAGCCTCACGCAAACAAGTTTCGAAACCTGCCGTCCAAAGTGATGCAAAAAATGTCAACCATGTGCGGAACGACACAGTACATGGCACCCGAGATAGTCAACAGAGACAGCTACAGAGGAGACAAGGCTGACATCTGGTCGTGCGGCGTTGTCCTTTTCGTTCTTCTAACAGGAGGTCTCCCTTTCGACTCGGACGATCCATACATCGTCGTGCAGAAAATCAAGAACGGGCGCTTCATCATACCGTCGTTCATCTCGGATCTCGCGCGAGATGTTATTTCGAAACTCCTGACGCCCAACCCACTGGTTCGACCGGGCGCGAGGACTATTCTCGACCACGAATGGTTCAGCGACGCGGGTCCTCTCCCACCCCCTGCTCTCACACCGAGCTCGTTGCCACGAGTCAGGAGTAACCTACCAACTCCCGTGAAAAAACACACCCACACACTTGTTTCCGAGAAGGATCGAAAAAACGTGCTAAAGCTATGTTTGTCCGAGTCCAAGTCTCGGGTCGTAAACATCTTGCGAAAGAACGCGTGGATGCAGAAACCCGACGATGGAGCATCAATCAAGGCTTCCAAGATGACGCCCACGGGGCTGGCCATGATACAGGTCTTGGTGGAAAAAATGAACCAAACCGAGACCGAAGTCGGGATTGAGGTTTTTGGTAGACAGAAGAACTCGGGAGCGCGAGAGATCAATAAACTAGTCAACGACATCAAGGCACTCAGTTCCTGAAATAACTCGAACTTTCTGGAGCAATGACGAGACAAAAACTCACCGCGTTCACCTGTAAAAACACAAATTATTACTTATTCGTAGAATGGAAAACGTTTTATGCATACAAGAAACGGTTGCGATGTGTGATAACGACGAGATATTCATGAAAGAAATGGTCGTCCTCATGCGCAACGACATCGTGGAGTGCCTTTCGTTGTTGGCGGAGGCCTTCAACAACAACAACCCGGCCCGGACGAGAGAGGTCGCTCACAGAGTAAAGGGACAAGCGGCTAGCATGGCCGCCAAGGACCTGATGTTACACTCCAAGAAGGTCGAAGATGCCGCGAAAATTGGTTTTTGTACCAAAACAGAGTACCTGAGCTTGGTTTTGAGTATGAAGGAGTTTGTCCGGTGCACAAGAGACATTGTTTGATGAATATATTTTTGGCGAGAGCCATGTGACAAGCTCATTGTTAAATATCTGCACCTTCCAACAAGACATGGCCTCGATTATCACCGAAGGACACGTCAGTGCCAATATTCTGTCTTTTGGCGAGAAAGATTTCCTTTTCACCGGAACAGTCTGCAGGGCATGGCGACAGAACTCCGTGGAAACGTACACCGGAGCGGGAGCAGCAGTCGAAAGCACATCTAGATTACAGGAAGCCGTTGAATACGGCGTCAACCCCCACCTGGCATCGTTTCATTCATTGGATGACGGCGCCAGCATAGCTGTCATCCGGAAACTAAACGAAAGCTATTGCTTCTGGGATCAGTTCGACATAGAGCGTGCCGCGCAGCACGGGCGCGTCGACGTCCTGATGTTTATGCGCGAGAAGGGGTACCCAGCCGACGAGCGGGTGCTCCACTCCGCCGTGCGGTACAATCAACAGGAAGTTGTCAAGTACCTCCTGGGGGTCGGATGCCCAATTGACAAGACCGTCATCGAGTGGGGATTCGGTCCCTATATCGTCGACGAACTGAAGATGCGGTCGATGGAGGTTGCTATCTCCGAGGGGAACTTGACGATGGTCAAGATCCTGCGCACCGTCGACTACCCTTTCATCGACAACAGCTTCGTGTTCGCGTGCGATACTCAAAACACTGAAATACTAGAGTATCTCATTCAGGAGAAATGCCACGTGCCACAAGGTCTCTTCCGCGAATCGGTTGAACTCCGTAGTTTCTTTACGCTTGCGTTTTTGATCGACCACAAGTTGCTGGTGGATGAGTGGGATCTGTGGGGATGCATCATGGATGACGGCGATGACATGATGGTGTTCTTGCTCGAAAAAGGCATCATCCCGACAGACGACGACGTTGACTCGGCGATCGCCGCCGGCAAGCTTGGCACCGCCAAGTTTTTGACGAAGGAGTACTCTTGTCGGCCCACGCCGTTGGCGTACATGATCGTATTCGACAACATAATGTGCGACTGCCACTACGTCATGTACCTTGACTGGCTGCACGACGACATGCACTGTAGCATTGGGTTTTCGTCTCCCGAGGACATGTACGAAGACCCTCAGGGAGCTTTCGTGCTTGATAATTGCAGCAGTACCATCGAGGATTGGTTTGTGGAGAGAATTGGATAATTCAGTGATTAAGGTCCGCATTTTGTGAAGATTTACAACAATAATATATATGTACTGTTGAACGAAAGATGAATGCGGAGAGACTCGAGGTATCTATCTTCAAGGACCTTGACTTCAACAAGACGTTGATTTCCAGCGTCATGACAGCAGAAATTGAAAATGGCGTTGGAAATATGATGCTTGGTGTCATACCCGCCATTGACAAGAACCTGCGCGGTCTATATTACTACGGGAGACTGAGGCGTTACCCAGAGCCCGCATTGTTATCAACTTAAGCTTTCTAGAACAATTTTGCGAATCTTACCTACTCGAAACGATCTAGAAGAAAGACCACATTTTTCAATTTTATACGTAAACATTTGAGTGTATTGGTAGCCCACGCTGCTCACAATTCACCTTCACCATGGCAACCACCACTACAAAATCGAAGACGAAGAAGAAGAAAAAGAGAAAGAAGATGGCCGACATCACAACACGGCTACACGAGGTCTACAACATCAACACGCTACGAAGAAACGACGACGAGCTTTCGCAACCGAAGTTTCAACAAACGACTTGCCTGGAAACAGTGGGATATTCCGAGGTTTAAAAAACCCTAAAAGCTGGACCATTGAGGAGACAACTTAGTTGTTTCTATCTGTTTTTGTTCACTACAACTTAATAGTTCCGGTTTTCTTAAGTTGATATTAGTGACCGAGGGTCTCGTGTTACAGTCCGAAATTTCACACACTCGCTTGTCGTCGCATTTTTTCGACATGGAGTGTACAACACAGTACTGGTAGCCGTCGTACCTCGCACCCTTTGCACATCCTTCCTCAATGCACTTCTTGCCGCAATCCACGGGGGATTTGACACTGACTTCGGGGTCAGGTAGACCCTCCTGAATGAGATGATCCCTGTGTTCGGCGCAGAAATTCAGTTGTCCGACGGTGGACACGATGAAAGTGTGTGCTCTCTTCGCGCAGCCGACGTACTTGCAGAGAGGGTACAGATCGACCAAACCCGGTACCTCGTCCCCGTGTTTCGAACAGTACTGCTGGCGTCCTCCGGGAAAGCCGTACCTCAGACGAGAGGTCGTGCACAGCTTCTTGCTCTGGCACAGGGGGTTGGTGGGGTCCGGCCGGTTGAGCTTGTCACACATGGCGTCAAAAAATGTCTCGACGGGATCCATTTGGTCCGCCTTTCTTTTGTTGTTGACGCCCGAATCGCTCTCCGGCCTGATGGTGATGACCTTCTTTATCTTGGGCTCGTGCCCGACGTCGCCTTCTTCGGTCATCAGGCGGATGTGCCTCTGGAGATTCTGCGTCGATGCATGATTCTTGCCACACGTGCACATGAATTTCTCCGTGTGAAACTGGTTGAAGTGGTTGATGAGCTTCTCTTTGGCGTCAAACGTTTTGTCGCACCCTGGAGCTAAACACGGATGTGTCTCTTCCGGCACATGCTTTGCGTGGAAATGCTTCTTCAGATCTTGCTTCACCTTGAACCTCTTTGGACACGCCGAACAAGCGAAGGGCTGGTTGGTTCTGCCACACCCGTCTTCATGTCTCTTGAAACTTGTTTTCGCGATGAATTTGCCACACTTGCGGCAGGCGACCTTTGGAGCAGGAGGCATAGTCGTTTGATGGAGTGAGCGACTGGTTGAAGGGATTGACGACAAACGTTTCCTGTAAATAAAATGAATATTGTCTGCAAACATTTTTTTTTCGGGACCAACTTTTCGCCGTTTTCAAAAATTATTATATTGACAACCATTACTCAACTATATACATCAATCATGCCGGCTTACCTCAAACCGTCAACAGGTGGATGAAAGGTCGCAAGGCTTTTGGGGATCAAGAGTTGAGTCGTCCTCTCATCGAACCAACGGTGACATTGCAACCACCTAGTCCGTGTGTCATTCGCAGAGCCGTCAGGCTTGGGTGCGCATAACCGGGACGACAGTCCGGGTGAGGGGTTCTGAAATCCCGGGGCGAGATTCTTGAAAACGGTCAAAGGTATGATTCTCGTGGGTCGCAAGAGTCGTGCAGAGACCGTCGGTGGAATCATCCCGAAAGAGATGCCTTCCGTCGCTAACGACTGGGTCAAGAGTCGGTCGCTAAGGGCTTTCGAGTCTACGCGGCTTAATGTACAGTCTAGTCTCACTCAAGTTCGGGTAACTCCGAGGACGAGAGTGAGCCGTGTGTGATCGAGACGATTGAAAATTGAATCTCGGGAAGCACACGGGGGTTGTTTGCTACAAACAGCCTTATATCGAGGAGGAGGGGTAATGGATTGCCCCTAATAGGATGTCGTGGAGTCGCAAGGCCCCAACCTTCCATCACGTGAGCACATGTGAACGATGTTCTAGTCCGGGTATACTCGTTCTGTCTTTCATTAGATAAGAGGGTATGTCTAGTCCTGGGTACTCCCGGGATGCGGAGGCGTTGTTGACCAATACCTCCAGGGCAAGGTTCGTGAAAACGGTCAAAGTTAGTCCCCGTGACTGGGTGCTGGTCAGACCGTCGGCGGGACCATCTCGAAAGGGGTGACTCCTTTCGCTAACGACTGGGTCACGAACCCCTCGCTAAGGGTCGCGAAGACCTATGCGGGGCAATGTACAGTCTAATCTTCCGTGAATCCGGGTAACTCCGGGCAAAGCGGGAGCCTCGTGTGATCGGGTAGATTGAAAATTGAAGCCCGGGAAGCACGAGGGCGGGGAAACACTTCCGCTTGTTCCCCGTTGGTTGTTTCAACACCGAGCACAATCTTCAGCTCTGGGTGTTGAAGCAACCACCTGAATTCAGATAGCTGCTGTGGGCCGCCAAAATGATCACCTTAACGCCAACCCGGAGATGACTCTGTTCAAGAGCCAGCACAAGCGGTACACTAATTTCGCGGAGGACTTTGAGGAGAACGACTTCAGCGCGGGCACCGTTGGTTTCGGGCAGCGCGTGTCGGCGAACGTGTCTCGCTACGGCGACCTCGTGAGCGACGTTCTGCTAGAGGTGACTCTGCCTGCGATCCAGGCTTCGGAGAGCGTTGTGAACGGCGCGGGCACCGAGGTGGCTGACGCGGACAAGGCGGCGTACTGGGTGAACGCGATCGGTTACGCCATCATCAGCGAGGTGGAGATCGAGATCGGTGGGACCGAGGTGGACACTCTCTACAGCGAGTGGATGTTCCTGTGGGAGGAGTTGACCCAGCGCCCCGGAGCGCGCCTCGGCGAGCAGATCGGCAAGTTTGCGTACTCGGCAGACGTGGAAGAAGACATGATCGAGTTCGCCAGCCAGGAGAGGAAGCTTTACGTGCCGCTTCCGTTCTGGTTCAACAAGTACTGGATGGAGCACGGTCTGTCGATCCCGCTGATCGCGCTGACCTACCACGAGATCAAGATCAAGGTCAGCTTCCGACCCCTGGCCGACTGCTGTGCCGTCGTCTACCGCGAGAGCGACCCCACCTGGGGAGACTACTGGGCGCTGGCCACCGACAAGATCCCCATCAACACGGCCTCCGCCTCGGCAATGGCCGCCTCCGACATGGACGCGCGCCTGCTAGTGTCCTACGTCTACCTCGACCAGGAAGAGCGCCAGGCATTCGCATCCGTGCAGCACGAGTACCTCATCACCACCACTCAGCGCCAGATGCACTCCATCACGTCCGCGAGCGCCAAGTCCGACCAGCTCAAGCTTTACTTCAACCACCCGTCCAACGCTCTCATCTGGTTCGTACGCCCCACCGACTTCAAAAACCTGCGCCGCCGCTTCTCCGTCGGACACAAGGACATGTTCGACTTCTCCCTGCAGAAGGAAGACACCACCGTAAGCATGTGGGGCGACGTCACCGATTCTGTAGCTTCGGCATCTTTGAATCTCAACGGACATAGCCGTTTTCCAGACAACCTGCCTGGCCTGTTCTTCCGCCAGGTGCAGCCCGCTCTCAAGTGGCCCAACACTCCGGCCGGATACACCTACCTGTTTACCTTCGCCGCTATCGGCGGCGTGTGGAACCCTACTTCCACTCTCAACATGAGCCGCATCGACCACGTGCAGCTCGAACTCAAGTACGGTGACAACATCCCCACGTCGGATGTCGTCGTATTCAACGAAGCCTACAATCTTCTTGTCATCAAGGAGGGGATGGGGGGTGAAGTTAAAGATCCCATGGGGGGTCTGGACGCCTCCAGTAGGGTATCGTGGGGTCGCGAGGCTCCAGTTCTATCTTGTGGATTTACACAAGAACGATATTCTAGTCCGGGCGCACTCGGTTTGCTTGTTTGTTAAGTAAGCAATGGGTGCGTCTAGTTCCGGGTACTCCTGGAATGCGGAGTTTCATAGTAGAATGTAGTTGAAACTCCAGGGCAAGGTTTGTGAAAACGGTCAAAGCTACTCGTTTCTTAGAGGAAAGAGGCGAGTGGGTAGACCGTCGGTGGGTCCACCTCGAAAGGGGTGAAACCGATCGCTATCGACTGGGTCACGAATCGGTCACTAAGGGTTTTTCCGCACCGGGAAAAACCTATGTGGCTCAATGTACAGTCAGGCCTGAGTGAATCCGGGTAACTCCGGGCAAAGCTCAGCCCGTTGTGATCATGATGATTGAAAATTGAATCATGGGAAGCACGGGGGTGTAGAATTTTTTACATCGATTGGTATCAGCCTTCCTTCTTCCTTCAAACAGGGTTGATACCTGTAGCCGGTCCGCTACTCCAACTAATATTGAAGCATTTTCGCCAAATGCATGCGCCTTTTTTTCAACGAAAGTGTAATAAAAGATAAAAGTGATATGATTTCTTTGGGGTCAGTTATCACGAAATAATAAACAAATATATTCAAACAATTCTCATTCTCGTCACACGAACGGCAATTATTTTGTTGTTCGTCTACAAAGGTTAAAGTCCGCCGATTTCCAATCAAACAAATGGACGTTCTCAAGACCTTTGTTTTTGACAACACGGAGCACGTCGTCGACATACAAGTCGTCGACGACAAACCGATGTTCAAAGCCGACCAAATTGGGAAAATCATTGGTCTCAAGCAGATGCGATCGTCAGTCAGACATTTCGACCGAGATGAAAAGGTAGTGCAACGTATGCACACCCGGGGAGGAGAGCAAGATTGCACGTTCTTGACTGAAATGGGCGCATATCGACTGCTCATGCGATCAGACAAACCCATGGCGCGCCCCTTCCAGAAGTGGGTCGCTCATGTGATCGCGACCATTCGCGAGACAGGAAAGTACGAGCTTTCAAAACAGCTGGACGATCTCAAGGGACAGAACGACAATGAAAAGGCCGATCTTGTGATGCACTACAAATCCCAGCACGAGACCGAGACGCATGATGTCCTTCTTGGCGGCTTTGCAAACAAAAAAGTCGTATACTACGGGAAAATCGCAGATCTCGAAGACGGAACGTCACTCATCAAAATTGGATCTACGGCAAATATCAAGCAAAGAGTCGGCAGTCTTCGCTACGGATACGGCTCGTTCACCGTTTTCAGAGTCTTCGAGTGTCAAGAGCACAACGGATTCGAGAAATTTCTGCATCAACACGTGGACATCAAGAGGTACAAAAAACCTACCTACAACGGAATAGTTTCTACGGAGACTTACGCCATGAACGACGGAGACCTGAAAAGGGCCATTAATATTGCAATACGAAATGTGGTACAGTATCGCAGGGACACCGAACAGATCAGAGACATCAAGGAAATCGTGGAAGATGTGGTACAGGCCGAGGTGGCAAAAGTTCTCGGAGAGAAACGCAAGGCTCGTGTATCCGAAGAGGCGCAGCATGACTCCAAGAGGGGACACAACACAACCCTGGGCTCGAAAATTCAGATCTACGCTGAAGACGGGGGCCTTGTCAAAACGTTCAATCGACTCATCGACACATTGCGCAATGATCAATGGCAATTCGATGAAAAAGTCTACCGTGCCGGTGTCCTGAAGGCATGTGAAGGTGACTTCATCTACGCCGGGTATCGGTGGATGCAACTCGACAGGAATCTTGACGACGACACTGTTCAACAACTGAGACCTACGATCTTGAAGAAAAATATCCACAAGGGGTGGGTGGCGCTGTTGAGTTCGGATGAAAGCGAAGTTGCCGAGCTATACCCCGACTTCAAAACGGCTGCTGAACAAAACGGGTTTCTATCTCTAGGAGCTCTGCAAAAACGAAGGAAAAAGGGTGACAAAATACACGGTCATGTCATCAGGCCATGGTCAGAGTGCGGAGACGAGTTGCAGAAATTGTACAGAGGTACCTTCCCCGACAAAACCATCGGTGGTAAGCACATACGGGTTTTGAAGATGGATCCTGTTACCAAGGAAGTACTCCATGAGTATGAGACCATCAACGAAGTGATGGCGAAAATTCGCTGTGCGCATCGAACATTGAAGTCGGCGATAGCAAAGGGCGTTGAGCTCAGAGGGTATCTCTGGAAGTTTGCCAGTTAAAAGTTTTCGGTATGTTCGATGTCCACAAGTTAATTATAAAGCTTTCTCATCAAACAAACTCAATCGATCACCAAATTCTGAAAGTCGGAAAAATAATGAAGTGCCTGTAATGACGCGCGTCCACTCTTACCTCTAGCTACAAGCAACTCTGCGAGGGAATCAATCGCAGCACCGCTAAATACCTCAAGGTGCACGACTTTCAGAGATGTATTCACCAAACCCTTGAAGAGATCGGGATGATCTGTGTCGCTGATGCTGATGAACCTAAGGTTGCTGTCGACATGCGCAGTGGCCTGCAGAACACTTTGGTTACCATCGCGTCCAATGGAACACCCCCTAATCGCCAGCTTGATAAGTGTTCCACGCTTAACCATATTTTCCAGTGCACCAATACTGCCATCCCCAATGTTGGTGAAGGACAGATCGAGTGATTGAATCGATGTGTTTGAAAACAAAGCGTCGAACGCCGGTCTCATCCAATCGCGGAAAATCTCAAGCTCTGTAAACTTCACGTCGGTCGCCTTCATGTTGGACAAGACGCGAACCATTTCAGACCAAGCATCCTCCCCAAAAATAGAAGCGTTAACACTCAGAGAACGGAGCGGACACGTGTCGAGAACGCGAACTAGTCCATCACCCCCTCCGTCATAGTCTGCAATCGCGCCATCGATCTCGAGGCTCTCGAGAATACCAACTTCGGACACCGCCTCGCAAACAGTATCCACCTTGTCTCCATCCATGTCACTGCCCGGGTTGCTTGCGATAGTCAACTTCTTCAGACCTTGAACACAACCATCGGCAATCGCTTGGTTCGCGTCGGCACAACTTTCACCTACAATCTCAAGACTCTCGATGTCAGTAGACCTTCGTGACAAACATTCGAATAAATCACATCGACAGGGGGATAAATCGTTGTTGTTTGTAACGATTTCCACTATCGAAGTGTTGCTCTCAACTGCATCCAGAATACGAGGTGTGTATGGAAAAAAGTCATGGTCACGCAACTGCCTATCGACGGAATCACGAAGTCTTTGAATAATGAGCGCCTCCTCTACAGTGTGCAGGCTAGGAAACTCAAGAGAAATGATGTGCCTGGGAGACCTGTAGGGAGAAGTTTCGCCGAAAAGACGGTGAGAACACCATGACAAATAATAGTCCTTCTCTTCATTGCACCCTGTGTGGACGATCATGTCATCAGTGAATGAGTCGAAGAAACCATCCGGCTGAGCATTGAACATCCCGATTGGGATAACGTACACCCCGTTCGCCGACGAGGGTACCGGAAGCAAATTCGGCTTCACTGTCGTGACGTATTCTGAAGCAGTCGGTAGGAAGTGCTTTAAAGCCTGGTGCACTCCTCTGGAGGATGCTGACATTGCAATCTTGTCGCGCTGGTTCAAGAAAAAGGACACCCGACGCATCACATCTTCGTTTCCGAAGTTGACGCCGAAGTGGTTCAGAGTTGAAAAGGAAGCCATTACTATATGTATGTGGAGATTTCAAAAGGAATGTGACAACATGTGCACGTGACAACATATCCACTTTTTGTTGTAAATAAATTCCCACAAGCGGATATTGACAATGCCAAGTCTTTACTCAACAAACGTCCAAGACTCATCATCAGTGTTTCTACACGACATGAGAATGCTCAGAATGCTCTCTCCTGTGTCGCCAGAAGCTTTTGGCAGCGATTCGAATTCATCTCCACCAAGTTTCACCACAGGCTTGTCGTGCGCCCAGTAGTTGCCCGCCCTGTTTTTCCTCCCCGTGGAGCAGTTGATCGAGACCGTGGCCACGTTGACTCCCATTTGACGAGCACCTTCTGACGACGACTTGAATCGTAAGAATGTTCCATCTAGTTTGATCAGAAGCACTGGTTTCTCTCCCGGCGGTAGCCTTTGACCGCTGGCGAAGGCCATTTTGTTGTTGTCACTCGGACTCAAATACCTCAGGTTCGACACATCGTTGTTCCCTTCGAACCCATCGATGTGGTCCACCTGGTATCCATTCGGGCGTTCTCCAATGAATGCCTCGGCCACGAGTACGTGCACGTACGCCCTATTCTTGATGCTCTTGCCATCAACGACCAGAGTCATATCGACTCTTCTGTAGCACCGATCCCCCTTTTGTGACTTGACGATGTGTCTATACCCCTGTGTCCATCGACCCTCCGACATTTTTACCCTACCGTCTGACGACACCAAGTGTGACGTAGATCCCCTTATCTTCTTAACTTCCCCCGTGGGATCATCCGACTTGCCGTACCCAAACATGTACCCCTTGAAAGATCGTTCGAAGCGCATGGCGTTGTAGATAGAAACACGACAAGTCTCAAAGAACGCCGAGGCCTCGAGAGCTGATATGAAGAACAGATCTTCTCCCCCACTCTCACTGGTGGCGACGACCGGTCTGCTTGCAATCGCGGATGGGTATGACGCCCGTTGCTCGCCTCGGTGATGGTTGTCCACCTTAGGTTTTCGAGGACATCATTGCCGCGATCGCGATCGATGTGATGCGCCACGTCTCCATCAATCGGTGCCCTGTCGAAAGCCCCGAGCACAAGTCTTCCGACAAGGTAAGTAAAACTTTTGCCACCAATCGGAAGTGTGAGGAGCTGGTATCCATGGCGGTTCGTGGTCAACTTCCGTACGAACTGATTATCCACTCTCCTCACGCGGCCCAGATTCGAAACCTCGTAAAGATGAGTCACGTGTGTCGGCTTCCATGTCTCTTTCACCGATGCATCGCGCGTCTTGAGTGGAGTGGTGATGGCATTGGCCTTGGCCTTGCCATTTCCATTGGAGTCTTTTGTCATGGTGCTGCTTATTGAAGGTTGTGACGACATATGTATGTGACAACACCTCCAATATTTGAAGTAAATATTTTCCGCAGCTATGCAATCACCTATCTATAATTATCAATCAAGACACCATGGACGAGATCAACTACCTGGTTCTTTACGCAGACGGGGGGTTTGGCGTGATGCCCATCGGCGACGCGGACGACGACGAAATATTCCGGAAACTCATGAAGGTCTTTGCAACAGACAGGGGGTATTTTTACGACAACTACCAGACGGACACTCTGTGCGTGTGCAGCGCACAGGATGTCTCCGCTCTTGTCGAGTTGGACGGCGCCAACGACACGCTGAAGGCCTTCGCATCGTCACTCCAGGGCCACGGCTTTGAATTGTTCATCTGCTGGCACGAGCATAGCCGAGAACTGCATGACTCAGGGGTGTACAAGAACTGCAACATGTTTTTTGAAGAGAATAGTAGGCGGGAAAAAATGTTTGGCCCCATCGTCCTCAGAGCGCAAGTGTACCAGGACGACGCCGCTGCTGCTGCGGTGGAAGTCTCTGCTTCAGTCGCTTTGTATGTTGCCGAGAAGATCGTGAACGCCAAATTATACTTCGATGGCTAAGCCGTTGAACCATTTTTCCATTTCACCTTTTTTATTGTCCAAAGCTTGCATTCGTGCAATCAAGCGGTGTCGAAAAGCAGTGCACAAAAGCATTCCGTCTTTCAGGCGCAAGCGCGAATAACACACAAAAAAAGCGGATCCACGCTCAAGAAAACATAAACCACTCGTGACTCTTCGTGCGCCAGGGGAAGACGCCACCCCCTCCGCCGTAGCAAACGTCGGAGTTGCTGGTGTCAATGTGACACCGCGTGTCGGCCACGAACTTGGCGACCGCTTGGTCGCAGTTGCGCAGCTCGCCGACGTGCATTCCCGTCAGCGAAGTTTTGCCCAATCCCTCGAAGATGGATGGAAGATCGATGTCGTTGTCGAAGATGCTGACGAACTCCAGGTTGCTGCCAGCGTGCGTCGTCGCCTCCAACACACGACGGATGCTCTCCCTGCCGATGTCGCAGTTGCCAACAGCCAGCCGAGTCAGTGTTCCTCGAGTCACCATGGCCACCAACGCGCCGACGCTCCCGTCGCCAATCTTGGTGGAGGAGACGTCGAGCCACCGGATGTTCTCGTTCGAGAACAGTGCATCGAACACGGGTTTTCCCCAGCCATCAAAGTCGCACTGCGTGAGCTTGACGTCGGTCGCTTGCAACTTGGGCAAGACGCGCACCATTCCCGGCACGCACGGTATCTCGAAGATGGTGTCGTCGATGCGCAAGGATGTGATGGGGCACGCGTCGAGCGCACGGATAAGACCGTCGGCCCACTCTTCGTAGTCTCCCACCACGTTGCCAACCTGGAGAACCTCGAGCATGCCGGCGTCGGCCACCGCCTCGCACACCAGGTCTACGGTGAATCCGTCCACTTCCTGATCAGAACATCCTGTCGAAAGTGACAGCCTCTTCAGGCTCTGCGCGCAAGAGTCGGCGATGATTTGAGTGGATTCGACACAGATACCGCCCGTCAGGTCCAGCGATGTGATGGCCGTAGACCGCGCGGACAAGCAGTTGAACAGCCTGCACCGACACGGGCTTATCTGACTGAACGCCGAAACCTCCACAATCGACGTATTGCTCTCGATGGCCTTCACGATGTCGTCCGTGTAGGCGACAATGTGATGGTCACTCAGTCGAGTGTCGACCGACTCGCGGAGTCGTTCCACGATGAACGCCACTTCTCTCAGCGGCAGACCACCCATGAACAAGTCAATGGAACGTCTCCGGCTCCGCGCCGACCCTTTCGCCAGCTTCAGCCGATGCTCCAGCCATGCCGCGTAGTAGTCCCTGTCTTCATTCGCGCCGACGTGCGTAATCAGGCTCTGGTAGAAGGTGCAAAAGGTGTCGTACTCGCTGGGTCGGAAGGTTGTGAGTGGCGTGGAGTACACGCCGTTCTCAGAAGAAGAGAATACCGACATCAAGTTGGGCTTCACGGTGGTGTTGTACTGTGTCGCAGTCGGCAACAAGCATTTCAGAGCACGGACATAGCAACCGGCCGATGTCGCTAGGGCGATTTTGTCGCGCTGGTGCAGGAACAGCGACAGGTGTCGCACCACGTTTTCGTCGAGGTGGCCCAAGCTCGAGTACGCAATCATGTTTTGCGTTTTGACATTACATGTATTTCTACTCTTTCGTGTTATCTTTCGCCCGCACACTAGTTGCCACTGTTTGCTCTCTGGCGTACGTCTGCATCCGACATGATATTTTAACAGAGGATGGCATCGTCACTCGACATCCCGGCAACACCGCGCCGAGCAAGAGCCGACCATGTTGGGAACCATTACAGCGGACGAGATTCGCACCGACGAGGTGCAGGGTGCGACCTCCGAAACGTCCATCACCATCGGATCAGCTCTGTTCCCTTCAACGGATTCAGTGGCCAGGTCCACGGCTTCGTTCGGGGGATCGGCATCTTTTGTTAAAAAATCCGCTCACCAGGCCGTTGTTTCGGCCTCCGCCACCGTAGACCCGTCGACCACGATCGTGGGTGTCAGGTTCAATGGATCGGTGCAACTTGAATTCGTCGAAACGCCGAGCACGCCGACCGAAGTTTTCGTGGTGGACGAAGGCGGGTTCTGTAGCTCAACCAACCTCATAACGGCGACACTCCCGACGTCGGCGGTGCCTCTGGTGTTGGCATCTCCCTACGCATACCTGAGCGTACCGACAATACCGGGTTCTGTCGCACTTTAAAATAGCGCAAACCAGTCAGTCCCGTTTGTGTAAATCTTGAGCGAGCCATATGCCTGCGAAAGCACCACGGAGGAACCTCCCGACAGCAGCTCTGTGCCGAATGGTACGACGGTGACGCTGTTATCACCACCACCTTCCTTAACCACGACTATCAAATCTCCCACTACCTTCGACGATGGATCTGGGAGGGTCAGCGTCGTGTCCAGAGTTCCCGCTACGGCCACGATGTCGTCGGAGGTACTGATGGCGTACGCCGGCGCCGCGGTGTCTACGCTGGTGTGCACATTCGGAACCTCGAATGTCAGGTTTCCGAGCCCGTCCGTCTTGAGCACCGAACCGGGAAGCGGCGTTGTGCTCGGCCAATTGAACAACCCTATTTGGATGTTCGACGTTGCGCTCGTTACCCTTGACGTGACAATGGAGTCGCATGAGATTGACATCGATCTCCGCTTTCCTCTGACACTAGCAGCCGTCTTCATTTTTATAGAGGTTCACCAGACGCGCGCGCGCGATGTTCCCTCACGCGAAAAACCACACCGGATCATCTCGGTGCGGCAGCTTGGATAGGAATCTTTCCGACGACTCCCCCGCGGAGTCCTTCTCGGAACACACAAGACCTCCGTTGTGCAGGACCCCGAAACCGACGCTCTCCATCGCCCGAACAACCCGGAGTATGTTGCCTCGCGTGAAATCATGAAGTTCGTAGGATATGATGCCGAACGCATCGAGGACATCCATCGGTGTCGAGCTTGTTTTCATCTTACTCACGGCCACGCTGAAGTCGTGGTCGAAGTCTAGGTCCACCGGGTAGTTCTTCCTAGACTTTTCTGTCTTGAAACATATCGTGGGCTTCACAGACGTCCCGTCCTCCACAACAACGGATTTCTCCCTGTGATTGATACGCGTCTTTGTTTGGCAGCGCGCCCCGATCGCCGCTACGAGGTCGCAATGTGTTTTGGTTGTGTACTTGTTTCCCGGAGGAATGGCGTAGACGACAAAGCAGTTGATCTTGTCTTCCGAGTGAATCCACGTGTATTTAAACTTTCTAAATTGTTCCAACCACAGCACGTACGCTTCCATTTCAGCGGGGTTATCAGCCGCCTAGATTTGTTTTATCTTTTTTCTTTTTGTTTGAGGCGTGCTTCTCCAAGAGCGTGAAGTAGCACTTCACCATGGCGTCGACGTCGCACATGGCGTGGTGGGCGTTCTCAAAGACATGGCCGAAGAGAAATTTGTGCAGTTCCTCCAGCTTTGGCCACTTGTACGACCCATACGAGTTCGGGATTCGCACGAGGTTGGTGGTGCTCTTCATGGTACACAAGCTGTTGAAGCTCATCAGCCGCCGAGCGTCGTCGGCCGAGCCCATCCTGAACAGCTCCGCCGACACCACACTCCTGTCGAAGTCGAGGTTGTGCGCGACAATCTTGTCGGATTTGTTGACATCCGCCATGAAGTCAGAGAGGACGACACTCACTGCGTTTCCGTACCTGTCCATGACGGCTCTCGATATTCCGTGCACGAACTCGGCTCCGATATTGTCGTCCGCGATGCCGGGGTCAGTCACCGAATACCTCTGGGAGTAGACGGTTTTCTGGTCGCGCAGGACCCATGCGATGGACACCACCCGGCACGAGTCGTACTGTTCAAATGTCTCCGGGTTTGCTTTCCTGGGAGGGAGGCCGGTTGTCTCGACATCGAAGAACAACTCCGGCATCTTGTCGGTCTTGTGTAGGCTCTCTGCACATTATATTTGAGGGCATTGCGACGAACCTTTTTATGAATAGGGGCAAAATATTCTAATGTACCATGGCTTTACTCTTGCATCGCTCTCTTGCACGAGGGTTTCCGTGATGTTGTCCAGTCTCCGGACAACTGTCTGCAGCTTCGCCGCGTAGAGCTCCAGGTCCGAAAGGGCGTCGGATACGCGCTGGCAAGACGTGTGCTGGTCTTCTTCGAAAGACCGGACGAGCTGTGTCTGCTGCGTCTTCAGGTCTTCCACAATGCGACGAAGTGAAGTTTGTTTGTTATCGTATTTCAAAATTTTCATTTTTACCCGCGTATCTTCTCTATATCAACATTTATTTCTCAGTCGTCTGCACCGTACACTCTCACTCTCAAAAGTCCGCATCCGTACAAAACTGCTGCTTCTCACGGTCGAGCAAAACCCCGGGCTTGCTGTACTCGGCCACTCTATTCTCAAAAAAGTTGGTCTTTCCCTGGAGAGAAATCATGTCCATCCACTCGAACGGGTTGGCGCAGTTGTACACCTTGTCATACCCCAGCTGATTCAGCCAGTAGTCCGCCACAAACTTGATGTACTCCGTCATGCTCTTCTCGCTGATGCCGATGAGAGCGACGGGAAGCGCCGACGATATGAACTCGCACTCGACGCTGACAGCGTGCTCAAAGATTTCATGAACTCGCTCCTGTGGAAGCTTGTTCCTGAGGTGCTTGTAGATGAGAACGGAAGCTGTGGCGTGAAGCCCTTCGTCTCTGGCGATGAGAGAGTTGGCGAACGACAAGCCCTTGAACTTCTGCCGCTTCTTCAGCCAGTAGATGGCGCAGAACGACCCGCTGAACTGAACGCCCTCCAGACAGGTGAAGCCGACCAGCCTCTCCGCGAGTGAAGCGGTCTCGGGGTTCATCCACTTCTCTGCCCAAAGCGCCTTCTTTTCGATGATTGGCATCGTCTGGATGGATCGCATCACGTGTCTCTGCTCTTCCGTGTCCCTGAAGTAGGTCTGAATTAGTAGAGAGTACGATTCGCCGTGAACCGCTTCCGTGGCCTCCTGGATAGCAAAATGCTGTCTGATCTGCGGAATCACAATCTCGTTCTTGAAGTTGAGACCGATGTTCTCCATGACGATCTGGTCGAGCGACGCGAAGAACGCCAACACCAGTTTCAAAAAGTGCTTCTCGTCGCTCGAAGCATCATCCCAGTCTTTCGAGTCTCCGGACATGTCGATCTCCTCCACGACCCAGAACAGAGCGGTCTGCTTCTTGTACAGTTGGAAGACGTCGGCGTACTCGTGCTCGGTCTTGCCGTTGAAGAGAATGAACCGATCGAAGTCCTCCTCCTCGACACACATCGGCTCGACGATTTCGCCCTCCACCTCCTTTCTCCTGAATTCTGTCGGAAGATGGATGGTCGTCTTCTTCAGGTCACTGAAACCACCGATGAACACAGAGTCGACGAAGATCTGGGGAAAAGTCGAGCACCTCGTCGTCTCAACCAACTCTTTCATGTCGGGCGTGTCATTGCAGACGAGGTAGACCACGGGCGACACATCCCTCTTCCGCAGATACTCGAGGGCCTGGTCGCACACAGAACACCCCGAGATTTTGTACAGCGTGATTTTTTTATAGGTGAACATGGTTGACAGAGTAATGGCGAGAGGTATCATCACGAAACATTTTTTTTGGCGTATACTTTCGTCACCATCTGACCCCCGCCCACCCACACAACATCCACCAGCTCGCGCGTCCGCATCTCTAAAAATATTTTGTGTGTACGAAGTTACATAAGAAATACTCCGATCGTCATCATGGACAACTTCATCTCCGCCGTCGCGCAGCTCAAAGCCTCCGAAGACACAAAGTATGACGTGCTGTACCTCAACACCCCCTGGAACAAACTGACCGTGGAACAGATGGGAAAGATAGACCTTTCATCTCTCACCAAAGACGAAGCTCTGATGTACATGTGGGCCGACACCTACAGCATCAAGTTTGCCACCGAGCTGTTCAAGCTCCAGGGGTTCAAGTTCCACTCGGTGTACCAGATCTGTGATGTCGCCACCTACCCTCCTGCACCCGAACCCAAAGCCGCGGGCGAGGCCGTCCCGACCTCGGTCGCCGATGTTATGCACGGCAGCGACAAGGACACGGACGGACCGGTCGACAGCCCTGCGGAGGCGGCCGTCGTCGACAAGGCCATCGTCAAAACTACCACGAAGCGCGCCAAGAAGCAGAGGTGCCCTCCTCTATCGCTCCCCAAGTACTGGAAGAGTGTCACTCACAGAGGTTCCACGCGCCCGACAGCGGAGTTTCTCTTGCTCGGTCACAAGGGTGGACGCGATGTCCTCGACAAGCTCATGAACGAAAAATCCGGAACCCTGCCGTACCAGGTCGTTCACAAGCCTGACCTCGGCAAGAAGTCCAGGAGCGTTCCCAAGAAGAACATCAACCTCGACCCGGAGTGGGTGTGTGACCGCCCCGAAGAGTTTCTCGACACGGCGATCAGCCACCTCAAGCCTTCCGTCAAGATCCTAGAAGTGTTTGGGTCAACCCTGAAGAGGATGACGGACTCCGTCGGACCCAACGTACCCGGAGGATTCTGCCCGGCGTACGGAAGCAACGCCGGGCTCGCCAACTGTCTCAACAAGGTGATGCGGTCCATGAAGAAGGTGCAGTTGCAGGGGCTGTGCTCGGCCCTCTCCAAGATTGCACAAGCCGACGACGCCGACAGAGCTACGAAGGTCAAGGAATTCCGGGCCGTGGATGCGTCTTGGACCGCGATAGTCACGGCACTGACCGACATGAAGTCCCCCGTCGCTTACGACTGGAGCTCCAAGGACGCCGACCTCCCCGCCGAGTGGCTGCGCCTGGCGGTTCTCTCGTTTGCACAGAAAAACATGGCCGACTTCGGCGACCTCAGGCGCAAGCGCAAGAGGAGGAAGACGAACAAGGACTCGCCCCGCGCTTGTCACGGGATCGCCAAACCCGTCGTGGTGTCCAAGCAACTCACAGACTTCTTGGGCCTGGAAGAGGGTCACATGGTCTCGCGCACCCACACGGTCAAGCTTCTGAACAACTACGTCAAGGCCAACGGTCTACAGAACCCCGCCAAGAAGATTCAGATCGTGCCCGACGAAGCTCTCCTCAAGCTCCTTTGTCCCCCGGCGGACTTCGGGCCCATCACGTACTTCAAGATGTGTTCGCTTCTCGGTCCTCACTTCCCAAAGGAGTCGCAGGAAGTCAAGGACGCCAAGGCGAAAGAGGCAAAGGAAGCCAGGGTGGCCAAAGCAGCCGCCGCCAAGGCCAAGAAGGACGAGGAGGGGAGCGCCGCCAAAAAGGCTCGCAAGTAGAATGAATTGAATGGCCTAGGGGTCCGGCTTGCACTTGAAACTCAGTTCTTGGACGACGGTCCCCGCGGGCTTGGCCTTCCTGGCCCTGGGTTTACCACGCGTTTCCTCGATCTGAATCTTGGCGTAGTCGATTACACGGTTTCTCGCATCATCTAGCGAGACGTCTCTCTCGTCGAGCCTTTGCTTAAGACTCAGCAACGACGCCAACATGGCGGGATCTACTTCTCCTCGAACAATCTTGAAAAACAGGCTAGGGTACGAGAACGCCAGCTTCTTGTGCCTCTGGTGAAGCACGATTTCCATCTGCTTCTGAGTCATCCCCGGAGACTTGCTTTTGATTACCTGTATATCCCTCTCGAGGGCGGCGTACATCTCTGATATGGTAGAGGAAACGAAGCTCTCCGGGAGGTCGTTCGCAATGTAATCCTCAACCGCTTGGCGGTGGTTCGGGTTCGTCATGCTCGGTGTACGCTCGAAACATTTTTTTAATCGAAACGAAATCCCACTTCATTCTTGACCACAGTCTCTTCGCAGGGTCTATCCAGCCCCAGGAAAATTTCAACGAGAGACCTTGTCGCTGGGAATTTCTCCGGGACACACGACGTTCGGTAAATCTGCTCCTTGACCCACTGCACGTCTACCAACGAGTCCTTCCGCCTGAAGTATGCGAAGCAGTCGTCGATGTCTGGATCTTCTTCCATCTGTCTGTGCGCTGCTCGGCGCATCTCTTCCGTTTATTTTGTTTCACGAAAACATTATCGTGAGCGAGACCAGACGTTCTCATCCACTACCACGCTCGAACACATGGCACAAAAAACTACGGTGACTTGTCACATGGGTGCAGACGCGCCAATGGATGCTATCCCCGTGCATATCAGTCCGACAGAACAGCCGTCGTACAAGGGCAGGCCGCTGGTGCTCATGATGCAGACGTCGCAGTGCCTCCAGTTCAAGTCGCTCATCGAGTGTCTCAAAGAACTTCTGTGCGAGGTCAACATGGACTTCATCGAAGGAAAAGGGATCCGTCTCGTATCGATCGATCCCGGCCGCGTGGCCATGATCCATCTCGTGGTGAACAACATCGAGAGCTTCTACGCGAAGGGTACGGTCACGGCGGGGCTGAACGTGGTGGTTCTCTACAAGATGATACGGTCGATGACATCGAACGACTTCATGGAGTGGAGGATCTATGAAGACGAACCCCATCGGATGGAAATCGAGCTCTCGAACTCCGAGAGACGCACCAAGACCGTGACTTCCATCAAGCTTCTTGACCTGGACGCCGAGGATATCATTATACCACAGGTTGAGTTCGACCGAGTAGTCTCTATGCCGTCGTCGGAACTGTCGAAGCACGTCCGCGAAATGGTCACCGTGAGCCCATTCATCAGCATCAGGGCCACGCAGACCACGCTCGAGCTCGTCTCCGAGGGCGAGATGGCGAAAAGTCACATTACGATCGAGCCTACCGCGTCCGGTCTCAACTGGAAGCACAGCGAAAAGGGGGAAGACATCGAGGGAAAATACTTTGCGAGATACATAGAAAAGTTCACTAAAAATTCTCTGGCCATCAACGTCGAGCTCTTCCTCAAAGCCAACTACCCGTTGATACTGAGATTCGAGATAAGCATTGGTTGTTTGCGGTTTTGCATCGCGCCGATTCAAGATGGTCAGTCATAGAAGGATCGAGTACGACACGGTGACGGACCCGATGAGGAGCAGCATTTCCACCCACGGTAGGTAGGCCACGAACCACAAGCGGTCGGAGTCAACGAAATGATCGACCTTTTCCGTCACGTCGCGCAGCAACGCGCTCTGAGAAGCGGACATGTTGTTGGATTCGCTCTTGGTGATCGCCGAGTCGTCGAGACTCGTGACGAAGAAGACGGACAGACTCTTCGCCACTATGCTGGCGGAGTCGTCGGTGTCGTACAAAAGTCGAGCAGACACTACCGGCATCAGCGAGATTATAAAGAAATTCACTACAAGATCCATCACCACGAACGCGAGACGTCCATACATCTTCATGCTGAGAAACACGTGGAACAACACGACATTGTGGCTCATGCTCGAAGTGATTGAATTCGCCGGCAGGTTGAAAAACATAAACATGATGGTAACGACGATCAGAATCACGTCGACCACACTTCGACGGTCACCGGCCAAGGATGTTTTGCCACTGCCACCGCCCTCCTTCATCAGCGCCGCGAAAGAAATGATCTGCATCACGAAGCACAGCACGGCTCGGACGGCATACGCTGCATCTACGTACGCAGCCTGGTAAATATTGTACTTGTCCGAATAAACTTCGTCCAGATGGTTGTAGATGAATTTCAAGCGGAACAGTTTCTTGTACAGCCCGGACTCGGGGTCGTTTTCCACAAAACGTCCCCGTTTTTCTAGCCAACGGGACGTGATCGCATCCAGATGTGCTCCCATCTTGCCAGCGTCAATGTGGGAAATCATCACCCCGTTCGCTGTTTCAATCATGTCGATGGCATCGGTCATGTCCTTGAAAAGCAACAGGGTTCCCTCTTGCGTCGGCAAACCCTTCAGCGACAAGAACCTCCGCAGAACGCGAGAGTGGCTGATGATTTTCCGAACCGAACCGAAAATCTGGCGAAGAATAAACTTGCCACACCTTACCACTGTGGTGTCGGAGTCTGCGGTCGTCATTATCCGATAGTCCAGACTCTCGTCCACAAAATGCCTCGGTCGCGCCGGATTCGCATACATGCGACGTCTCGTTTGGAATGGGCGACATATAAAAACGTTTTCAAACGTACAAATGAACGATGAAGAAAAATCACATGGACTTCTTCGCCATATGCCACCAGCTAGCCTCCAAATCACACCATTCACGGTTTCGGCACGGATCCATCGTCGTTCACAGACGGAGTTCTATCATAGGGAGAGGGTACAATCGGAAAAACATACACGCCGAGGTCAGCGCCATCAAGAGCGTAGACAAGTACCACCGTTACGACAACCTTGTCGTCTACGTTTGTCGCGTCAACTCGCAAGGCGGCTACATGAACTCCAGGCCGTGCTCCAAGTGCGCAGACTTTATGAAGCAGAGTGGCGTGGGTCGCGTGTACTTCAGCGATGCCAGTGGATTCAGCAAAATAATATTCAAACACTAAACTCCAAAGAAGAAACCCGTAAAAAGGTCGTCTACACCATCCCCGTCAAGGTGTGGACGCTTATCGGCCCCAACGTCCATCTGAAAAATGGTCTTGTGATTGCCAACAGTCTTGCGGGTGGCGGCGCAGTTCATGTCCGACAGCTTCTCCCGTTTCTCGGTATCTTGTTCCCTGAACTCCTCCTTAATTCTGTTGTAGCACGAGAGTCCGATCCTCTGCTTCACATGGTCCAGCCAGATCTGAGCCTTGCCGATCGAAAACTCTGAAATGATGTCGCTGAACTCATCCTCGGGAAGAATGCTCTCAAGCTTATACATGAGAAACTCCAGCATCTCGGAAACGGGGAGTGTCGTGAGTGGGGAGTGTCGTGAGTGGGGAGTGAAACACCTATTTATTGATATCTTAATCCCACTCGCTGCATTGTTATCAACTTAAGCTTTCTAGAACAATTTGGCGAATCTTACCAACTCGAAACGATCTAGAAGAAAGACCACATTTTTCAATTTTATATGTAAATATTTGAGTGTATTGGTAGCCCACGCTGCTCACAATTCACCTTCACCATGGCAACCACCACTACAAAATCGAAGACGAAGAAGAAAAAAAAGAGAAAGAAGAAAGCCGACATCACAACACGGCTACACGAGGTCTACAACATCAACACGCTACGAAGAAACGACGACAAGCTTTCGCAACCGAAGTTTCAACAAACGACTTGCCTGGAAACAGTGGGATATTCCGAGGTTTAGAAAACCCTAAAAGCTGGACCCTTGAGGAGACAACTTAGTTGTTTCTATCTGTTTTTGTTCACTACAACTTAATAGTTCCGGTTTTCTTAAGTTGATATTAGTGACTCGCTGTCCGTAGATCCGGAACTAGATTCAGATTCAGATTCAGATTCAGATTCAGATTCAGTATCACTTTCAGTTCCAGTTTCAGTTCCGGTGTCAGAGTCAGATTCACTTCCAGTTTCAGTTTCAGTACCGGTGTCAGAGTCACATTCACTTCCAGTTTCAGCTTCAGTTCCGGTGTCGGTGTCAGTTGCAGACTCAGATGATTCGCTTTCGGTGTCGGACTCCGCGTCGTCGTAGGTAGCGTCAGTCTCGCCCATCTCGACATCGGACTCCCCGTCGGTTGATGATGCGGATTCTCCTGTCTCTGTATCATCTTCGCAGTACGACGCTTCCTGACATGATTCAGATTCGGACGAAGAACTAGAATCACCGGAGGAAGATTCAAAATCTACCGAGTCTCCTGACTGCAAAGAATCGGAGCCCGACGACTCTGTCTCGTATTCTGTGTCACTATCTTCGTCGGTGCCGAGGTCGTCGCCGCGTACCTCTTTATCCTCCTCCTCCTCCTCCTCCTCCTCCCCCTCCTCCGCCTCCACCCACTCCTCTTCCTCTTCTCCTTCTTCTTCCGTGTCGAGTGAGTCGTCAGAGTCGTCAGAGTCGTCACCTTCCGAGCTCTGTCCACTAGAACCATCTTCAGAAGTTTTTGGTGGGACCGAGAGCGAGGGGAACAAGCTTTCGCCGGGTGGATACGGCCCAAGCGCAGTCAGTGGCGGCATGGCCACCGGCATCGGCATCGGCATGTCGACATTGAAGGCGGAGGGTACATGGGGGTAGACGGAGCTTGAATTCATGCTCCCAGGGTACATGATATGACCGCTTGACAGATGATTGGACATGTTTTCCTGGAACGTCTGAGAAGGGGCAGCGACGGTCTCCACGTCTCCGGTAACAACGTTTATGTTCTTGGTTATCTCGAGATGGTCGGCCACTTCTTCGTTGCCACTGCCATCGCCTCCGCCAGCGCACGACTGGGAATCGTTCTCAGTCGTTAGGTAGATTCCCGAAGCAGACGCCGGATCCGCACTCGCGAAAGACTTGGACATCAGAGAGGGGCGAGCAGAAGACGACGAATATGAAGGAGATGGTGATGATGGCGACGATGATGATGATGATGACGATGGGGAAGAAGGAGACGCGGGGGCGTTCGTCAACATCACGTACTTTCGGGTCGCATTGTACACGACATCTCTGTTTTTCATGGCAATGCGGGCGTTGTTGAGGCATGTCTGGTACTCCGTCGAGTCGGTTCCATGCGAGAACCATTCGGGGTGCTCGATGAACACTTTGCTACACTCGACGATGAAGGAGTGCAGGACGTCGTGGAAGGCGAAGTCCACCGGGACGTATCTTCCATCGGAGTCGTGAGCCTCGTCCATGATTTTGCTGGTCAGCCTGATCATCTCCGTGGCGAGCGCCTCGCACCTGTTGATCGCCGGGAACTTTTTGACAAGTTTGCCACAGAAGTCATGCACGACCGAGGAGTTCCATTCGCTCATCTTCGCCATGCTCTGTTTGAAGTGGTACAACAGCTTGTTGTCAGAGTCTACCCGTTCTGCTATCTGGTCATGTTGGATTTGGAAAATCGTGAACATGGGATGGTTAAGCACATCCAATATCTGGTCGTTGCACAGCGCCTTCGCGTCGACAAGCGCGGACGACATCTTCACGGCTGTTGCAATAGCTACTACACAAGTTTTACATTATTTTCTTGTCGGTCCCGACGCGCAGAGAACAATATTCAAGTACAAACTAAATCACAGGGACGATCATCATGAACAAGAAAACAAAGAGGGAGATACAGTAGAGGATGGTGAAGCTGGGTTTGCTGATTTCGATAGGGTTGTCGCTTTTCTCTTGAACGAAAGGGGGGTTAAGTACCGAAAGCACGGAGAAGGTGCAGAGGGCAGTGGTCGCCGATATACCAACCTTCGAGTAGAAGAGATCAGTGAGCTGAAACTTCCTGTACGTCCACGCCGGGATCTCCTGGTATTGTTCGTTGGAGACTGTGTTTGGCACACGTACCACGGGCGTGTCGATGCCGAGGTCTGGGACCATCGGCAGGGCGGGCGTGCCACGGGTGCTGTCGGGAAACGCTGGGTTGGACATCAAACCAAGCCTTGTTCATTCACTCTTCGCTACATTTTTATTGCAAAAAGATGTCGCAATACTTTTGGCGCCTGTGTCGACGCGGATAACTATCGTACAATATACTTTCAAATGCCTTCCCCAATACTGTCTCTGCGCTTACTGACGAGCAGAGTCTTCTGGCGGATGTAGTCGTCTCGGATGCGATTGAACTCCGCTCCGGCCATAGAGATGACCTGTTTCTCTTCGATGGTGACGTTGCGCAGTCCCGAATCCTTGCGGATCTTCGAGAGAATCACCTGGTACTTGTCGATGGCTCGGCCGCCTTCTTTGGAAACGAAAAGAGATATCTTGTCGAAGGCTCCCGGTGAGAGGGTCGACCAGTAAGCCAGAATTGTAAGCAATTCGTACCAAACATAGCCAAATTGCACACACAGCAACGGAATCATAGATGATGTAGAACAGGGCGATGGCGGTCGGATCAGAGTAACTGGGTTATTCTATTCGATATGGACTTACCATATCTCTCCCGCGAAATATTTCCCGAGTTCCTATCGGAGGACTCTTTGGATTCTGTAATGTAGAGAACCATCAGTTCTGTGAGAATTGATAGTTTTTTGTAAGGCGCCAGAGATACGCCGAGCACCAGCCTCGAGTCCACCATGTGCTTGTTTTGTTCTGGAGTTAGGACATATATTATTTCCCCAATATGTACGATTGTGTGAGACATCGAAAGCTCGTCCCAAGACGGACTAAAAAAATGTCGCGACACGTTTAACCATCCGGAGACATGGCGTCCTCTCTCGAGAAACAGATCCACGTAGAAGAGCACATCCCGGAGCGCTGTGCGGAGCAGTGGGACTACCAATTCCCCGTTGTGAACCAACAGCATTGCCTGATGTCTATCGTCGACTGCGAGGACCCACAGAAGCCCTCCGCCATCAAAGTCTTCGGGTGCTACCCCTCTGTCGACGCGGCAAACGCGGCGGCGGCCAAGATAAGCTCCGAGTGCGACTTCTTCCACGTGTACGTTTGCCCCACCAATGCCTGGGTGCCCGTCCCCCCCTCCCCCGAGTTTATAGAGAACGTACAATACCAAGAGTCCCGGATGAGAGAAATTCAGGAAACTTTCGCGGCTCTGAAGGACCGCAAAGCCCAGGACGTCATCCGTCACCTCAACAAGGAGTCGGGAGTTTCGGAAGAAAAGTATGGATTAGAGTGATGCCATCCGCCCGATAATAATATCAATACGCACTGAGATGAACCTTGTTGCATGGAATTCGGCCATACAGATACGAAAGAGGGTTGCCACCGAGAACGTGTGCACGGCCGGCGCGCTATGGTACCAGGTAGCAAGTCCGACAAGCCACCAAGAACTCGTAGGAAACGGGAAAGCTATCCGGCAAATAGAAGACTGGTTTTCCGAGGCCTCGGCCGAACCCGAGACGTCCGCATGTCTTTTTTTACACGGAGAGTCCGGCACGGGCAAGTCCACCGCGGTTACGATGATCGCACAGAAGCACGAGTTCAAAACTGTCACGACGTACGCAGACCGATCGAGGACGCCCGCTCGCCTAGAGGGTGTCGTGCGCGAAGCGGGTGTTCACGGCCCACGGGGGGTGGTCGTCCTCGATGACTTTGAAATCTTTCTCGAGGAGACCACATCCCTCAGGGTCTTGTCCAAGCTCCTCCGACAACTTCTGAGCACGGGAGACACCAGTGTGAGGAACCGCTCTAGGTGTCTTTTTATCATCATCAGCAACTCAAAGCACAAGCAGTTCGGATCCCTGCAGGATATATCTACAACGATTCACTTCGAGCGACTCCACCAGAGCGAGATCAACAAAGTGTTCAATCGACTGGCGTGGAGAGTCAGGCGTCACTCGTACGTTCCCCCGATGGCATCTTACCTATCGTCCATATCGAGCTCGGGGACGATCACACAGGGAGTACAACAGCTCCAGCTACTGTACGCCGGGGACACGCCACCCGACTTCCTTCGCCGACCGGGTCGCAAGAAACAAAAAATAGCCGGGCACACCAACAGTCATCGTGACTGCATTTCCTATCTGTGGTCCGACATTTACACGGACAAGATACTGGAGCACTTGGTAGACAACAACTTCCACGAAGGGCGCGTCATCGACCGGCTTCGTTCATTCGAAAGGGAGAGACTCGACAAAGTCGGCGGCCAGCTGCACGAGGAATACGCGCGGCGGATGACATCCGTCGAGCAACTGCGGGACGTGGCAGAATCGATCAGCATGTCGGACACCAACCGCCTCGAGTTTCACCACGACGCGCTCTACGACGGAGAGAACAGCGACAGCTGGTCGGAGAACGACATGGCCTTCGTATCATTCGTTGCATACGGCGTGCTCACCATCAAGGGCCAGAGGAGGAGGGATCAGTCCTGGTCTAGGAAAACACACACCCGACTTTTGAAATGCGAGGCGTTGGTCCTCTGACAGCCTATCCATTCAAAAAGGTCTCCTTGAAAAATTTCATCAGCGAGATGGAGTCAAGTATGTCGTCGTAGGCGCGGTGTGATCCGTTGCGCCGGGGAAGCTTCGCGGCGACGTCGGGCCTCCAACGACGCACCATCTCCAGCGGGGTAGAGACGTCGACGACTCTGTAGTGGAAGAACGTTTTCAGGCACGGGAAGTACTTCAGCAGAAAAATACGGTCGAAGTAGACGGTCGAACCCGCCAGCAGGCACTTCTTGTAATTGCTTCGCCGAGGTTGCTGTTGGTGGCGGCACCGTGACGCGTCGGATGCGCCGAGAAAGGTTCCGTTGGCGCCCAGAGTTCTATCAAAGAACGGCTGGCTAGACGTAATCTGTGTCGTGTCGTACCTGCCGCCGACGTCTTTGGAATAATGGTCGAAGAAGTTCCACATCCTGTACTCCGCCTCGTGGTGACTGAGAGCGCTGAAGTGGCAAGCCTCGAATAACCCATTTCCCCCTTCCCTGCGGTGGCAGAACTTCCTTCTGCACCACGCGCTGGAACGGGCCAGCAGGATTGAGTGGGGGTGGTGAAGGACGAGCCGCATGGAATCGATCTCGTTCAGGTCTCGGTCGGTGACGACCATCACAATTTCAAGGATCAAGTTCGTGTCCGTGTCCAGACCCGTCGTCTCCATGTCGATCCAAAACCACGGAAACTCGTTCTCGTAGTCATGCTTGCTTGTCTTGAAGTCACGCGAGACGAAGGTCTTGTTCCTTCTGCCCTTGCCGATGCCTTCCGAACCCATCCATGTACTCTCCCTTTGTGTAATAAACATTATTAATCTCGTCGGCTTTTCCCCGGGAGCGTTGTCACCAGCTTCAGGACTCACTCGTCGTCGCGTCGAAAAATAAAATATGCGCCTTACTTTATGAACATCGAATCACTCGCATGCAACCGGCCGCAAAAAAGAAAAGGCTGACACGGGAGACGACCAGGGGCACATCCCCGCGATCGTTTGCGCATGCGACCATCAAGTGCAAGAAAACGCCCGCGTACGCCTCCGCCTACAAGGCCATGACCCTTGCTTCGGCCAAGCAGGCCAACAGGAGAATCGGTACCGCGGACTGGTACCGCCTTAAGAAGGACGCCCTCGTCGCCACGATCGTCCTTAACCACTTCGCCGAAGAAATACAGAGGTTCTTCAGACACGTCGTCGTCACGACACGCGACAGTGACGACGACGCACGCACAGCAGTTTGTCCGATATCCTTGAAGCCGATCACAGAGATACCCTGTGGGCACAGGTTCAGGCACGGCAACATCTGGTTCAACAAGGACACCCTCGCACAATACATGCGCAAGACAAGCGATTTCATGAACCCGGTCACGAGAGTGGAGCTCCGGGAGGAAGACGTCCTGAAAGTTGACCCCGGGTTGATCAAGCAGTACAGGCACAGGAAAGAGCTCGCGGAACGCATGGCTGAAGACATGGCCCTCGTCCAGAGCGTCGAGAACGAACTGGAGGAAGTTTTTCAGGACATGGTAGAGGCCGCTCAGGAGATACGGACCAGAATGGAATTCAGAATCGTCTTCGACCACCTCGCGGAGGATTTCCAGGAATGCCACGGTGATCTCACCGAACTCGATCGCGACAGGTCGGTTCTCACGTTGAAGTCTCTCGGAGACCTTGTCGACGGCGATCCCACTCGACGCGTCCACATGTCGAAGAAACGAGAGAGGATTCTCAGGCACTTCTTGAAAACGCAGAAACCACAGGGATGAAGATTTTTCACAAGAACGACATCGTGAAGGATCCCGAAAACAGCTGAGGAGGCTCTGTGGCACAGACAAACGGTGTCGGCCTCCCGGGGTTCCCGGGGTTCCTGTGGTTCCCAAGCTTCCCAATCTTCCCAGGCTTCCCAGGCTTTCCAGGCTTTCCAGGCTTTCCAGGCTTCCCAGGCTTCCCAGGCTTTCCAAGCTTCCCAAGCTTCCCAAGCTTCCCAAGCTCCCCAGGCTTCCCAAGCTCCGCAGGCTTCCCAGGCTTCCCAGGCTTCCCAGGCTTCCCGGGCTCTCCGGGCTTCCTGTGGTTCTTTACCCTCTTTCTTTTCACGAGACGAACGTTGCTGGTGTCGGAGTCCTTCATGTGCTTCTCGATTGCAGACTTGTTCTCGAGAAGGAATCCGACCAGGTTTTTAGACAGGAACCACCGGAAGAAGTTCAGCTGTCCGATGGTAGAGACACGCTCCTCGTTGCCAAACAAGACGATCTGGATTCTACGCCTGCGGGCGAAAGGGTCGAAGTTCTTCTTGTTGTGAGCGGAGAGGTTCTTGTGGTAGTCCCTGCGCAGATTGCGGGGAAGGCCGTCCGACTCAATCGCAACGCTGAAGGATCTGGTGAAGTTCGTGATCAACCAGTCGATGATGCGCAACGACAAGCCGTTCTTGTGGTGAACGATGTCCGAAAAGGTTTGGACACGAGACTTTTCTTCGTTGAACCACAAAAGCACCGAGTTGAGCAGGACCTCATCCTTTCGCGAAAACGACGTCGCCGCGTCCGCCTTGTCGTGGCCGACGCCGCCGTCGACACGGCTCATGAACGGGTGCGCGGGCATGTCATTCCTTATATACCACGAGACGCCAGCGACAATGAATGAGTACGCGGGTGCTCGAAATACGCCTGCCCACTGTTTTCGAACAACATGCACCTGTTCGTTCGAACCCGCAAAACAAAAATAAACATTGGCATACATGTAAACCGCGATGTCGTCGTCTTCAGCAACCGACGCCGACGAACAGTGCGCTATCTGCAGGAGCGTTATCACGGGAAGCTGCAACAAATCCACCACTAGCTGTGGCCACTCCTTTCACTTCACGTGCCTCGCCCGGAGCATGAGGAGCTCGTCCATCTGCCCCATTTGCCGGACCGATCTCGCCGGCCCGAACACCAGAGACGAGGACACCGAGATGAAGGACGACATCGACACCGACATCGACGTGCACGAGCACTCCGATGGTGAGACGGAGGAGGAAGGCGAGGTCAGGTTGCCGCGTGCCGCACGAACCGGCGCGCGACGCGAGGTCATCGTCACGGAGATACGCGACGGCAGCTCGATGTCCGACATCCCCGTGTTCGGGAATGAGGTCGATCTCAGGAGGGAAATTCTAGAGGGTATCATGCACTCCATGTGCCAACAGGGGGACCTGGCGGAAGCGCGCAATCTCCTGGACGACAACCCGCGCTTGCAGTACAGCAGGGGAAGTACGGGCGACCTGCTCACACACCAAGCCGTCCTTTCCGAGAACGAGTCGTTGTTGTCCTACCTCCTCAACGAGAAAGCGTTCGACACCAACTTGCCCAACGACGTCCACGCCTACCCGCTCCACTACGCCGTCCTCTCCGGGTCCTTGCGGATGGTCACGATCCTGGTCAACAACCGAGCCTTCGTCGACTGCACCGACAGCTCCAAGAAGACGCCTCTCATGATCGCGTGCGAAGAGGAAGACCACGACATCGCGGAGTTCTTGCTCGACAGAGGGGCTTCCACGATGACACAGGACGCGTGCGGAAACAAGCCCATACACTTCGCCGTGAGGTCCAGGGCACAAGCTTGCCTCCGGCGCCTTCTCAACTCCGAAGCCGAAGTCAATGCCGTCAATCACATGGACGAGACGCCGCTGTTCGTCGCGTGCAAGTCAGGTTTCCACGGCGTCTCCAGGACCCTCCTCCGCGCCGGGGCTGACCCGGAAAAGAGAAACAAGTTTGGCACGAGCCCCCTCGACGAAGCCTCGTCCAACGGGTCTTCGAGTCTCGTAGAACTGTTGCGGAGATATGTCTGATGTTGAACGGTTTTCGCGAAATATTATGTAGACTTGGATAAAAGATGAATCAATTTCTACCCGGTGGTGTTTCCCCGAACCCTCAGGGCACTGCCTACCCTGCAGTGCAACCGATGGGCAACATGTTTGCACAGATGCAGATGCTGAATGCGTTTAATAAGTCGTCCGATTCGTACTCGTCGTCCAGCTCCAAGGTCTCCATCGTCAAGTACGACGACCACTTCAAGAAAAAGGGGGCAGATTTTTGCTACGACAAACTCAAGCTCAAAAAGCTCAACCCGACTCCGGGTGCGACGCCACGCCTTGTACGAATTTCCAAAGAAGAACTGAAGGAAAACCCTCCTCTCGCGCTCAAGTTCGGCGACAAAGACTGCCATATCGTCCTACCTATCCCCTCGTACAAAGCCATGTGCAAGGCTGCGGAAATAATGGTCAGGGATTACTTGTCTCACGCTGGGATAGGGACAACGTCCGCATCAAAGAAAGAAGCCGCCGATGCCATATCGCAAATGCTGCTCGTCAACTTTGTCGAACAATGTGGTTACGGTGACGATGCGTTGGACGCAGCGTGTTATGATGCAGGTGTTAAAACAATTCCCAACGAAACACAAGACGAACAAAAAACTAGACTTATAGCTGAAGCAGAAAGTATCACTCTAGGAGATGGCGTTGGTGTTGGCACAGATTACGATGCGGCAGATGTGGGTGACCTGGTCGGTCATGCAAGCAGAACAGGTGGCCAGGAAGGTAAAGTACCTAACTATAAGGCTGGCATCACCCAGTGGATGTAAGCGCGTAGACCTGTGAATTCAAATCAAATTCAACCCTATTACACGGAGAAAACCAATCTGAAGAAGATCATGGGGCTGCAGAAGGGCAAAACTGTGGACGCAGATACCGCCACAGGTGTGGCTCGCAATGATAATGAAATAAGAATACAAATTTACATCCACACGAACAAATTCGAGAGATCGAAAGCGTTTTTTGCCGGTTTAGGCAATGTTGGTGCAATAATTTCAGTACCGCTCTCATCTTGCAGCCCGTTCAACCCGACGCTTGTCAAGAAAAGTCTTTCTAGTCTTTCCGCTGATTGAACACCTATATCGTTTGCTTTAGCCTCGATCCAATCTTTGTATGCTTTGGTACGTAAAATATTCACTTCTTCCCCATCCGTCGCACTACGCGCTCTCTTACCTCCTAGTGCTAAAATCCTCAATTTTGGAGTTGTCTCGTTTAGAAAAAGCAGCAAACTCTGCTTTTTTGTGTTAATGCGATCTTTTACCTTCAACATTGTTGATTTTTGGGCGGGGTCGTCGACGGTTAACAAGATTGTGTCTGCGTCCACAGGTTTGCGAGATCCTTCTCCCCCGGCAGCAGCTCCTCCATCGCCTGGTGCTGCTGGTGCTGCTGGTGCTGGTGGTGCTGCTTCTTCTTCTTCTTCTTCTCCTTCTTCTTCTTCTTTTTCTTCTTCTTCTTCTGCTGCTGCTTTTCCTTCTTCTTCTTCTGCTGCTGCTTTTCCTTCTTCTTCTTTTGGTGCTGGACTACTACCGTCTCCCGCGCTTCCGAAGCTCTCGTCACCAGATGACAGCCCCCCGTCTACACCCCCCCCCACCTCCTTAAGCCGTTGCTGGCAATCGGCGGCCTCTTCCCGGGCCTTGTCTCTAGCAGCCCCTGCTGCTTTAAGCTCAACTGTTGCTGTTTGTGCAGCCGCTTTCAAATCATCAACGCGTCGTTCAAGGGACTCCTTAGCTCGCCGAAGCGTTCCCAAGGACGTCGACACTTTTTTCACATCCTCTCCTAAGCTAAGATTTGCGTTCTCCAATGCTTTAACTCGTGCTGCGGACTCTTCAATCAATTCTTTGTCTTTGTCTTTCTGCTCCGTGGCTTCTTCAATGGTTTTCGCTGCCGCTTCCATACGCTGACGATGTACTTCTGCTTCGTCCAGCTTTTCTCTGAGCTTGTCACGCAAGTTCACAATAAAGTCGACGTAAGTATTTTGCGTGCTCCTAAGCTCGGACGCCTTCGTGTTGAAATCCACAGTCGTTATATTTTCATCAGCAGCAGCTTGCGCTAGCTCCGCAATTTTTTGCGATTCGTCCTTGTGCGTCTGCTTCAAATCCACCAAGTCCTTTCGAATTCTGACGACCTCATTTTGCGCATCCGATTCAGCCTGACTACCAGCAGGAGCTGCAGCAGCGTCGGCTTGGGCTTGAGATAATTTTGATTTTAAGCCAGTCACTTCTGCGTTAAGTGCTGCTTCGCGGTCACCGCAAACCTTCAGCTCTTTCAACTTTACGACTAGCTTTTCTTGTACCTTTCTTAATTCTTCTGACTCATCTGCACCGCCTTGGCTAGCACGGAGTTTGTTGAGTTCATTCAGAAGAGTCTGTGTCCTCTGCAACAGAGTGTTCGCGAATGCGCCAACAGTTTTATAGTGTGCACGTTGCTCGGCGGCTGAAACCCCACCAGCACCGTTCCGCACTGCAGTTTCAATCCTGTTCAGCTGGTCCCCGAAGACTTCTTGCACTGCCTGCTTAATGTTGGACTTTGCGACGTAGGCGTGTGCCCTCGTGATGGGATAGTTCAATTGAAATGGTAGCGCCATGTTTGAGTGTTGTAAACATTTTAATTTTCCAGAACCACAAGTGGTACGACGGCGCGAAACGAGGCTGCAGCACCATCTTCCTTCACAAATCAAAAGCCAGGTTACGACACACCTTGTGTACGATCTCACCGTCGAGTTCTACGCAGTCCCGATAAACCCATTTATCTATCTCTTGAAGGAACTTGAGATGCACACGCTCGTAGCACAGGCGACACCGGGAACTCGCAGAGTCGCGTTCCGTACATACCACATACACGCCTGCTTCCGAATCAACCAAGGGTTCGCTGTGGCCGCTGCGACCACCTGAAACTCCGGGACCGCCGGAACCGCTGGAACCACCGGAACCGCTGGAACTTCCAAAACCACCGGAACCGCTGGAACCGCTGGAATCGCCGAAAACTAGGTCACGACACGCCTTGTGTAGGATTTCACCATCGTGCTCAACGCAGTCCCGATAAACCCATTCCTCTATCTCGTGACGATACTGGAGATGAATGCGATCCTGGCACAAGTGACAGTGGTAGGTATCTGGCGCATGGTTCGAGCATACGACGTACACGTCTGGGTCCTTCGAGCGGGTGGAACCATTGGAACCGGTGGAACCGGGGGAATCGGGGAACTTTTCACGACCTACGTCACGACACGTCTTGTGCATGATTTCACCCTTGTGCTCAACGCATTCCCGGTAAACCCATGCTTTTATCTCCTTGAGGTATGTGAGATGAATGCGCCCCTTGCAAGCGTGACAAAAATAGGTATCTGGCGTGTCATCCGAGCATACAACATACTCGGAACGACTGCTCCAATCCCTTGAATCGCTCGAACAGGTGGAACCGGAATCGTCCAGGCCGGATTCAGGAGATTCGGAGTGACAGCAATGGTGCCCGGAGATCCACTGGTGACACGCCGGGCAAAACACGAAGGAAACCAGACCGTCGGCCAACAACCCCTGTCGCGCGTCAGGCCACCCGTGAAAGGCAGGGAAAGAGCACGGTACACCCCTGTGGAGTCTGACGTCGCAATCCCACCTCGTCATTATTTTTCGGAAAACTACAACTCGCAATATTTTTTTCACAGCTTGTTGTCATCGGGCCGTGTTTTGTCTTCCGTTGTTTCCAGTAAAACCAGATTTTCGCCCCCGCTTCCTCACAACCATGCTGCACCTACTGCTAATTTCAAAGGACGCCCTCCAGCACATCCTGAGCTTTGTCAAGGCAGACTCGTACGCGATCATCGGCCCGGTGTGTCGAGATTTCAGGAACTGCTACGGCTCGGGCGAGAGAGTCACCAGGACTTCCAAGTACACGCAATCCCTGCAGCTGTTCCGGCAGGCAACGGCAACAAACATTGAATTCAGAAGCCTTTGCCTGCTGGACGACCTGATTTCGAGGGACGAGATCGACGTGATCCCCCCTCTGTTGACGCGCGGGTACGAGTGGGACCACTTCTGCGTGCAGCGCGCGGCGGAGACCAACAGCTACAGGTTCTTCCGGTGGCTCCAATGGCTCCAAACCACCGACGATGGTCTCCCCTGGTTGGTGGAGAACGCACACCGCGCGGCTGCCAAAGAGGGGAACTTGGAGATGATGATCTACTTGGTCGAGAGCGGAGCGGGTTTCCCGGACAGCGGCTCGCTCGCCGTAACAAGAGATTGCAAGATCGTCGAGTGGTTGCGCGAGCTGCGGCTCGACCCCGCGCACGCCTTCGTGAAAGCTGCAAGGGAGGACGACGTCTGCGTCTTCGAGCAGACCGAGTCCTTCGATGACCACGGTCTCAACCGAATGTATATCAAGGAAGCGTGCATCCACGGCGCGTTCAACGTGCTGGAGTTCTTTCGTGTCTTTGTTGGCGTCGGCCCGACGCCGTCGGACGTAGCCTGGGCCCTGCACTTCCAGACGGAAGACATCTTGGATTGGTACCGGGAATTCTTCCCGCGCTCGGCCGAGGAAGTGTCAGGGTTGCGTTTGCGTTTGCGTTTGGCACTTTGAAGGAAATATGTTTATCTGCTTGCAGACACGCACCAAAAAATGGACGAGTGGTTCGTTCGTCTCGTAACCGTGCCGTCGGACGGCTCGTGCTTTTTCTCGTCGGTCGCGATCGCTCTGAACGACTCGCTCGGATCCTGGAGGCACGATCACAAAATAACAAACATGTTACGAACTCACTGGCACAACTACCTCGCCCTCGGACTGGACTCGCCAGACAACTTCACCGCCAAGTTTGTCAGATACATGTCGTCCGTGAGCATCGGCGATGAAGATCTGGTCGCGTACAACGAGGTTGCTCGTGCCGACAACAAAAAAACGTTCGGGTGCGCCGACGACCTGGCGGAGCACGTCTTTCTCTCCAATTGTTGGGTCGACACCGTCACGTTCGGCGCGTTCCTCAAGTCGCTCGACTGCTCCGTCGCAGTGGTTGTGCTCGACCACGAGCTCAAGCAACCGCTGAACATGCTCGACGCTCTCACGAAAGACAAACACTTTTACATCTGTCTCTGGCTGCAGGACTCTCACTATCAGCCGATGCAGCTCGTCCACAAAGGCAGAGAGTTTGGCGCGTGCGTGACGAGAGAGACCATTCGGCAATTCATGGAAGACTGCTACCCTTCCGACAGACACAGGTTTTGAAATTGTTTCTCTGCGGACTGCAACCCCACCGAGCACATTGTTATCAACTTAAGCTTTCTAGAACAATTTGGCGAATCTTACCTACTCGAAACGATCTAGAAGAAAGACCACATTTTTCAATTTTATATGTAAATATTTGAGTGTATTGGTAGCCCACGCTGCTCACAATTCACCTTCACCATGGCAACCACCACTACAAAATCGAAGACGAAGAAGAAGAAAAAGAGAAAGAAGATGGCCGACATCACAACACGGCTACACGAGGTCTACAACATCAACACGCTACGAAGAAACGACGACGAGCTTTCGCAACCGAAGTTTCAACAAACGACTTGCCTGGAAACAGTGGGATATTCCGAGGTTTAAAAAACCCTAAAAGCTGGACCCTTGAGGAGACAACTTAGTTGTTTCTATCTGTTTTTGTTCACTACAACTTAATAGTTCCGGTTTTCTTAAGTTGATATTAGTGACCGAGCACACAGCGCGATGGAGGCCCGTTTCGCCCGCCGCTCCATGTCGCAGGCCTTCTTCTCCAAGCTATTGTTCAGTGCAATCACGCGATCGAGGTGATCCTTCTGCTCGGCCGCTTTCGTCGTCAGCGCGTCCACATCGCATCGGCACTCGTCCCACTTTCTCTTCAACGCAGCGACCTCGCCGTTCAGACGCACTTCCTTCGGGGTGTGGGAAATCTTTTTCCACGTCTCGACTTCCTCGGCCTCGGACTTTACCCGGTCCTCCAGACGCAAAATCTTCGCGTTGGCCGCGAAGAGCTGCTGCTTCTGGGCTTCACACATCTCCCTGGCTGCATTGACGCGCTCCCTTTCTTCGTTGGCTCTGCCGAGCTGTCTCTTCAGAGCACCCACCCTCCCGCAGAGATATATTTCCTGAGGTGTGTTGCACACGGCGCTCATCACGTCATCGGCAGCCCCCCTGCCCAGGATGCTCTCCAGGAAGAACGTCTTGGCGGCATCGGTCTTCATCCCCGCGTAGACACATTGCGGTGTCTTGTGCGACTGCGCAATGATGGCAAACACTACGTCCAAGAACTCGCCCTTGGACCTGGACCTCGTCTTCGCGTCGACGACCAGGCTAGCGCTCAGGGTGTCGATAGTGGCCACGTCGAAGTCGACGTGCTTGCAACCTATCGTCAATCTCGGCCGCGGTATCTTGAACGCCTTCAGACGAAAGCACGCGCCATACTTGTCGGCGAGCAGGGCAGCGTGCTTCTCCAAGGTTGCCCGAGCGTTGCTCATGTCCTCGGCGGTGGCGCCTGCTACGACGTACCCCAGGTCGCTCGAAGACTCCCCGCGTTTCACCATGTTTGCAAGGATGTCGAAAAACATGAGGACGAATTCCACCCGCAGCTCGCGCTCGACGTCACCTTTCTTCGTTTTCAATACCATGACCTCGTCGAGAAGGGCCAGGACGCTGTCGCTGCACACCGACAAGGAGAAGATCTTCTTCATCACGCGACGATCGAAGTCCTCCATGCCGCGGAAGCGATCGCAGATGGATTTGACCAACCTGTCTTCCCCGTCCCGGCCCTGGGCGATCGATGTCGCGACACACATGGCGATCTCGACCTTGCGATCGGAAGCTTTGCCGCCAACGGCAGGGAACCCGGCCCGAATGAAAGACTTGGCCGCTTTCGCTAGCTTCGTGTGGGGTAGAGAGCCCATCACGCGCCTGTACGACGACTCGTGGTCTTCACCATGTTGACCGCCATGCCGGAGCGCGAGGGAGCATGTTGTGATGCTTTCGAAGAGCTTTGTGGGCGTAATCATAGTTTTGAGATGGAGGGTTTAATGGCCTTGTATTAAAGTTGTACGTAAACTTTGCAATCGCAGTTTGTAGCAACACAGCAGCACAGCAACACAGCAACATGGCGAAGGAGGGGCAACTGGTTTTCATGCAAGTGACCATAACGGCACTGGGCCCAGACCTTCACTACCGCTTCAGAGTCATCAGTACAAGAACGGAGAAGGAGAGGCTTCTTCTCGTGGAAGCAACTTCCGCAAGCCCTCGCGACCAATTTTCATTCATCGTGGGGCCAACACAGGAGGATGTTGACAAAACGAGTGCACCCGGAGGAGTAACGGTCATCTACCTGGAGCCCACGTCAAAAAACAGCCTGAGAAATTGTACTTTTCAGGACAGAAGAGTTGCAATCGCCGCGAGAGCAGCCATGGATGGATGCATGTGTCTTGTATCCTTCCCCTCCGAACAGCGCACACTGCCAAGAGTAAAACATCGGGCCAGCACCGCTGCAGCCGAGGCGTTCGCAACGATGCGGGACATGGCCATTGCCGAAGACGAAAGCGTGTTTCAGTGCTTCGCAAAATGAAGAAAACGCGATAAAAAAATGTTGCTTGTGTAATAGATGATAATTGTACAATCATGGCCGGAACAGTGAACCACTCGCAACTACTGGCCAGAGCACGCAAGATGAAATTGATTGAGAGGAAGCCTCGCATGTCTGCAGCAACCAAAAAGAAGAAAGCAGCAGACAATCGGAAACGTCGTGCCGGTGCCAGATGTAAATCAGACCCAAAAGTACTGTCTGACAAATTCAAAGCCGCGGTGCCCTCTGCCCACAAGATTTCTCAGCTCGATTACTATGACTTTCTCGAATTGAAAAAAGAAATAAGCAAACACGTTAGCAAAATTCGTGCGCACGCGAAGAGGTGCAACCCGGATTTCAGAGACCAACTGGAATCCGATTATTGATAATCATGTATGTCACTCGTCCAGTTCGTCTCCACTCCACCGGTCCTGACAGCCACGACCCGCGTTGTACTTTTCCCAAATCATGTCGGCTTCCTGCTTTGGCGTCATCTTTTTCCGTGTCATCGACTCACGATCCTGCCTGAGAGCCGCCTCGTTCTTTTGAGTCATCGCTAAAGATATTTTTATGCGCTTGTTTTCCCTCTGTAGTTCGTTGCTCTTTTCCTTCAGCGCCGGGATCTGTTTCGCGAACTTGCGACAAATATCCCCGCTTTCCGAGAGCCTTTTCTTGAGCAACTCGAACTCCTCTCGTGAACACGAGAGTTCCTCCTTCAACTTCGAATTGTCCTTCTCCAGGGCCGCATTCTTTTCCTCCAGAGATTTCATCTGGTGGTAGAGATCGCGCGCTTCATCTGACGCAAGGACTGCTTTCCGCGTTTCCTCCGCCTGAGTTTTGTCGAGCACCTTTTCCAGGAAGAAATCCCTGGCAGACGCCAGTCGTAGGCGGCGGTAGGTCACGACGGGGTCGCGCGGGTTTGACGCGTGAGAGATGATGGCGAACATCATCTGAAGGAACTCTTCCTTCTCATCCTTGTCCATTAGACTTTCTTTCAGCAGGTCGATGGTATTTTTCACGTTTTCCAGTTTGTCTTCCGTAACACCTCCGAATTGCACAGGCTGGCATCCGATAGACACATTGGGAAAACCATCACCAGCTGGAAACAGGTTGTTGTTCTTGCGGGGCAGCCGGAGAACGTCTTTCTGGAAACATGGAGAGCACCTGGTGGCGATTTCGCCTAAATGACGGTCCATGATCTCGCGCGCTAGCTTCATGTCGGTTGCTGTCACAATTGACGCGTATCCCAAGTCGGCGAGTGTATGCATGTCGCCCACCACCATCTCCATTCCATTGAAGAAAATTTCAACAAACTCCATGTTGAAGACATGTTCAAATACAAGAGTACCTTCCGTCTTGGATATTAGTAAATTGTCCAAGAGCTTACGAACCCTGTCATTGCAAAGAGAAATCTTGAATATGTGTTCCATCACATGCCGATCAAAGTCGTGGATGCGCCGAAAACGATCACAAACTTCTTTGGCCAGGCCATTTTCGGCATTGTCGTCCGCGACCAAAATTGCGAGATATAGTGCAAATTTGGCCTTTGCATCTTGAGGTCTGTGCCAACCTCGTTTCATAAATTCCAGCGCAGCTCTGGTCACGTCTTTCGTTCTCGGACGTTCGCCTACAGAGGTGTTGCTGCACATAAACTTCACAACTTCGTCGTACGATGAGACTTCGTCGTGCGATGAATGACGGGCATTCCCGTTTTTTTCGTTCTTGTGGTGGCGAATTGCATTCGAACATACCATGATTCTCTTAAACAGTGGAAATGACGTAGCCATGATAACAGAATGCCTACAATGAAACAGACCAACAAAATAATTACGCCAAAACACCCGCGACGGGTGGACAAGAGTCTGTCCATATGAGGTGTGGCCAAAACGCAGGGGGCGTGTCTGGATATGTCCAAGTGTCGATAAAAAGAGGTTGAAAATCAGCTGAGATCCGAGAGTCAGATGATCTTCACATCCTTGATGATGATCATCGGTGCGGTCCCGGCGACGTCCCTCCGACCGACTTTCGTACGAGAAATGACACTGGTAGAGATCACAGAAGGGTGTGGTGTTCACGCGAGCTCGAAGGTGGACAAGAGTCTGTCCGTATGAGGTGTGGCCAAAACGCAGGGGGCGTGTCTGGATATGTCCAAGTGTCGATAAAAAGAGGTTGAAAATCAGCTGAGATCCGAGAGTCAGATGATCTTCACATCCTTGATGATGATCATCGGTGCGGTCCCGGCGACGTCCCTCCGACCGACTTTCGTACGAGAAATGACACTGGTAGAGATCACAGAAGGGTGTGGTGTTCACGCGAGCTCGAAGGTGGACAAGAGTCTGTCCGTATGAGGTGTGGCCAAAACGCAGGGGGCGTGTCTGGATATGTCCAAGTGTCGATAAAAAGAGGTTGAAAATCAGCTGAGATCCGAGAGTCAGATGATCTTCACATCCTTGATGATGATCATCGGTGCGGTCCCGGCGATGTCCCTCCGACCGACTTTCGTACGAGAAATGACACTGGTAGAGATCACAGAAGGGTGTGGTGTTCACGCGCGATAAAAGGTGGACAAGAGTCTGTCCGTATGAGGTGTGGCCAAAACGCAGGGGGCGTGTCTGGATATGTCCAAGTGTCGATAAAAAGAGGTTGAAAATCAGCTGAGATCCGAGAGTCAGATGATCTACACATCCTTGATGATGATCATCGGTGCGGTCCCGGCGACGTCCCTCCGACCGACTTTCGTACGAGAAATGACACTGGTAGAGATCACAGAAGGGTGTGGTGTTCACGCGAGCTCGAAGGTGGACAAGAGTCTGTCCGTATGAGGTGTGGCCAAAACGCAGGGGGCGTGTCTGGATATGTCCAAGTGTCGATAAAAAGAGGTTGAAAATCAGCTGAGATCCGAGAGTCAGATGATCTTCACATCCTTGATGATGATCATCGGTGCGGTCCCGGCGACGTCCCTCCGACCGACTTTCGTACGAGAAATGACACTGGTAGAGATCACAGAAGGGTGTGGTGTTCACGCGAGCTCGAAGGTGGACAAGAGTCTGTCCGTATGAGGTGTGGCCAAAACGCAGGGGGCGTGTCTGGATATGTCCAAGTGTCGATAAAAAGAGGTTGAAAATCAGCTGAGATCCGAGAGTCAGATGATCTTCACATCCTTGATGATGATCATCGGTGCGGTCCCGGCGACGTCCCTCCGACCGACTTTCGTACGAGAAATGACACTGGTAGAGATCACAGAAGGGTGTGGTGTTCACGCGAGCTTGAAGGTGGACAAGAGTCTGTCCGTATGAGGTGTGGCCAAAACGCAGGGGGCGTGTCTGGATATGTCCAAGTGTCGATAAAAAGAGGTTGAAAATCAGCTGAGATCCGAGAGTCAGATGATCGTCACATCCTTGATGATGATCATCGGTGCGGTCCCGGCGACGTCCCTCCGACCGACTTTCGTACGAGAAATGACACTTGTAGAGATCACAGAAGGGTGGCCCCGGATGAAACGCTGATTCCTCATTACCGTCAACTTAAGAAGTTGGTAGGTAGAAAATTCGCTTAATGTGTCTAAACACACCTACTTGCCCTCGCTAGACTTACGACAAAGGAACGATGGTCTCTTGAAACCCAGGAGCTGAAACACGCCACAAACTCCTATGTTAGCCGAACCATTCGCGTCTCTGTCGATATACCTCACGGGGCAAGATCGGCCCTCGTCCATCTGGCTTGAACAGCGAAATACCCGAGAACCATCCACTTGCTTCAGTGGAACGCCGCAACTACAGCAGCATTTGGACGTTCGAAACTCGTCCACCAATACCACCGGACAAAGGACACCCAGCGCTCGAATCAGCGCCTTCCTAGGACAAGCTCCTCTCGCACCATGGCCGAACTGACCGTTGCCGAAGAAAACAACCCTTCTCTTATCTCGAATCTTCTTCAACAACTCCTTTCTCCTCTCTGGTGACAACGGTTCGGCCGAAGACCGTTGCTCCTTCCTGACCTCTTGCCTGTAAGTGTTTCCGAAAGCAATGTCCCTAGCCATACCGTCAACGGTGCGTTGTCTCGCGCGAAGTCTGGCAAACTTCTGGAGTCTACGCTCTTCTGAAAGCAGTTCCACTACTCTAACACGTAGCGTGCAGTAGATTACGGAAGAGTACGCAACAGATGAATCAGGCTGTTTTAGCGACACGGAGTCGAAGGCTTGAACTGCTTGACCATATTCCACGTTATCTAGTCTCCTCCCGACTTCTGCCCTGGCGCTGAAGCGGGTAAGCGACTGATGCTTGTATTCTCGAGAAGAAATGGACGACTGTGATCCCTTGAAGTCAGAAGCTTTAAATGTCTCCGGGGACGTGATGTTCGCTCTCACCGTCGCGTAGACGGAGACTTGCCCGGGGTCAAGACCCACAACCTCAATGTGGTTGTCGGGGGAAGAAAGACGGGACTTCTCTGTATCGTAGAGAGGGAATGCCTCCTTGAAAACGCCTTTGGAGCTTTTGGATACTCGAAGCTTGTCCTGGATAGATGCGTAGCCCTTCTTCACAAGCTCCTTCACACCCTTCGGCAGGGGATTGGTTTTGGCAAGAGTAGCCAGGCAAACCTTGACCTGTAGGCCGTCCGTAGATATCGAATTGACGATCCAGGGTGTTTCACAGCTCGGGTCATCTCTCTTCGCTGAGTAAAGGACTTCGTCGGTGAACCACGGGTCCTTGTTGCATACACCGATTCCTTTTCGGTAGCGGTTGTTCAGGCGAAGAACTTTCCGCGTCCTTTGTGTCTGATTCTTCTCGGTGCTCGGGCGTCTGTTCACGATCCTCTCCGAATAAAAGTCAAAGATGCCCGTCCACCAGAGCCTTTCAGCTCTCCCAGCACACTTCACGCCAGTGGTCTTCAAAGTGACCTGGTTTTCCGACACACCGGGGAAATCAAGAGACTTGGCGAGGGTGCCGATGCTCTGGCTGTCGTACCTCACGAACGCCCTTGTGAGAGAGAAGTGTGGCATCAGTGAGAAGGCTTTCGGTGGATGCTCCGTTCCCGGCTCCTTCATGCTCTTCCACATGTCCCTCCTCGTGTTTCGAACGTCGCGCACGAGATTCGACGCGTCCTTCTTGCTCATCTCGATCCCCTCGTCGAACCATGGAGGTACAGGTATTTCTTGCAGAAGATGTCGCTGTTTCAAGAACCCCTCTTTCGTCTTGGATGACTTGATGGACTGCTGCCTCTCGTTGACTTCGGACCAGATCTCTCCTCTCCTCTTTCGAAGGTGAAAATCTACCTTACGACACCCGGCCTCGATCTGTAAGACATCGTTCAGCCTGGCTTTCACGTTGTACAGGAAATCCTCGCGCCCAGTCAACTCTTCTTCTGTCTTCGGGTGATCGGGGGGGTCCTTGGGTGGAGGTCTCTTCACACGCAAAGGTTCAAAGAGGCCCCTGAACTCCGACAACAGGCCCTCCATGGCTTCTCCCCACTCAAGACGAAGCAGCTCCTTTTCACTTCCTCTTTTCTGGTCCACGAACTTGCGTATTATTGACAAAGCTTGTTCAGGAGTCTTCTGTCCAGCTGCCTCGTAAATATTCTTTGCTGCACGGGGAATACTCGCCCAAAAGTGTTCGTCGTCCCGGCACTCCCACAGTCTTCTCTCGAGGCGACACGAAAGGTGATCCACCAATCTACTCTCGAAATTGCCGGATATGTGTGTCTTGATAGACGTCATCATTTCTCCGCAGAGGGCGTCTCGGCATCGAAGAGGGAATTTTTCAACCTGTCGTAGCGTCTCGTCGTCCAACTTAGATTCGTCAAGGTACGATTGCAGATCAGGATGATGCAGAGGCCTTGTGCTCTTGTGAAGAGTATTCCCCGATATTCGCGTGAAGAGTTGTTGAATAAATGTCCGGTTGACGATCAGTGTGTTCGAAGGGTCCTTCTCCGCAAGCACGTTCAGGCACACAGAAACGAGGTGACGAAGTATCCCAAGGGACTTGGCGTCCTTGTCGATTTGACGCAGTAGAACATCCTTACCGGGAACATCCTCCCGTACACAGGCGTCCATGGAAGACGTCACGGAGCAGACCCTTGTCTGTGGGTTCTTGATACCTCTCGCGACAGCCCACGTGGCCAACTCCTTCTTTGCATGTATGTGTGAGTTCTCGTCGTCATCTCCGGGCGCCTTATCTGATGAACCGGACTTCGCGCGCTTACGTTTGATCCCCGAAATTGGTTTTTTGGAACTATCGTTTTCTTCTGACTCCATGTTGTTTGACGGTGGAGCTCGAAAGTGTGACAGGATGGGGCCGGGCACCGGGCCCGTCTTCTATTGTTTCCGGTAAAACTTTTCCCGTGGACACATATGATTGGTCGGGATTAGGGGCCCCGTGATATGTCCAACTCGATGGGTACACTGACACGGAACGCGGGAGTGCTAAGTCAGTTCGTCTGAAAAAAATGGTCCGTGGTGATGATGATCATATATGCGACCATGGCACAAGCGACTTCGCTTCTTTAATAACACATTTGTCTCAGAATGTGCACTCAATTTACAGCCTTCTCGATGATAGTTGTGAATGTTCTCGTGTGTTTCCCTGAGAAAGTCAGACGGGCGAGAACGAAGCAAACTCCCTCGCGGAGAGTTACATGTGTTCAGACACAGGTAACGAATTTTCTACCTATCAACTTCTTAAGTTGACGGCAATGCGGGGGCTGGGGCCGATGCCAATGATTCCGCCGACGACGAACGCGCTCGGTTATTGCTGTGGCGCGAATCTTCTGCCAGGTGTTTCCAAACGTTTTTAAGTCGCCACGTCTATCCGGCAGTGCAAAACACCCGGTTTACGTAACACACCGCTCCCCCCCCCCCCCAGTGCCTTTCACACGTTACCGACGGACAGCAACCGCCGCACGTGTTGAAAACGCAGTCGCGCGCGATCATCTGACCATATCCGCAAATTCTCCCCGTTGTCCCGGGCTGTTTCAGAACGTACTTGTCTTCCTGAAGCATCGCTCTAGCCTCTTTCTTCTGCTGTTGTTTTTGAGCGCGAAGGGGAACGACGTCGTGCAGCACCACCGGTTTGCTTCGGGGACGTGTGAGATGGTGCGCCCCTCACCCCACCTCACCAGCCGCGCCACCTGAGCGCGCTGCTGTCAACCCCGTCCGCCTGCGCTCGCTCGTTGTTGGCCCCGGACGGAATTGAGGCCCGTCGTCTCATCCTGAAAGTCGCCCGCCCTCGGTCGCGATCTTGGGCCTGGCGATGTGGCAACTTGTCGGTGAGGCGAAGGTCGACAAGATGATCGATGGTGTTGCGGCGTTTCATTTTCATTTGTATTTCAAGTTCTTGAATTTTTATCTCTTCGGGTGTTTGTTGCAAAAAAAAGGTGGAAATGATTCACATACAAATAATTATTAATTTTATCAAATTTCGTAAACAACGACCTTTTTCCCGTCTAATACGAGCGATTCACCTGGTGAATATGGTGTACTATTGATGGTTACAGAATTATTGGTTTCATCGTACAATACAGTCACCGTTGAAGTATCTGAAAGGGTCATGCTGAAAGACTGTCCCGACCCCCCATCATCCGAGAATGGCGCAACCAATGATGTGGAATCTGATACACTTACTGTAGAGCCTCTGTTGACGAACTTGGACGTTTTTGTTTTATTACCAACTTTAACGTCCAGAGTGTCTCCGGTCGTGAACAAGTCGTTCAAGTATTTATTCATCAACCCAAATGCAGCAGTGCCTATCGAAGACAGATCGAACTTTCCATTGTCACTGTAAACACTGGTGTCGTAATTTTCCAGAGTGTCTTGGAGTGTGTCGAACACCGCGTTCTCCCTCGATTCTAAACCATTGCCGATATCAACATATAAATAAGCAGTGTATGAAGTAGTAGATGTCAAATTGACTACTTTTGTATTTTTTACATCGGTTATGCTCGATATAGTCTGACTATATATTTGTTTTCCAGAAATGGTTTCAAAAACATCAACCTTGTATGATAGAGCTCCATCAACTTCCGAAACATATATTTTTGCCACTGTTACACTAGGTTTTACTGACATTGACATTGTTCGTTCTGTTATGATAAAAGTCTGTTTATCATCACCGGTCAACACTCCAACTTCTTCCACGTATGCATCTCCCAACGAATACATATTGATGGTTGCACCAATCGCACGATTATTTTCTGCCTGACTTCCCGTGTTCCTGTTATAGAATACAGCAGTAGCTATTTCGTCCTTCGGATAACCTTGGTCTAGTACAAGCGTCCAAGATCCTACTCCAGATGTTGAAGTGAAATTGTATGTATCACCGGCTGCTACCGAACCATCGTTGATTCCGTTGATACCTATCGATGCTACTGCGTCCTGGAACTGACTAGATAAAGAGGCCGCTCCAAGGCGTGCTATATTGGTCCCGAAGATGTCGTACAGCTCTAGTTCTGTGAAATGAACGTAATTGTTGTGGGATATAATAATCTTGTTGTACTTGAGACTGGTTGTCGGCACAGAAGAATTGTCCACTTCATAAGCAGCATGGTTATACAACACTTCCTCAGCAGTGAGTTCAGAAGAGTATACGGACACGGCTTCTACGGTGACGCTAGGACCATCGGTATTCGAAGATGTTCCGAACAATGTTAGAGTCGAGGTTGTTGGAGCACTCAGGGTGAAGACGACGTTTGTCAAGCTCCCATCTACATGGTCTCTCATGTCTCCTAGATACGTCACGGGTTGTCCGTCAATGTAAGTATTAGACACAGTGTTGGTTCCTTCTGCAAGGCTCCACGCTCTACCATCACCTCCAGTGAAATCGTAACTAAAAATTTGTAACTGGTCGTTTGACTTGGGTGCATAAATGATGTTGTATTCGAAATCGTAACCGTACACGAACCACTGAGAAGGTATACCAGGGACTTCAAATTGTTGACCAGTGGCAACATGAATTTCCATCAGAGTTCCAGAAGCCGAATGTGTGTACAGTTTTTCAGAGTAGTACTCTAGACTCTGTGTAGTACCGACCACGGATGTAGTTATCTGTACTGGCACGTTCGAACTTGACGATATGTCCAGCGAGTATACATGAAAATCGGATGCTATAAAGTATATCTGATCTCCCTCGATTGTAAATGCTCTCGGGGCTATAGTAATACCAGTATTTGAGTATATGGAAGTGAATGCCCTCGTAGTTCCGTTAAGACTACAGACCTGATTAGAAGAACCTTCTATCATGACAATAAACATATCATCTGATTCTCTGTAGCGTACAGACTGAGCCGATCCTGACCAAATAGGAGATGGTGTTTTGATATTACCTTGTATGGTTAGATTTACAGCATTGCTGGAATTTACTGTGCAGTATTGATTCTTTGACGGACGGTAATCGAAATCTATTAAATTTCCATATGCGACGTTGTACGAGGTAACACTTGAATTAACAGGAGTTAGGGCGGTCTCCTTTATTGCTTTATTTAAACTATGCATAAATTTATTGCGAGAAGGGTCGTACCTGGCTTGTTTCAGCGAGTACATCCAGCCAGATGCTCGTGTAGTAAGACCGAGATTGGTTGATCTAGCCTGTGTCACAACATTAGACACGGTCAGTGCTGCACTAGCGTCTCCAAGCGTATCGAAAAGATTGAACGATGGTTGATCACCATTGAATCTAAACCACAGAGACACTGTCTGAAAGGTAATATCTTCCAGTGTCTTGAGAGTATTGTCTACTCCGGACAATACGACACCGTTAGCATCGGTTGTATACGTACCGTTGACGGAAAGATCTTTTCCTCCAATCGCGGAGGGAAATGAAGATCCAGATACATCCTGGATATTTTTGTTGCAGTATAGTTCTATACCGGTTTCTAACATTTTTGTTATAATAGCTATCAATATTATATTTTAGCTGTATTCCACATTGTTATACCTATTTAGATGTTGTTCATCGCGAGGGAAAACGATGTCGTCTAGCAGATGGTTACGCCACCTGCGCGCCCTGCTGTCAACCCCGTCCGCCTGCGCCCGCGTTTAAGATACCTTGAGGAGACAACTTAGTTGTTTCTATCTGTTTTTGTTCACTACAACTTAATAGTTCCGGTTTTCTTAAGCTGATATTAGTGACCAATGGTAACTTCACCGGTAGAAATACCGGTGTGAGCCACCTTTGTGGTTCCAGAAGGGGACTCTGTTACGTTGATCTGGTACGTGAGAGCACCGGTGACTTCCACCACGGTAGCACTGATAGATGTTACTCCCGCTGTAGGAAGCAAGAACTCTGATAATACTACAGGTATAGGAAATGTTTGATAAGATACATTTACAGTTGTCCCAAGTACGAGAGGAGATCCTCCGTCTGTAGAGAGGAGTTCTATTGCAACTGAATCATGGTTAGAACCTGCATTTCGACCCAAAAAACCTACACTGCTCAGTTCCGACTGTGAATAAGGCCGGTCCATGGTCAGCGTCCATGTTTCGTCAGTCGAACCAGTTGAATGATGACATGAAGAAATATCACGGGAAGAACTCCCATCTATAGCATTGTTATCAACTTAAGCTTTCTAGAACAATTTTGCGAATCTTACCTACTCGAAACGATCTAGAAGAAAGACCACATTTTTCAATTTTATACGTAAACATTTGAGTGTATTGGTAGCCCACGCTGCTCACAATTCACCTTCACCATGGCAACCACCACTACAAAATCGAAGACGAAGAAGAAGAAAAAGAGAAAGAAGATGGCCGACATCACAACACGGCTACACGAGGTCTACAACATCAACACGCTACGAAGAAACGACGACGAGCTTTCGCAACCGAAGTTTCAACAAACGACTTGCCTGGAAACAGTGGGATATTCCGAGGTTTAAAAAACCCTAAAAGCTGGACCCTTGAGGAGACAACTTAGTTGTTTCTATCTGTTTTTGTTCACGACAACTTAATAGTTCCGGTTTTCTTAAGTTGATATTAGTGATCCCCAACTTGTTGCTGTGGCAGTGCCAAGGGGGGCAATATTGACATTGGAGTCATTGTATAGTTCGAACTCAGCAAATACGAGCAATCCACCTCCAACCTTCCGCGCTCTGGCTTGATTAAATACCCTACCAGACATTTCATTGTATTTAAGATAAATATATTTTTCTGCAAAACCGTCTCTTCGCATACAAGCCCACTGCGTTTGTTTACAGGAAATAACCGAATACTGCAGTCGCGTACGCCCTGCACCTGCACCAACAGTCACGATGACTCTCGACATGGTCGTAGGTGCGAGCGCACCGTTGGCGGGCTCGTTCTGGAATGATTGTACGGAGGCGACCATGCACCGCGTCGTTGACATGCTCCTCGCGGCGGAGGCCGGTGCCAAAGATTCCGGCCCCGACGACCGCGCGGCTCTTGCGGTGCTCAACGTGAAGGCCGACTTATGCCGCGCCCTGTTGAGCCACTGCGCGGACGCCAGCAACATATGTTTGGCGGACGTGCTCGACGTGCTCGTGGCAGCTTTCGCAGACGTCAACGCCAAGAATGTTTCGGGGGAGACGGTTCTGATGTACTCCGCCGGCTGTCCCGATGCTGTGCGCGCCCTCGTGCGCCTGGGTGCGGACGCAACTCGCTCCGATTGTTGCGGATACACGGCCCTTTTTTTCGCGAAAGACAGGGAAGTGGTCGACATGCTCGTGGACGCCGGTGCCGACGTCGACGCTCGGGCGGAAGACGGCATCACGCCTTTGATGCACGCGTGCTTTCATACAGACATCGAAGTGGCTCGCGCCCTCTTGGAGAGTGGCGCAGACCCCAACCTCCGGGACGACGAAGGGAGGACTGTCCTCAGCGTGATCTGCTCCGAACTATGCGACTTTGTCGTCGCCATGCTCGACTTGTTGCTGAGGTCGGGTGCGGACGAGAGAATCGCCGACAGTGATCACGGCCGTCTCCCCGTCGATTGCTTGTCGGAACGTGTTTACCCTAAGGAGGTGGTGGGCCAGGCTCGGCATCTGTTGCTGTCCGCCCCGCGGGACAGAGCGTGGCGCCGCCGGGGATTTGTCTTGATGTGCATGTCTCGCAGTGCGGGCGCGGAATCCAGCGGCAGCGACTTGGCACGGTGGCTCGTGAGCGCTCGGGCGGGGCAGGAAGGGGTGTTTAGAGAGGTCGTGAGGTACCTCTAATTGCGCCGAGGTCGGATTAGCACGGTCGGCTATCGGGGACTTTTGCTCGCCGACTCGTTGAGTGATTGTCTTGCAATAGGTACCCTCCGTTACCGTACCAATTTAATATTTCCTGCCCTTCTTTGATTACTCTGGTAGACTTTAGCCATACCCCCGGGACCCCGCCTCCGACGGGACGGTACCTCGAAAAACAATTATGGTGTCTGAGAGCAGAAACGGTACCATTGGAATTGAATTGAGCGTTCGCGAGAGAACCAATTCCTCTTGAGCATGCGCAATCGTAGGCAAGGTTTGCCTGTACCTGTTCAGTGTACGCTGCGGTCGTGCCCCCTGGGTAACGTTGATGTATGCAGTTCATTGTCGTTGCTTCGCCGGAGTAAGGACAAATCCATGAGTCTTTTGGTATCTTTCTTGTTGCAAACAACCCTTTTCCTGCACCGGGGATCATCGAGTCTTTGATTTTTACGCCGTATTTCCTGGCGTTATGTATCCAGCAGAGAGGAGAACCAAAACACACTCTATTCTTGCATCTAAGCCCGTTATCCCTCGTTTGTGTACACTGACCACATGTCAACGGACACGACCAGTTTGCGGTTCGAAATGATAGCTCCGTCGGGGCGCGTTTACGCGTGCGTTTACGCGGTGGCATCTTTCACTGGTTTCCGCTATAACATTGTAATATTTGTAAATAAAATAAATCACTCAGGTGCACGTCGGTGGCTCGTGTGCGCTCGGGCGGGGCAGGAATGGTAGAATTGTAATATCTTCCGTATAAGATGCAGGAAACGGATATCTTCTGTGTTTTCTCTGGTAACGTTAAAAGAACAACGTCGCTGATCGTCAACAGACGTGTATGGCGAGCATGTCCCGCCTGCTTGCAGCGCATTACAAAAAACTATAATGTCACAGAACTGATGGTTCTCTACATTACAGAATCCAATAAGTCTCCCGCTGCGTCAACGACTTTCGAACACGACGTGCCATAATTAAGAGAATTGTAACCGTAAAGTTCCGAGTTCTTCGGGCGTTCACTCCCCTCGTCTCCCCACTCCTCATCACTCCTCATCACTCCTCATCACTCCTCATCCCTCGCCGCCATCACCACCAACTTGCGAATCTTAGCCATGGCGTTGCCGAAAATTTCCGAGATTGCGAGAAACCAAGAAAAGGATTTCCGGTCCATCGAGAGAAACAGGAGGTACATCGACAAGAACTACAAAGAGATCGGGGAGCTGCTGGATCGCATCAGGTGCCTCGAAGACACGGTGAAGAAGCTCGCATCGTCCCACGCTGGTCGCGTGCGTCAAGTGGACACCGGCATGGCGATCGAGGAGAAGAAGACACCTGTGACATCCAGGAACCCGTCCGTTCTCGACGCGAGACTGGTGAAGATGCAGAAACGGTCGGCTCAGCTCCAGCTCGATCGTTCTGCGCTGATCAAGTTTGGCAAGATGAACCTGAGTCTCCCGGTAAGCGAGCGGTACACGTGGAAGAGGTTTGGCAATGGAGCCGACCAGACCGCAAAGACCTTCGACAGTATCTGTGACGGCCCGAGCCTGGATAGCCTTTTGTTGGATCCGAAAACCAAGTCCGTCGTCGACAACATTCTCGTGCCCGACGGTGGACCCGTGCTGAACATTAACCACACCGTCAAAAAGAAGTACTGGGTGTTCATCAAAGACGGCAAGCTCGTGACACTCAGCTCAGACTTCCGGGACGGCGTCGGGGCGGAGTACCTCTGGACGGATGATGCGTTCCTCGGCGCGCCGTCCAGCGATTGGAAGTACCCCTTCAAGTTCCAGAACGACCCACGAAGGCTGCATGTCGACCCCGCGACGGGGGTTCTGTGGGTACCTGGGTGCGGGGAAAAGCAGAAGCAGGATGTTCGTGGCAGCGGCAGTGACAACAGCAGCGACGACAGCAGCGACGACAGCAGCGACGACAGCAGCGACGACAGCAGCGACGACAGCAGCAAGAGCGGCATCAAGAGCGGCAGCAAGAGCGGCAGCAAGAGAGGCAGCAAGAGCGGCATCAGGAGCGGCATCAAGAGCGGCAGCAAGAGAGGCAGCAAGAGAGGCAGCAAGAGAGGCAGCAAGAGCGGCAGCAAGAGCGGCAGCAAGAGAGGCAGCAAGAGCGGCAGCAAGAGAGGCATTGACGACAGCAGCGACGACAGCAGCGACGACAGTAGCGACGACAGCAGCGACGACGGCAGCAAGATCGTCAGCAAGAGCGGCAGCAAGAGCGGCAGCAAAAGCGTCAGCAAGAGCGGTGGCAAGAGCGGTGGCAAGAGCGGTGGCAATAGAGGCGGCGACGATAGTAGTGACGACAGCAGCGACGACAACAAGAGCGGCAGCAAGAGCGGCAGCAAGAGCGGCAGCAAGAGCGGCAGCAAGAGAGGCAGCAAGAGCGGTGGCAAGAGCGGCGGCGACGACAGTAGTGACGACAGCAGCGACGACAGCAGTGACGACAGCAGCAAGATCGTCAGCAAGAGCGGTAGCAAGAGCGGCAGCAGCGACGACAGCAAGAGCGGCAGCAAGAGAGGCGGCGACGACAGCAGCGACGACAGCGGCGACGACAGCAAGATCGGCACCAACAGCGGCACCAAGAGCGGCATCAACAGCAGTAGCCAGAGCGGCAGCGAGAGCAACAGCGAGAGCAACAGCAACAGCAAGAGTGTAAGCAACAGCGGCAGCAACGACGTTAGCAACAGCGGCAGCAAGAGCGGCAGCAAGATCGGCAGCGAGAGCAACAGCAGCATCAGCGGCAGTGACGATGACAGCAGCAGCGACGATGACGGTGGTGCCGAGAACGACCCCGGTGACCCCAAGGACGCCAAGGACCTCAGGGACGACGTCGAGGACGGTGGTGCCGAGAACGACCTCGAGGATGACGGCGAGGACAGCGGTGATGATGCTGAAAACGACCCCATGGACAGCGGCGACGAGCGTGTTGAAAGCGTAGACAAGGATGACAGTATCAGCATGAAAGTCTCGGCAGATGTAGACAGGGATGATGAGCATGGTAGCGGTAACGTTTCGGACCTGGGATACATTGGAATAGAGAGCAGCGAGTCTCTCAGCGGCAGAAAGCGCGCCGCAGAGGAATACGCCGGCACTTCGTCGGACTCTGACTCGGACTCCGACTCCGACTCAGACGATGAGGGTGCGCGGCCGAAGATGCCTCGCGTGATGTAGAGTAAATGTTTTTTGTGGTTTTCTTGTTTTATTTTTGTTGGTGTGTACATAGAGACGACAGGGGAAATGATTAATGAGAATAATGAAAAGATGAACGACAACAATGGGCTCTGCACGAGCACCTGGGGACCACCCGGGTGGTTTTTCTTACACTGTGTCGCCGCGGGATACCCTGTTCATCCGGACGAATACGATGACATTCGCGGCAACGCTAGAGGGCACACCCGTCGAGGATATTCCTCGTTCTTCAAAAACACCGGGCACGTTCTGCCGTGCCGGTTCTGTAGAGATTCGTATGTACACTTCTCATCCGAAACTCCGGTTGAAGAGTACCTCCACTCGCGCCAAGCGCTGTTCGAGTGGCTGTTCATTATACACAACAAAGTCAATGACAAGATCGGTGATAAACAAGAAACCGACCTCGAATCCGTCGTGGACAAGTACGAAAGATTCCGAGCGAAATGTCATCACCAAAAAGCGACCGGGTGCACCGATCCCGCGAGACACAACGAGAAGATGATATGCAGATTGGTGGTGGAGCCCGTCAACAGGAAACGGAATCGGTGGGCTGTGCTCTCGATCATGACCGTTCTCATCATTTTTGTTTCAATTGTTGTTCATCACGGGGCCGATCGGCGTCTTTGATCGAACTCCCCGGGTCCGCCGCGAGGTAGTGGATGTAGCAATGCAGGTACAGGTGGTGCCTGTGGTGCCTGTGGTGCCAATGGCACCACCGGCACCATTGCCGGAGGTGCCGGAGGTGCCGGTGGTGCCGGTGGTACCGGTGGTGCCGGAGGTGCCGGTGGTGCCGGTGGTGGCATTGATGCCGGTGGTGCCGGTGGTACCGGTGGTGCAGCTGCAGGTGGTGCAGGTGCTCCCGGCGCTCCCGGCGCTCCCTTTTCCCCCTTCAATAGCCCGACCAACCCTCCATACGCACTGTATCCGTAAAAGGGGTGGGTGTAGTGGTACTGAGGGTAGTGTTGATAAGAATACTGGCGGGGGTATTGCTGCGGAGGCGCATATTGTCTCTGTTGATACTGCTGGGGGTATTGCTGCTGATACTGTTGCGGGTAGGGCTGCGAGTGAGTGTAGTACTGCGGGTGGTAGAGCTGCGCGGGCGCCGACGTTTTCTTCTTGGCGCTCGTTTGCTTCTTGGCGCTCGTTCGCTTCCGTGGCGTCGTTGTCGTCTTCCTCTTGGTGGTCTTCTTGGTGGTCTTCTTGCTGTTTTTCGACGATGCCGGCATGTTGGTTGTTGTGTTGCAAACTTGCCAACATTATTTTTTTATATTTCGTCTTGACGTTCCCCCGGGCTGTAGGAAAAACTGTAGCTGTCTGCAACCAACTCACTCATATCAAACTCAAACTCGTCCACCACTTCAAACACTCCGGAACAGTCGAAAAGAAAGGGGTCTTCGGCCCTGGCGACACGAATGCGATAGAAATCAGCGTCGGTGTCCGTCGGGATGGATATCGAGTGCGAACCACCCGAATCCTTGCACTGCTCGCAAAGGCCGGCCACGTACGTTCCACAGTCACTCGTGAACAAGTCGATGTCAAACACATCCGCGCTGGACCCTACCCCGTTCTCGAAGTCAAACTGAACATCGTACGCATGACCAGTCACAGCAACGTCCCCGTCGGCCGGAGCCGTGACCTCGAGAAAGTACTTGTCGGAGTCTGTGGGTGCGGCTCCCTCTGTGATCAAAAAGAACTTGTCGGAGCACCCGAACGATCCATCTTCGACACCCAGTACGCCGATCCGGTATGCCGAGTCTGAGAGGTCTGGGGCGGGTTCCGGTAGCACGACGTCGTAGTCGCCGGTCGAGTCCAGGCAGCCACTCTCTCCGTAGGGGCACAGCGCCGTCGCCCATGTGCCGCACGAATCTTCGTCCATGGAGTACGATTGGTATTGGTAGAGGTCGATGGCGAACCGACCGGGCGTTGTTGATCCATCATCATCTTGGTTCCACCGGACGGTGAAAGTCCTGCCGGAGACGACCACCAGGTCTTCCTCGGGGGTCGTCACCGTGAGCGATGCGCGGCCGGAGTGGAGACCTGTTGTCAGTAGTAGCAGAATACTCTTGGCCAAGCACAGCATGTTTGTGTTATACAGTATAGAAAACATTTTATTGTTCAGCGCGTGAACTTCCCCGAATTTATTTTGTTTTGCAAGTCCAATAACACTCATGAAGGTCTTTCTTGCTATCGCAGCTTTGCTGTTGTTGCTGCCCTTGGTGGGCGCAGAAGTGTTCACGGTCTCTCCCGGCGAAAGTATCCAGGAAGCCATTGAGCTAGCGCAGCCAGGAGACACTGTGGAACTGAAAGATGGCGAATACACGGAGGATCTCGTTACGGTTCGTGACGGCGAGCCCGACAAGCGCATAACATTATCAGGAGGCCGCGGGGCCGTCCTGAAAGGAACCGGGAAAGAAAGCAGGCTTTTCCAAATCCATCATTCGTACACGACCGTGGATGGCTTCGTTTTGGATGGGAAAATCGGTAAAGGTGACAAGGCAGAGCACTACGTCGATAAAGGCATATACGCTCACGGAAATCGTGAGACTCGCGTCATCAGACAGTACGGCGAAGAGTTTCGGAGTGCGATCGACGGATTGATTATTTCCAACATGAAGATTATCAACTTCGGTGGCGAGTGCACGCGATTTCGGTACTTCGTGACCAACCTGGAATTCTTCGGGTCGCACCTGGAGAACTGCGGGGTTTACGATTTTGTCTTCAATGGGATGAAATCTGTCAACGGTGAAACGATCTACCTAGGCACGTCAAGCAACCAGATATCAGACGGAAAAAATCCTAGCGACGAGATCGACCAGACCCGCTTCATCCACATACACCACAACGTCTTCAAGGGTCTCAGCAACGAGGTGAGGCTGGCGCGGTGCGGAGTCATTTTGCGTTAGATGTGAATGAGTTCGGGGTATGTATTTACTTACCCCCTCCCTCCTCCCCTCCCTCCGTCCGTCCCTCCGTCCCTCCGTCCCTCCGCCCGTCCCTCCCTCCGTCCCTCCGCCCGTCCCTCCCTCCGTCCCTCCGCCCGTCCCTCCCTCCGTCCACCCGTCCCTCCGTCTGTCCGTCCCTCCGTTTCACCGTCCCTCCGTTTCACCGTCCCTCCGTTTCACCGTCCCTCCGTCTCTCCGTTTCACCGTCCCTGCCTCCCTCCCTGCCTCCGTCCCTCCGTCCGTCCCTCCGTCCGTCCCTCCGTCCGTCCCTCCGTCCGTCCCTCCGTCCGTCTCTCCCTCCGTCCGTCCCTCCGTCCCTCCGCCCGTCCCTTCCGCCCTGAAGGTTGACGCAAAAGAGGGAGCTCAGTACATACTGGTGGAAGAAAATCAGTGCTCGACGCAGAAGGATCCCAACTCCGGGTGCGTCGATAGCAGAAGCGATTACGTGGTCTTCAGGTACAACCAAATTCATAGTAATGATGGAGCTGGTGTTCGCATCGGAGGTCACGAGGTCAATGGAAAACAATGGGGCCTGAACAACGAAGTGTATGGCAACACGTTTTACGGCAACAAGGAGGGCGCTCTCAAGCTCCAGACTGGCCAGAAAGAGCACCCCCACCTGTGCGAGAACACTTGCAAAGGTGGCTGCGAGGTATCGGGTTCGGCCAGCGAGGGGAATGAGGACATGGAGAAGAAGTGCTCCGACCTCATGCCCATATTTTGGGTGGACGACACCAAGGCCGCACCCGACGCCGTGTCCGTCGGTGCCGAAGCCAGCAGCATCGGCGGCGAGCCTGACGACGCGGCCGACGCCGACACCCGTGAACATGAACCGGAGGCCGACTTTGATGCTGCGGTAGAAGGCAGGGCCGAGCCGAAGCAGTCCGGCAAGTGCTTTCCGGTTCCGATCGCGGACGTCAAGGCTTCCAGCGAAGATGGAAAGCACACCGTGCACGCCGCCATCGACGGGAAGGCGCTCACGCGCTGGAGCTCTCTCGGCAAGGGCGAGTGGCTCGAGATCGATCTCGCTTCCCCCCAAAAGATAGACGCGATCGAGATGTCGTTTTTCAAAGGAGACGAGCGCACGCAGTCCTTCGAGGTTGCCGTCGACGGCAAAAACATACTCCAAAACCAGGAGTCGAACGGCAAGACCCTGGCGCTCGAACGATTCCCGTTCCCGAAAGCCGTAGACGCTTCTTCCTCCGTCACCATCGAGGGCGGCGGCAATTCCCAAAACGACTGGAATTCGATGACGGAGGTGATCGTCTGCGGCGCGGAGGAGCAGCAGCAGAAATCCCAAGAATCCGAAGACGGACTGTGCTCCACGATTGAGAAGCTGGACATCGGTAAGGTCAGCGCCTCGGTCGACGACGGCAAGGACAGGGCAGCCACCAGCGTCATCGACGGCGACCTCAAGACCCGCTGGGAGACGGAGGGACCAGAGGAGCAGCATATCTCTGTGGATTTGGGGAAGCCGATGACCGTGACCGAGCTCGGCCTGGCGGTGTTCGAGGGCGACAAGATCAAGCAGTTTTTCGACGTCCTCGTCGAGACCGAGGAGCACGGCTGGGAGGAGGTTGTCATTGATGGCGAGAGCTTGAAGAGTAACGGCATCGAGTCGTACGACATCGGTATGAAGGGCGTGACGACCGTCAAAGTCGTGTGCTACGGGTCCGAGGACCTTGCTTCGGGAGAGGGAATCGAGCGTAACTCGTTCACGGAGATCGAGCTGTACGGGTGTGTTTAAATTTTTTCGTCAACAACGTCGTCAAAGATGTCCGCCTCGATATCGTTCATCAAAAAGTCGTGCTCCTCCTCGTTCACCGTGAAGAGGTTCATCTTCCGTTTTTGCTTTGGGAGAGACCACTCCGACACCTTCTTGTACAGGCTGGTGAGGGTGTTCTTGAGATGAAAGTTCTCGAGGTCGTACTCTGAGTCGAGGCTCGCGCTTACGTATTGTGCGGGCTCGTGATCTTCGGCAGGGGATTCAGATTCGCGTTCGTGTCTGAGTGCATCGTACGCCTCTCGCAGTCTCTTCTTGTTTCGGAGGCAACAGATCCAGGTCATAGAGTGTTGTTGTTGTAAAGGTTACATTTTTTACTATGTCATGTACGCCAGCGTGACATACGACTGTCGCCGCACCGTCAGCTCGAACAAGCGAGCGTTGTAAATGTTGGAGGACACCGTCCACCTACGATTCCAATTATTATTCTGTGCCGCGTTGTTGTTTGACACGTCGCCCACCTGCCAACTGTTGTTGTTGCCTGGCAACTGCGTGACCAAGCGGTCCACTACCGGTTGGTACTGCTGTGCGTCCGCAAGAACCCCTGTCTGCGGAATAGCGGTCATGCCGTGGGGCACATGAACGTGGCCTGCCGCGTGTGTGTGATACACTCTTACCACGAACGATACAAATCGTCTACGCGACGCTGCGAGAAAAATGTCTACCAATGCATCCACCCACGAGCCTGTCCCCACTGCCGCCACGGCGTCGAATTCCATGTACACCCTGTTGTTGAGACCGCATCTGGCATCGGAGACGACTCTCGCCAGATTGGTGATGTCTACGATATCGGCGCCCGTGCAATAGTATCGTCCACACTTGAGGGCGAACGGTACAAAAGGAGTAGCCGAAATGTAGTGTTCGGTGACGGATCGTGCTCCGACCTCCTGTATGCACTTTACAAGGCGTCTCCGCAGCGTAAAGCCCTGGATTGTATCCAGTACCACGTTGCCAACGTTATCGTACACCAAGTGTATGACGTTGGTGACAGGGTCGAATGCTTGTATTTGTAAGACAGGCTGTGTGATTATGTAGAACTTCATCACGAGCGAGAACCAGTTTCTCGTCATGTTCAAGACCAGAGACGCGGGCATTGCGGCGGGCATTCCCTGTATATTGTTGCGGCCGCTCTCGAACCAGCGGCGAATATCCGGCACGATTCGGTCAAGGCCTTCTCTGTAGGAGTGCCACATCGGTTGTTGTTGAAACTGAAAGCCGTAATTCAAAGCCACCAAAAATTCTCTGTCGGAAAGGTTGGCGTTCTGGAGCGAGGTCGTGCAGCAATCTGTTTCGACTTCTATAGTCGTCGCGTACGGAGGGCACGTTCCGTTTACAGCGTGGGTCCTGTAAACATTGGCATCGGGCTTGCACAGCTGGTGATCTCCTACTGCGTCTCGTCTCGTCTGTACGATGCTCGCTTTCGACCTGTCATCGAGATACGGCATCATCGTACCAAAAGCGTCGTGTTGAAAGTCTCGTTGTGCCATCACAAACTTTTCATATTCTGTGTAAACTGGAAACATTATTGTTTCGCAAAAGAGCGCGTTGGGTGTTTAAATAAATTCAATAAAAAATAATAATATTGGCTGCAAGCAACAACCACCCATGAATATTCTGAAGCTCTTCCTCGCGCTTGCTCCTGTGGTGAAGTCGCACCTCTATATGGCGCAGCCAGTCAGTCGGCAATTTTGGCAAACCCTGGCCTTCCAATCCTCTCCGACGGAATACTGCCCGCATTGCTACAACTTCAGGGGTATTTCCGCCGTTCAGGAAAGGGGTGGCGGTGGACCTTGGCCCCACCTTAAGCTGTACGAAGAAGGAAAACTTAACACGAACGGCAACTACATGGAGACCAGCGCTACGTCAGCGAGACACGTCTCTCCGTGTGGCGATCCTGTCCAGACCGCTTCCTCCGATAGCTCAAACGTCTACGGTCTGGCCAACTCGAACTACCCCGTTTTGACCGAGTTTCGGCAGGAGTCGGAGTTCCAGGTGAAGGTCGTCGTCTCAACGCATCACTGGGGCCACATCGAGCTGAATCTGTGCGACGCTTCCGGTATGGAGGACGCGGAAGTGACGCACGAGTGCCTGTCGAAATACCCTCTCGACCGCGCCTCGGCAGAGATGGAGCCACCGATCGACCCGCTGCATCCCGGCCGCTATTTTCTCGATCCTCCCTGCCGGTCGGCGGAGACGGACCAGTCGTTCGACACCGGCGGGGCCGAGGGCGGCGACATCGTGACGATGACTTTCAAACTTCCCCCGGTGCTCACGTGCGATCGGTGTGTGTTGCAGATGATGTACTACGTTTCGAACGCCTGCGTGCACCCGGGCTACGCGAGCTTCGAGAGCGATGACTGGCCTTCGGGATGCGCTCCTACCAAACACGACTGGATCAGCGAGGGCATGGCCGTGTGTGGAACCGAGGGGACCAACTACGTGGAGGAGTTCGCGTCGTGTGCCGATGTTACGATTGTCGGAAAGGACGGCGCCACTGACACGGCGGTGGGCTCGGCGACGGCGACGGCGACCACCAGTGACACTGACACTACGACGACCGCCGATGACGACGGTGCCACGTGCGACTGCTCGAAGACATGCGTGGACGTCTGGAAACAGTGCGGCGGCGGCGACGACTTTAGCGGAAGTCGAACCTGTTGCGAGGGCGCGACGTGCGTGCAGCACAGTGGTTCGTACGCTCAGTGCTTGCCTTAGCACCGACCATATTTATATCATTTATTTAAAATGTATACTACGCGCTAGAACAACATGTTTGACGAACTTGTGAAGTTCATATCTGCCATAAATAAAAGTGGTACTGCTGTCCCCCTCGGAACCCTGCGCGCGTCGGCAGCAGAAGAACTGGCGTACGAGGAGTGTGAACCATTTCTTCCCCTCAGAGATGGAGATGTCGTTTTCTGCCCTTCTTGTTACGATGGAGACAGCTTCCGCTTGACATGGATTGATGGTTTGGGATGCAAATCCAGAATCATGGGGCGATTGGCCGGAGTGGACACGCCGGAGATGAATGGTTCATCGGACAAAGAGAAAGTCCTTGCACTGAGGGCGAAGCAGAGACTGAGCGATGTGATAGCGGGAGAGTTTGTGACGATCCGTACGCCGGGCAATGAGAAATACGGACGGGCCCTGTGTGACTTGCAGACGGCTAAGCTTGCGTCTGTATCTGATTATATGCTGGCTGACCCAGAAATATGTCGTCCGTACGATGGGGGAAGGAAGCTCTCTTGGGATTGACGTATTTTTTTGCAGGGACAACAACCAATCGTGAAAAACACAACATATAATATTTGCTATGCACAAAGCCATAGGTATAGTACCAATGCCGTTTTCCATACGGAGTATTTTTACTGCGCTTGTTCTCCTGGGACCGACGGTTGGAAAGGCGGCCGAGTGCGATTGTGCTGTCAAGACCCCCGAGAGTCGTCCCACGAGTCCTCCCACGAGCCCCCCAGCCGAAACACGGACAATTGTCATTAAAAACGTTTGCTCGTTTGATCTAGACATGGGTTTTACAGGAGGGTACGCCGGCCCCGCGCCCTGTGCCGGAAACCAGGAAGAAGATGTAGATGGCGGGAGGTGCTTCTGGACGCTTGAGTTGTCCGACTTTCTGAAAGCCGGGAAGGAAATGTCCGTGGTAATTGAGAAAAACAATGATACAGAAAACAATGTGGTCTGGAGCGGTGCGATGTATGCCATACAGTCACCTCACGCGGACGAAGCATGTCCGGATGGGTGTAGTGCAAGCGTTGGCGCTGCGGGAACGGTAACCCTCTCCGAATTCACCATGCTCGCGAGCCCAACACTGACGTTCTATGACATATCGCACGTACACGGGGCGAACATCCCCACAGTCTTCGGGCCACATTCCTCGAAGGGAAAAGATGCTCATGATCCGTACCGGAACGGGGTGGCGGGCGGCGATTGCTCGTGGGCGTTCGAGCCCCCGGAAGAGTACCGAAAGTATCTCATTGAGGTCAAAAACGCTCACGGAACTTGCTTACAGGATGACGAGTGCGACGTGGCTCAACGAGAGGTTTGTGGGGCATCGCTCAAAGGTGACACCCCTGTGTATGGTACGTGCGGCGAACTCTTTGGATACCTGAACGCTCACACGAATTGCATCGCCGGATCGCTAGGGTACCCCTTCTACTGCGAAGTTTACCACGATTTATACGGTTGTTCCGGTCAGTACTGCGAGTCTGGATACAGCGAGAGTGTCAACGGTGGCGAAAACGTGTGTGGGTGTAGTCACTATGATGACATGGGAATACCATCGAGCTTTCCATGCGTCAACACCAACCCTCTGTGGGTGGACAAAGCATACCAGTGGATACACTACATTAAGAGAGGGTGCACCAGTGCCTACGAATACGCGTACTCCGACAGCACGTCTACCTTCACGTCGGATCAGGACACGTTCGAACTCGTTTTCTGCCCGAGGGACAGCGAAGAGAGGTTTTATTACAAGTAGTGAGATAGCTCCTGTCTGTACGTCCCGACGTATCCGGAAGGAGCAGGACCCTTCCCCCTGATCCATTTCGCTGTTGGCCCGCTGTTGCTGACAAACCTACCGCTGAGTTCGTTGTACGTGCACCCGGGTTTGGTGAATCGCTTGCATACACCATCCCTCCTCCGTTCGTAGCTTTTGCACTTTTTCACACATCTCCCTCCCACACCCTTGCGCTCTTTCGTCCCCTTGCATGGTTTTTTCGTAAAGACTTTCTTGACCATTGTGCTCTTTATCATATAAATATATAAACAGTAGATTTTGTCGATTTGGCAAACGAGTGGAGAACATCACCGCGCTTCCAACACTCACGTGCCTTCAGAAAACACCCGTTCGCCACCCTCCCCTCCGCTAGCTCCCCTCCCCCCCCCCTCAGCTGTCCGGCCCTCGCCCCCCATGGCACTCATTGTTATCAACTTAAGCTTTCTAGAACAATTTGGCGAATCTTACCTACTCGAAACGATCTAGAAGAAAGACCACATTTTTCAATTTTATATGTAAATATTTGAGTGTATTGGTAGCCCACGCTGCTCACAATTCACCTTCACCATGGCAACCACCACTACAAAATCGAAGACGAAGAAGAAGAAAAAGAGAAAGAAGATGGCCGACATCACAACACGGCTACACGAGGTCTACAACATCAACACGCTACGAAGAAACGACGACGAGCTTTCGCAACCGAAGTTTCAACAAACGACTTGCCTGGAAACAGTGGGATATTCCGAGGTTTAAAAAACCCTAAAAGCTGGACCCTTGAGGAGACAACTTAGTTGTTTCTATCTGTTTTTGTTCACTACAACTTAATAGTTCCGGTTTTCTTAAGTTGATATTAGTGATGGCACTTCCGGAGATAACGCACAAAAAAAGTAGGCATCGGTACGCATCGCCGGCAGGAGTCGACGGACCTTGTTTGTGTGTACAACAGTTTGAGAGGATACAGCAGCGTGTATCGTACACAAGAGCAGTACACGAGGAGATGCAAGTATTATTGTATTGAACCAACCCTACCCCTGTTTGAATGTACAGTACAGTAATATTTATATTTAGTGCAAGAGGAGACAGCAGCATTTTTCTTCGTCATGCGCTTTTTTCGTTTGCAAGAGAGGAGGGGTGATGCGGCGTGCTCCGCGGCCACAGAGAAGTAGTATTCCAAACACGGGAATCTGGTAAAACGTGCTACGCTCAACTCTGTCAGAGAGACGATTCGGCTGTGGTCAGTCGTTTGACAAGGACTTCCCGACGAGTTTTTTTGGTACTTTTAGGTACCCCGCGAAGCGTTCTGCACAAGCGAGGTTGGTGTGATTTCGTGCACCACGCTTTTTTTTCTCTCGTGTTCTCGTGTGCAAGAGGAGAAGAGCAGAGCGGCGTCTTTCGCAACGACCAGGGAGAAGAAAGATACCAAGCATGAGAATACGATGCCTTGCCTCGGGAGAAGACAGTGCTGCCGGCAGTGACCGCCTCGGCGTCAGGAGGGGACAGTCCTGATGCCTTGCTGGTCTCACTCCCATATCCACGTCAAACGCCTCTCTCTGTTTTTGCTTTTTTCTTCTCTCCACCATCCCCTTTTTTGTTTGCCAATTGACACCGGGGCTGCGAAAAACACAAATCCCGCAAATAAAATAAAGCCTTCGAAGCACGAGATTGGCGTGTAGCGAAAACAGAGAGAGAGAGAGAGAGAGAGAGAGAGAGAGAGAGAGAGAGAGAGAGAGAGCGACAGGCATCGTGCTTCGTGAACGATGCCGGTGATTGAGTATGCTGATGGTGTGACACCGGCAGTAGCCGCCTTTCTCATGGTACAAGCTGGGGGTATCATCTCAGTCGATGAGATGTACAAAAAGCTGTTTGACCGAGTCGTGGTGGACGGAGATTTGGGCGGTCTCCCAGCAATCGAGCAGTTTGACCCTCGCTTTTGGCAGGCACTGCTTTCAGTCCTAGAGGTCAGGTCGAAAGAGCGAGTCATGTACAATGGTCCTGCCACAGAAGATGCTTCAAGAGCAAGCATCTTGGCCACGGAGGTCAGCGCCTTGCGGAAGGCGCACAGCAAAAGGATGTCGTGGAGGCGCTGGAATGCAAATGTGGGTGACCAAGCGGTGCAAGCAAGAGAGAGAGGTATGCCATGCGGCAGTACTGCTGTAGCTTCACGCCGAGGCAGCCTCATGACAAGTGTAGACCATACAACAGACAGCAAACGACAGCAAGCAAACGTTGGAAAGGAAGCAACAGCGTTCTTCTCTTGTTCTTCGCTCTGCTTGGCGCGTGTAGAGTTGTTGATGAGATGTTTGTTTTCTACAGCAGCTGTAGCTTTTGTCACAAAGCAGTACCACTGCTGTACACATCTGCACAAAAAGTGAAGTTTATAGAGGACGCAACAACCTCGGGGGCAAATGTAGACTCTCGAACCATACAGCAGCCCAACCTCTGAACCATGCAGCAATGTTCGCCCTGCTTGGTGCGTGAAGAGAGAGAGAGAGAGAGAGAGAGAGAGAGAGAGAGAGAGAGAGAGAGAGAGAAGTGTAGTTTATAGAGGACGCATCAGCGCAACCGTTGGTGCTGCTGCAACAACCTCGTGGAAAATCTAGACTCTCGAACCATACAGCAGCCCAACCTCTTAACCATGCATCAAGGTAGACTGTGTCACAAGGCAGTACTGCTGTATCTGCACAAGAAGTGTATTATAGTTTATAGACGACGCATAACATCCTCGTGGCGAGTGTTTCTGAGCCTGAAGCCATACAGCAGTTGCTGTGGCAAGAGTAGACATTTGAACCATGCAGCAGACGACTCTGCTACAGCACCATCCTGCTTCGAAATGTCAATCTCGCAGAGAAAGACAGCGGCCCGGGAGGAGCGCGCGAAAGGGGAGCGTGAGAGGAATGCCTTGGAGCGTGATATAGCTTTGCTGAAGGAACGGTCTCGGCAAGTGGAACTGCACAAGGAACGGCAACGACTGCCACGATCGTGCAATCAACGGAAGGAAGTCGCGATGGCTCCGGCGCTGACTGTGAGTGCCTTTACCGATGTTGTGAGAAAAGTGGTCGATATAGTAGGAGTACAACGAAACAAACACGCACAAACTTATGTTGCACCCTGCTGTTTTGCTCTGCTGCCACGTGGTCACACTGCAGCCTGTGGATTTCCGGGGCGAGGACATTTTTCACGATCTTGACGTGGAAGGGAGACCGAGCCAAATTCACGGCAGAGGCACTTTCTCCAAGAACGGTGCATCGAAGAACGACGTTCTCTTGAGTGTCATTCTACCTAGCAAAGCAGTAGAGAAAGGTTTTGCTTCTAATAGCGATGGTGGATACGACTGCAATCAGCATGTGATGCACAAAGATGGCCTTGGTGTCATGTTCATTGACCCGGGTGCGCGAATGCGAGGCAACTTGGGGGCATGTAAAGAAGACTTCAAGCTCGGGGTGCTCAGATTGCTCAACCATTCTGATGATCCCAACATCGCCATCTCTACCCGCGAGGCAGCAATACCCGACTGGTACGAAGCACTTGGTGAAAAGTTTACCACGTGGTACGAGTGTACGCTGGTGGCTACTCGAGCGATCGGAGTAGATGAAGAGATGACGATAGAGTATGCTCTTGCGCCGAAGGGCATCCGTCTGGCAAAGTAGAAAGCAGGGATGGCTAGCTCCTGTGCTTGGAGAATCCCGTACATTATCGCGAGGGAGAACAATGATGGTTGGTGGTCGAGCCAAGATTGACGTTGGGTATAACGTTTCCAATCAGTTGAAAAATCCGTTATCGTACGACACATTTCGGATGACCTGGCGTATATTTTTTATTATGGACGGGGTAAGCCGTTGACCTGCGAATCTTACAGACACTTCCCCGCGCCGATAAATACGAAATGCTGAGGTGTAGCACACCCCCATGTGTCACTTTTGCCTACAAAACAAAACATTGGATCACCCCTAAAATACCAGACTTCACCGACTACTCCGATTCGAAGTCCGATGCATCAAAGCCGAAAACACCTCCACCGCTTGCCGCCCCTCCCCTCCCGATGTCCGGCTCTGGCCCTCGGCTGGCCGCTTCACGGCGCCTCCTTTTACCCTCCCGCCCAGAACGACGCGATGGCTCCGTCAACCGTCGTTTTGGCTCGGGCCGGCCACCCCTGAACCAATGACTCCACTTCTTTCTGCTTATGCCCTGTGCCACATTTTCTTCCATCCGTAGGCACATCTCCTTGGCGAGTGTGATGTATGTGCTGAACGAGATGTCATCGAGCAGGCGTGCCGCCTCCCTGACAACGGCATCAGGCGCGACGGCAGTCTTACCGTCTTTCAGAACCGCGTAAAGCTTCCCCTTGTGATACAAATTTTCCATATCATCATAGTCGTTTTGGAGTATACCTTTCACAATTGCCCCCATCTTCCGCTTCTGAGTATTCAGCAAATTCAGAGAACCAGAGTTCGCCGGGTAAAGCTTGACCATCGGGTTCTGCATGTATCTGGCTTCCTCCATCAGGGGTTTTTCCACCTCGAATGTTTTCATGGCCCAATAATTGGGGGAGAGCGTGCCCCCTCGCACCAGATCCTCCAGCTTATTTTCAAGGTCTTGTGACAGAGGCTCGGTGCCAGCTTCTCCGCGCTTGAGTGGGCGAATAAAAATCGGTTGTTGCCTCTGTTGTTGCGGCTGCTGCTGTGGCTGCTGCTGTGGCTCCTGCTGTGGCTCCTGCTGCTGGTCCTGCTCCTGGTCCTGGTGCTGGTCCTGGTGCTGGTCCTGGTGCTGGTCCTGGTGCTGGTCCTGGTGCTGGTCCTGGTGCTGGTCGTGGTGCTGAGTCGTGGTGCTGGTCCTGGTGCTGGTCCTGGTGCTGGTCGTGGTGCTGGTCCTGGTGCTGGTCCTGGTGCTGGTCCTGGTGCTGGTCCTGGTGCTGGTCGTGGTGCTGGTCCTGGTGCTGGTCCTGGTGCTGGTCCTGGTGCTGGTCGTGGTGCTGGTCGTGGTGCTGGTCCTGGTGCTGGTCCTGGTGCTGGTCCTGGTGCTGGTCCTGGTGCTGGTGCTGGTCCTGGTGCTGGTCCTGGTCCTGGGCCTGCTGCTGGGCCTGTTGTTGGTGGTCCTGCTGTTCGTACACTTGTATCCTTCTGCAGGCAGCGTACAAGCACTTGATGAACGAGTCGATGTCGGGAATATTAGTTCCGTTCCTGCAAAACAAACAACAAGAATCGGCTGTCAGTTCTACAACTCAAAAAGAAAGGCATAGCATGGCTAAGATATACCAAACAATTGGATGTGAATGACGTTTTTGTTTGTTTTGTTGTTGTTTCTCACATTAGCTCCCGTGGTCACACAAAATGCTGGAGCCATAGGAAGCATTGTTATCAACTTAAGGTTTCTAGAACAATTTGGCAAATATTACCAACTCGAAACGATCTAGAAGAAAGACCACATACTTCATACTTCAATTTTATATGTAAACATTTGAGTGTGGTAGCCCACGCTGCTCACAATTCACCTACACCATGGCAACCACCACTACAAAATCAAAGACGAAGAAGAAAAAGAAGAGAAAGAAGAAAGCCGACATTACAACACTGCTACACGAGCTCTACAACATCAACACGCTACGAAGAAACGACGACAAGCTTTCGCAACTGAAGTTTCAACAAACGACTTGACTGGAAACAGTGGGATATTCCGAGGTTTAAAAAACCCTAAAAGCTGGACTCTTGAGGAGACAACTTAGTTGTTTCTATCTCTTTTTGTTTTTGTTCACTACAACTTAATAGTTCCGGTTTTCTTAAGTTGATATTAGTGATAGGAAGATCCGAAGAACACAGAAAATCAAACAGAAGAGCGCCTACGCACGTGGAAGGAAGGCACTTCTTTGGACATATTTGTCCCTGTGTTCAGACTACTGAACTATGCACCACGGACAATCCTTCGGCTACAGCAATAACCCCCACAATTCACCTTCACCATGGCAACCACCACTACAAAATCGAAGACGAAGAAGAAGAAAAAGAGAAAGAAGATGGCCGACATCACAACACGGCTACACGAGGTCTACAACATCAACACGCTACGAAGAAACGACGACGAGCTTTCGCAACCGAAGTTTCAACAAACGACTTGCCTGGAAACAGTGGGATATTCCGAGGTTTAAAAAACCCTAAAAGCTGGACCCTTGAGGAGACAACTTAGTTGTTTCTATCTGTTTTTGTTCACTACAACTTAATAGTTCCGGTTTTCTTAAGTTGATATTAGTGAATCCCTCCTCCAACCAACTCTCGGTTGCTGGCTACAGTAGAACCTACTGTCTGAAGTGCTGCCCGCACCGTACCACGTACGGTAGTCAAATCAAGTGGAGAGAACAGCATTGAAGACACATGTGCTGTCTGAAGTGCTGCCAAATATCATCCCGTCTAGATGTGCAATAAAAGAGTGAATGACGTACCCTGTGTTCTCCAGCTCCAGCTCAATTTCCCGCCATGTCCGATCACATGGATCGTTTTTGTAACGGCTTTGGTTGATGATCGACATGATGATTTCATGGAGTAAAATGTCGCGCCGACCATTCTCCTTCAGGACGTGGTTTATACGCGACAGGGTCATGCGCCTGCTTGGTCGCACGGTGGGACTATGGGCGCTCATGTTGACCCGTACGATCCGTGGAACCTGTGAGATATGTGTGGCACGAGGGACACGCGGACGCATCCGCGCATATCGGCGGCAGCAGGAGTCAGAAGCATGTATCGTACTGACCCTGCTTTTGTTTGTATGTACATCAGTATAATAGTCATTAGCACACATCGGGTGTAACAGGAGAGTAGATCCACCCGACTCCTGCTTATATGCACAGCAGTAGATGGGGTGACAGCGGTGTGTATTGTACCGACCTTACTCTTGTTTATCGTATACGTAGCAGTAGCACAAGAGGCGACAGCAGTGTGTAATTATCGCACCGACCCTACTATGGTTTATATGTAGCAGTTCAACAGAAGACAGTTCTTGTTTATATGTACAGCAGCACAACAGGAGAGACAGCAAGCAGTATTTTGTTTTTGTTCCTCCCTTGATTGTACTCTATCGACTTCCCCTCTGCCCCCCCCCTCCCCTCCCCCCCCCCCTCCACTTCTACTAGCTAGACGACCCAACCGGGGTCACGTAGGAGGGGAGGGTTGGACCCCCTCCTGTAGTATGTATCGTACCTGTTGTGCGTGGTGTGTATGTGTCATGCGGTTTTTTTCGTGTTCAAGCGAGGATGGATGATGCGGCGTGCTCCGCGGTCACGGAGAAGTAATACTTAGAACACGAGAGTCTGGTAAAACGTGCTACACTCAACTCTGCCAGCGAGACGATTCGGCCGAGGTCAGTCGTTTGACGAGGACTTCCCGACGAGTTTTGTTGGTACTTTTAAGTACCCCGCGGACCGTGCAGCACAAGCGAGATGGTGTGATTTCGTGTAGCACGCTTTTTTTTCTCTCGTGTTCTCGTGTGCAAGAGGAGAAGAGCAGAGCGGCGTCAGACCAGGGAGAAGAAAGATACCAGTCATGATAATCCGATGCCTTACCTCGGGAAAAGACAGTGCCGCCGGCAGTGACCGCTGTCGACAGAGAGAGAGCAGAAACTCGCCAAACGCCTGTGGGGGGGGGGTACACAACAGGATTCTTTGGTTTTGGCGGTACCCACGTAGGAAATTCGCCGACCCCCCCCCTCCAAAAAAATTGCGGACAACAGTGCGTGTGCGACAGCCGGGCGACAGACGTGCGACAGCCGGGCGACAGACGTGCGAGCAGTGCTTCCCATACTGCACAGCCAGTAGGAGACTCGGGGGGGGACTTGTGCGCGGAGCCATTTGCACCCACAGAGGTCAGAGACGTGTGTGTGTGTGTGTGTGTGTGTGTGTTGCTGTACTGCGGCTAGCGAGTTGGTATCCATGAATTTTGGGTAGTTCAACCGCGCACGCCCCAAAAGTACCAAAAAAACTCGTCGGGAAGTCCTCGTCAAACGACTGACCTCGGCCGAATCGTCTCTGTGACGGAGTTGAGTGTAGCACGTTTTACCAGACTCTCGTGTTTGGAGTACTACTTCTCCGTGACCGCGGAGCACGCCGCATCCTCCCTCCTCTCTTGCACACAAGAACACGGGAGAAAAAAAAAGCGTGCTACACGAAATCACACCATCTCGCTTGTTCTGCACAGTCCGCGGGGTACCTAAAAGTACCAAAAAAACTCGTCGGGAAGTCCTCGTGAAACGACTGACCACAGCCGAATCGTCTCGCTGGCAGAGTTGAGTGTAGCACGTTTTACCAGACTATCGTGTTTGGAATACTACTTCTCCGTGACCGCGGAGCACGCCGCATCCTCCCTCCTCTCTTGTACACGAAAAAAACGCAAGACACATACACACCACGCACAACGGGTGCGATACATACTGCTTGCTGTCTCTGTTGTACTGCTGTACATATAAACAAGAGTCGGGTCGGTGCGACAACTACTGCTGTCTACTGTTGAACTGCTACATATAAACAAGAGTAGCGTCGATACGAACGATGATGCTGTCTCCTCTTGTACTGCTGTAACTACTGCTGTCTCTCCTGTTGTGCTGCTGTACATACAAACAAGGGTGGGGTCGGTACGATACACACTGCTGTATCCTGTTGTGCGGCTGTACATTCCAACCAAAGTAGGGTCATTACAATACACACTGTTGTCTCAAATTGTCTTGCTGTACATGTGAAGAAGAGTAGAGTCGGTACGATACACACTGCTGATTGTCGTGCTCGGTGTCATGCCTCCCCTTCTTGTACACGAGAAAAACCGAAAAATTTGCATGCCATACACAATGTACACAAAAAAGAACTTTGGTGTTTCTCAACCAGGTAAAACATGGACGACGGGGACAACGGTGGACAAGTTGCGAGAGTGCAAAAACGTGCTACGCTGGGGAAGATACTGGGAATTATCAAGAGTGAAGGACTACCTTCTAATCATATAGGGGCGATAATCAGCTCCGTTATTTCACAGAGTCTGGTGGAAGGAGATGCTTTCGACATGGCCTGGTTGGAAATCCAGGCAGAGTTCGACAACCAAATGTGAGATTTTTTTACGATTCCTTGTATTATACATATCTCACGCTTGCAAACATCCGGGCGGCAACTGTCACCGGGATATGGAACTCCGGGTATATCATATAATGCATGAGAGAAGGACCCAATACAATCGCCCGCGCCACACTATCACTGAGAAGAAGCCACTCCTCACGATCTCATTACATTCTTCACCAACGATGCCTATTCCTATCAGACGGGGACTCGACGTTGCAGCAAAGCGCCTTTTACAAAACTTACATATTTTGTCACAGAAAAAGCCCCTTGGGAAATATATCGCGGTGAGATAAGGTAGATCCATGTCGAATAGGATAGCTCCGTTACTCGATTTAGACCGACCGCCATCTCCCTGAAACTGCATCAACCGTTCTTCCGATGCAGAGTAGTTTCGAAAAGACTGACAACTGAAGACCTTGGATCTTCCCCGAGCTGTGCTTGAAATATCATTTTTTTTGTTCTGTTTGTCGTCTTGTGCAGCAACAACACGAGCAAAACCAGTATCACCCAGTTCATCGCGAACTTGCATTTTGCATGCGAGTCTGTTCGAATCTATGAGGAGCAGCAACAGCCTCAGCAGCAGCCTCAGCAACAGCCTCAGCAGCAGCCTCAGCAACAGCATCAACAGCAGCAGCAGCAGCAGCAGCAGCCTCAGCAGCAGCAGCCTCAGCAGCAGCAGCCTCAGCAGCAGCCTCGGCAACAGCAACAGCCCCAGCAGCAGCAGCAACGGCAGCACGGGCGCGATGGAGAGGCGGCGCCGGGGGGTGGAGGTGGCGGCGGCGGGTCTGCGGGTGGGGGGCGTCGTGGCACAAGCCGCGGGGGCGGCGGCGGGGCGGGAAGTGGTGGTGGCGGTAGTGCTGGTGGTGGTGGCAGCGGCAGAAGCAGCAGCGGACACGGGGGTGGTGGGGGAGCCGGTGGCGGTACGGGAGGCGAGGCTGGCAAGTTGAGCGAACACTTGACAACAAGACACTTGGCGATGACGGCCTACGACGCGGGCACCGACAAGCTGCTGGTGAATGGCGTGGTGGAAGGTTTGTATCCATGGTCTACCCATGTTCTCAAGGAAATAGAGAATGGGAGGCCCGTGCGCGATCTCCTCGTCACCGAGGCCATGATCCAACAGTGGTTGCCAAAATCGGGTGCAGCAGGCGAAACGCTGGCGAAAAGAATTTGCCGGAATTACGGCCTTCGGAAGATGTACGCCGTGCTACCGAACGGCGACATTGGTACAACCCCAGACGCACAAATACTTCGCATTATGCGTGAAAAGGATATCATCGGGGTATCGGTTCCGACCTGGAAGAAGGGTGTGGATCTCATCTTCGCCGAAAAAGAGGCGATTCCTGGTTTCGAGCGTCCGCCATGCCCTTTCAAGAAACTTGACGAGGAGAGAGGTGAGCGACTCGGTGGCGGTGGCGGCGGCAGTGCTGGTGGTGGTGGCAGCGGCAGTGGCGCCGGCAACAGCAGCAGCTCGGGCAGCTCGGGCAGCGCGGTCCCGGGGCAGGGGGGTGGCCACAGCAACACACCACGCGCATTCGACGTCAAGAAAACTACGACACAGTTGATGGCAAACAATGGTCCATTGTCTCGTAAAAAGTGGCCAAAAAGGGTGAAATATGTGACGAAAGCAGGAGTGCCCGTGTCATCCTTCCAACCGCTTACTGCGGAAGTAATAGGCAGACGTAACGACGTTGGCACCTGGGCCTTCCCCCGCGGTGAACAATGGCGTACCTTGTGCAGCAACAAAAAAAAGACGGACGGAGCCAGAAAGAAGTATCATCTCGGGATGACTGTCGCCCAGAAGGAAGGAGGTGGTGTCTCGATGGCTCCTCTGGGCGATCGTCAAGACGCGCTCAACGCGCTGAACAAGAAACATGGCATGACCTTGACTTTGGAGCAGTGGGATCAGTGCGTGGTCGAATCGATGGGCCGTATTGACAGGCCGAAAAAACTTTCTCGCCTGCGCTGGATGGAGACGGGAGGCGGTAGTGCTGGCGGAGGTTCGGGATGCGGTGGCGAGGGCGGGGGAAGCCGTGGTGGCGACAGCACTGGTGGTGGTGGCAGCGGCAGTGGCGCCGGCAACAGCAGCAGCTCGGGCAGCGCGGTCCCGAGGGAGGGGGGTGGTGGCCGCAACACACCACGTTCTTCTGTGCCAGCGTTCGACGTCGACACTACTACCAAAATGTTGATGAGGCCGGGGATGCCCCTGGGCGCAGATGAATGGACACGAACAAAGTATGACGTCGCGAACGAAGAGCTGTCCGTTTCACGCATCTACATCCTGAATTCCGAAGTATTGGCCAGACGCTACGAAACATGCACTTGGACCTTTCCCGACGGTCAAGTGTGTGGTTCACAGTCATTGACGGCCAAGTCGAAGAAAAAGTTCAATCTCGGGATTGCTTTCGCGCAAATGAAGCTTGGTGGGATCGGGACGGCTTCGGCGGGAGATCGACAAGAGGCACTCGACGCTCTGAACAAGGAATATGACCTTTCCTTGACTTTGCAGCAATGGGATCAGTGCGTGGACGAAGCGGTCGGCTGTAGGGAAGACGGGGGTTCGCAGACGGAGCTTCCCACACTGCACTGGGAAAATACGGATGGTGGTGGTGCTGGCGGAGGTTCGGGACGCGGTGGCGGTGGCGGTGGCGGTGGCGGGGGCAGTGCTGGTGGTGCTGGCGGCGACGCTGGTGGTGGCGGTGGCGGTGGCGGTGGCGGTGGCGGTGGCGGCAGAGGCAGCTACGTGGCCAGCTTGATAATGAAGCATTACCCTACAGCATCGGTACCCATCGCGAACCCGGATTTTCCGGTAGAATCCTTCGAACCATCAACAACCCAGCTCCTCGAGCAGGCGCGGGCAGAACAACGTTACTCCTGCCCTAGAAATATCTGCAACCTGACAGGGGTTTTCTCCAACAGGGATGCTGGAGAGAGGGTGGTGAGACACTTCAATCACGGCACGAGGGTTGCCAAGATGCGGGATGACACGGTCCGGATGGTGTGCAAGAAGGATATGTACGACGAGGTACGGAACACTAACGGGATGCGTGGTTTGACCCTCGAGCAGTACTTGCCGCATCTTTATGACGGCGTAAAAAGCGTTGACGATCGGAAAGCCGCCGCGCTGGCACGCAAGAGGAAGGGGTCCCCGGTGGCATGTGGTGGCGGAGGAGGAGAGAGTGATGGCAAGCGTGCGTGCGGTCGAGCTGGAGCCGGAGCGGGGGGTGGTGTTGGGGTTCGAGACAAGGAGACGACTGCGCCGGCAGCTGCGCCGGCAGCCGCGCCGGCAGCCGGAGAGGGACGTGGTGGTGGTGGTGGTGTTGGGGACAGCGGCGGTGGAGCTGGAGCTGGAGCGGGTGGTGGCGTGGGCGTCCGAGACAAGGAGACGACTGCGCCGGCAGCTGGGGCTGCAGCCGGAGAGGGACGTGGTGGCGCAACACCGACCCTTGACGCCTTTTTTTTTCCGGGGATGCCGCTGAACCTTGACTACTTCCCTTCTATGAAATGGAGGACCTACGATCGGAATGCACGTCGGGTAATCTACGAACCCTCGACAACAGAGCTCTTCAAGCGTGTAAAAGGAACACACGCCTTCCCCTCCGACGTGGTCGACGGGGAAGAGCTTGACGGAGACTCGCAGAAGGTGGCGACAGACTACAATCTAGGGAAGATGGTTGCCCGGAGGGGTCACACGGTAAAGTGGGTGCCACGAGAGGTCATGCAGGTCGAGCTCAAGAAGACTCCGGGAACGACCGACATGTCCACGGAGCAATTTCGGCCGCTTTTGGAGGAAGCGGTAAGGCTGAAGGAGCTGACGGAAGAAGCTTACGCGGCGGCGGCGGTGGTACGTAAGAGGAAGGGTGCCCCAACGGGTGGTGAAGCCGACGTGATGAGGAAGAAGACTGCTCGGGCAGCTGGAACCGACGTGGGGGGTGGTGCCGATGACACCGGGGGAGTGGAGGACGCACCGGTGGGCGGTCGAGCTGGAGCCGGACAGGAAGGTGGCGTGGGCGGCCAAGACGAGGAGACGGCTACCCAGGCAACTGGAGCCGGAGCGGGGGTTGGTGCCGGTGACAACGGGGATGGTAATGGTAATGACAGCGAATGTTCTACAGTACTTGAGTATTGTGGGGCGGAGGATGCACCACCGGTGGGAGGTCGTGCTCAAGCCGGAGAGGGGGGTGGTGTGGGCGGCCGGGACGAGGAGACGGCTACACAGGCAGCTGGAGCCGGTGCGGGGGTTGGTGCCGATGACAATGGGGATGGTAATGGTAATGTCAGCGACTGTTCTACGGAACTGGATTGTTCACCGGTGGGAGGTCGTGCTCAAGCCGGAGAGGGGGGTGGTGTGGGCGGCCGGGACGAGGAGACGGCTACACAGGCAGCTGGAGCTCCCGTGAACCGGACTTCGACTCTCCCCAGCTTCAGTGGACTGGTCGGTGGCGCCGCTGCGACGGCTGGGACCGATGGGACCGATGGGACCGATGGGACCGACGGGACCGATGGGACCGCTGGGACCGCTGGGACCGCTGGGACCGATGGCCACAAAGCCACCCCAGCATTCTTTGGCGTTGGCGGAGCGGCGAACGATGATGGTGGTGGTGGTGGTAGCGGGGGTGCCGGTGCCGGTGGCGGTGGCGGGGCGGCGAACGATGATGGTGGAGGCGGGGAAGTTGGCGGTGGAAGCGGGGAAGTTGGTGGTGGAAGCGGGACCACCACCACCACCAACAAGGGTAAACGCCCGGCAAGATATGCGGGCGTCGCCCCGTCGGCTGCGGGTGGTAGGGTCGATTGCTCCGAAACTGAATCGGACATCAACGCCGACGAGGACGACGACGGAGCGGGTTCGTCTGGTGGTGCAGACGCTTCGGTAAACAGCTCCGACGGGGAGTACGATGATAAGGAACTACCTGGGAGCGAGGATGTATCGGTAATCAGCATCGACGATAGTGATGGGGAGTAAGGTACGTCTTGTTTTTCCGCTTGACTGATAGTTTGAGGCGGAGTTTCTTGACAAATGCAAGTGGTTACAATCTCTCAACACTATTACATCAACGCCGTTTTCTGTGCAGGAGGGACATCGGCGCACACCGGCGGGTCGGGCGGCAGCCTCGGATGAGGACGAGCGAAGCTCGAACCTCGGCGCGACGTTATTTTCTTCTTGCTCTTGATAGGCTATTGTTTGAAGTAAATTTTGGGGTGAACATTGGTGTCACGTTGACTTGATAAGTAAAGACCATGCTCTCCGACATAATTTGCCTTGGTCCGACTTCGCTCATATCGCAGTATGATGGTGGCTGTAATTATTTCTACGTCACAATATCAACTTAAGAAAACCGGAACTATTAAGTTGTAGTGGACAAAAACAGATAGAAACAACTAAGTTGTCTCCTCAAGGGTCCAGCTTTTAGGGTTTTTTAAACCTCGGAATATCCCACTGTTTCCAGGCAAGTCGTTTGTTGAAACTTCGGTTGCGAAAGCTCGTCGTCGTTTCTTCGTAGCGTGTTGATGTTGTAGACCTCGTGTAGCCGTGTTGTGATGTCGGCCATCTTCTTTCTCTTTTTCTTCTTCTTCGTCTTCGATTTTGTAGTGGTGGTTGCCATGGTGAAGGTGAATTGTGAGCAGCGTGGGCTACCAATACACTCAAATGTTTACGTATAAAATTGAAAAATGTGGTCTTTCTTCTAGATCGTTTCGAGTTGGTAAGATTCGCAAAATTGTTCTAGAAAGCTTAAGTTGATAACAATGTTCTACGTGGCATGTCTCACGAAGGATGCTCTTGGAAGGTGGCCGCTCGCAACAACGACTGCGTTGAATTGTATCATCAGTTCAACGACAAGACTGGCCGAGCTGCCCCTCGGTCCATTTCGAACGAAATGCTTGGTACAGGGACTCGTTCGTGCTGCGTTGGCGTGGATAGTGCCACGGCTACCGATGGATTACGCTCTGTTCACAGACAAGTTGTCTTGTGCTGTCATCGAAACGGGCGTGGTGTCTGCAATCTCCTACGTGATCGAAAAATGAGGCACCGGGGACATCACTCTCTCGTCAAATCGTGCGCCGGAGCCACCATGACTCAATTCCGCAACCCGGGCGTTGGTTTACAGGGGCAATGGTGATATATTCGAGTGGTTGAAGACAAACGGCAAATACATATAATTTACACGTTAATGAATCAGACTGGTGGATTGGGTCTTGGACAAAAACCCTGGTATCAGGTAAGACTTCCAGACATACTCAAGCCCTTGATTGTGAGGAAAGGGTTCTACACTTCATGCGCCAGACTGCAATCGTTTCGCGAAGAAAGGGTCGGGAATGGCGCTTACAGACCCGTCTCCATCAAGAGCATAATAACAGAGCATAACAGAGTCAGGACAGCCGCGAGCACCCGATGTAACGTTGGCTAGCGACCAACATCTGACTCAGCGTGTCCAGCAATCCCGATACGGATATTGTAACCTCGAGAACACCACCGTCACGCGTTTGCTCACAAGGATCGAAAGAGAACAGGTCTCGGAACATAGCGGCAAGCAAAACGGAGAATCTGTACTTTTGACATGATGCACAAACTTTTTTTCATATCGGCGGCAGCAGGAGAAAGTATGTTGTGAGCATCAGCATCGCGGCGACTTGTGCTGGGAATCAACGTGCACAAGCACTCAACAGTGGCAACCGCATGTACAGCCTTCACTGCTGTGGGGGTGCCGCGGGTTGAAAGCGGTGTATTTTTTTTGAAATTTTGCAATTTTTTCCGATTGGGGCCATGGGACGCAGCACTCGACTGCTGTGCCATTGTGTACACATCCCCGGAGTGGCACACGTGCACACACAGCGAGAGCGAGAGCCGGAGCCATAGCAAGATCGAGAGCGAGAGCGAGAGAGACAGCGAGAGCAGCAGCCAACTGTGCTTGCGTGGAGACACCGTGGAGATCTGCTCGTGAAGGTGCGGCAGACATCGTTCGCGCGTGCTGTGTTTGGTGCGTGTGTGTGTAAATGATGAGTGTTGCTATAATAGCATCGCACACGACAACCCCGTCAACCCTGTTCGCAACTTTGCTGCTGGAGTGGAAGAAAATACAAATCAGACACCGGGCGGGCGTCGCGATATAGACCGCTCTCTACTTCCCTGTGCTGATGTGTGTCGGGTTTGGAATGCCGCATGTACTCATGCAGCTCGCTAGGGTTGCCATGCGAGGTGAAAAATGTGGACCGTGGATCCTGACGATCATACCTCGTAATTCTCAGGATCCATGGTCAACAAATTATGACCCGGGTGGACGTTGCGATGTAAGCCACTCCGCTCTCTACCACCCGTGAAAAGGATTTGAGTTGCTCTGTGGTCCTGAAGAGTAGGCTCGAAACTCCTCCGTCCACAGATGAGGAGGACTTTGCTGTAGCTACAGTTTTTATACCCTTTCTGAGCAAGTTTAAGTTTCAACGGATTTTTTTGCCTTTCTTCGTGTTTCGCGTCACAGGAAACGGGAAACGGAAACGGATGTCTTCGTTCTGGGACAAGGTAACATCGGCTGTGGCCTCCGAGACGAATGATGCTGGAGCGTACGTCCTTGATCAAGACCTTCGTGGCCGTGTGGTGAAAATGGCCATGGAATGCGAGAAGGAGCCGGTGCTTGCTCTATTGCGCAGGATGTCTTATGCGCGGGACTCAAGAAAGTGAGATCACGCGCTATACATAAATATACACGCATATCTTTTCTTCGCCTACATGATTTTGCGCTTCTTTGACAGTCAAAACCAAATAAATAATCACATCATCGACCACCATGACAGGTGCGGGTTCGACCACACCGACGACGCGACGTACGCCATGCTCATCCGTGCGCTATGTGATAAAGCTGCCGCCGTCAACCCCGGGGGAGCTGCTATCGGTGGTGGCGGCAGCAGCAGCAGCAACTCGGGTAGCGCGGTTCCGGTGCACGAGGATGGCGGCGGTGTCAGCGGCGGCGGTGGTAGTGTCAGCAGCAGCAACTCGGGTAGCGCGGTCCCGGTGCACGACGATGGCGGCGGTGTCAGCGGCGGTCGTTGTGGTAGTGTCAGCAGCAGCAACTCGGGTAGCGCGGTCCCGGTGCACGAGGATGGCGGCGGTGTCAGCGGCGGTGGTGGTGGCAGCAGCAGCAGCAGCAACTCGGGTAGCGCGGTCCCGGTGCACGAGGATGGCGGCGGTGGTGGAGGCGGGGCGGGTGGAGGCGGGGCGGGTGGTGGCAGCGGTGGTGGCGGCGGCGGTTCGGGACGTGGTGGTGGCAACGGTGGTGGTGGCGGCGGGGCGGGACGTGGTGGTGGCAGCGGCTCCGGGGGAGGGTTTGACGCACCCTCGATCCTGGAGAAGTTGAAGGCGTCTGCATTCGTACTTGGCAGATGGACAAAAGCGGACACGCCTATCAGGAACCCGGATTTTGGGGTATGGGTCTTGCGACCTTCGACGACCAAGCTTCTGAACGAGGCCAAGCCAATCAATTTCCCCAAAAACAATCAAACCGTTTTCAAGGACAAAAGAAATGAAGAGGGCTTGCTTCGAAACTTTTTTCTCGGCAAGTTTGTTGCCGTGGAGATGGAAAACCCTGAGAACATTTACAGGGCGTGCTCGGAGGACATGCAAGCTCAGTTGGTAAAGGCCTGCGAGGAGTGCGGTGTGGACATATTGACCCCGGAGCAGTATTTACCGCTCTTGGAGCAAGTGCTCGAGGAAAATGAAATGGACAAGATGAAGAAAATGGTCAAGATGAAGGAAATGGTCAAGATGGATGAAATGGTCAAGATGCGAGGAGAGCGCAATCTGAAGAGGGCTCCATCGGGTGTTAGAGCCGGTGCTTTTAAGAAGAAGCGTACGCGGGCAGCTGGGGCCGGAGCGGGGGGTGGCGCTGGGGAGTGAGGTGCGTGGTATTATATTTTCAAATGGTATTACATTTTTTCTCTTGTTACAACTCAAATTCAACTGGTTACGATCTCTAAACATTGTTACACCAACGCCGTGCCGTTCTCTGTGCAGGAAGGACATTGGCGCACACCGGCGGGTCGGGCGGCAGCCTCGGATGAGGACGAGCGAAGCTCGAACCTCGACGCGACGTTATTTTCTTCTTGCTCTTGATAGGCTATTATTTGAAGTAAATTTTGGGGTGGAGATCGGTGTCACGTTGACTTGATAAGTAAAGACCATGCTCTCCGACATCATCAGCCTTGGTCCGACTTCGCTCATATCGCAGTACGATGGTGGCGGTAATTTTTTTTACATGGGATGTCTCACGAAGGATGTTCGTGGGAGGTGGCCGCTCGCAACAACGACTGCGTTGAATTGTATCATCAGTTCAACCACAAGACTGGCCGAGCTGCCCATCGGTCCATTTCGAACGAAATGCTTGATACAGGGACTTGTGCGTGCCGTGGATACGCAGCAATGTGATACGTTGGCGTGGATCGTGCCACGGCTACCGATAGAATACGCTCTGTTCACAGACAAGTTGTCTTGTGCTGTCATCGAAACGGGCGTGGTGTCTGCAATTTCCTACGCGATACCTCTGACAAGGACCAAAAAAAATGAGGCGCCCCCCGCCTTCCGGGTTTCCGTGGAAAACGCCGTGCGCAAAGGTCACGTCGACGCCGCAAAGTTCCTTTTCACGCGTTTTGCCGACAAGGAGCTTCGGAGCACTGTAGTCATGACGGCCTGTCTGGAGGGAGATGATTCTCTCGTCCATTGGTGCGCCGGAGCCATGATGAGCCAATTCCCTCCGGAGGCAACCCGGGCGTTGGTTTACAGGGGCAATATTGATGCACTGGCGTGGTTGAAAACAAACGGCAAATACAGTTACACGTTGATGAATCAGACCGTGCTCTATGCCGCGCTTGGGGGGCACGTCGAGGCGGTCGACTGGGTCTTGGACAATAATCCTGGCATTAGGTACGACGCCGGAGAAGTCTGTCTCATGGTGTGTAGGAAAGGACTGCTAGACATACTCAAGCACTTGGTCGTGAGGAGAGGGTTTTGGTTCCATGCGACAGACTGCATTCGTTTTGCGAAGAAAGGTTCGGGGATAGCTTCTTGGCTGATGTCGCGTGATGATTGACCGCCGGAAAGTTCCGCGCGCCTGAGGCGTTGGTGTTGGCCGGATTTTTTACCTTATTTCTCGCGTCCAAAGCGAAATCGAATGAGAAGAACAGCTTGCCGATGGAGGACATGACGTGGTGGCACGCTGAGGTCTGTGTTTTGCCCTCCGAAGGGCTGAACATGAAAATAACTGTGCACGGCAGCAACAACAGAAATCAGGGTGGCTCAATTCAAATGTGGTCGTCAGCCATTTCTCGCGTCCGAAGCGAAATCAAAGGGTACCAACAGCTTGCCGATGGAAAAAAGGTGTGCATCTCGCCCAATCGTGTTACGCGCGTAACTCGATAAATCGAGCTACAGGGGAAAAAAGGTGTGCATCTCGCCCAATCGTGTTACGCGCGTAACTCGATAAATCGAGCTACAGGGGAAAAAGGTATGCATCTCGCCCAATCGTGTTACGCGCGTAACTCGATAAATCGAGCTACAGGGGAAAAAAGGTGTGCATCTCGCTTAATCGTGTTACGTGCGTAACTCGATAAATCGAGCTACAGGGGAAAAAAGGTGTGCATCTCGCCCAATCGTGTTACGCGCGTAACTCGATAAATCGAGCTACAGGGGAAAAAGGTATGCATCTCGCCCAATCGTGTTACGCGCGTAACTCGATAAATCGAGCTACAGGGGAAAAAAGGTGTGCATCTCGCTTAATCGTGTTACGTGCGTAACTCGATAAATCGAGCTACAGGGGAAAAAAGGTGTGCATCTCGCCCAATCGTGTTACGTGCGTAACTCGATAAATCGAGCTACAGGGGAAAAAGGTATGCATCTCGCCCAATCGTAATACGCGCGTAACTCGATAAATCGAGCTACAGAGGAAAAAGGTATGCATCTCGCCCAATCGTGTTACGTGCGTAACACGATAAATCGAGCTACAGGGGAAAAAAGGTGTGCATCTCGCTTAATCGTGTTACGCGCGTAACTCGATAAATCGAGCTACAGAGGAAAAAGGTATGCATCTCGCCAAATCGAGCTAGAGGGGAAAAATGTGTGCATCTCGCCCAATCGTGTTACGCGCGTAACTCGATAAATCGAGCTACAGGGGAAAAAAGGTGTGCATCTCGCCCAATCGTGTTACGCGCGTAACTCGATAAATCGAGCTACAGGGGAAAAAGGTATGCATCTCGCCCAATCGTGTTACGCGCGTAACTCGATAAATCGAGCTACAGGGGAAAAAAGGTGTGCATCTCGCTTAATCGTGTTACGTGCGTAACTCGATAAATCGAGCTACAGGGGAAAAAAGGTGTGCATCTCGCCCAATCGTGTTACGCGCGTAACTCGATAAATCGAGCTACAGGGGAAAAAGGTATGCATCTCGCCAAATCGTGTTACGCGCGTAACTC